>JAWWES010000018.1:4350084-4726305 GCA_035583135.1 Lophotriccus pileatus | reverse complement strand
ACATGTAAAAATTTTTTTTTTTTTTTTTTTTTTTTTTTTTTCTGGTAGCTCCTGCGTCTGTTTGGAGACTTTTAGGAATTAATATTTTCAAGCAGCCATCACGGCCATGAGTTGGACTATGAACACATAGACCCCCTGACTCCAGGAGCTGGGAGTGCCCACAGCAAGGTTCTGCAAGGTGGTGGAGGTCCTCCCAAGCAGGGCCATCACCAATTAGGAACATCCCAACCACAGCTGCCATTTGGGTGGGTGTGGAGGTCTTTAGCCATGGCCCCACCCTGCCCTACCATAAAAGAGGTGGAATGAGTTCCATAGGGGTTTGGCTGCTGGAGGGGTGGTTGTTGTGGTGCCCCCCACAGAGAGTTGTAGACAGCTGTAGGTCCTCAGCAGGAGCTTGTTAGGGCTGGGCTCACTGCTCCCATCATTCTCCAACAAGCGTTTTGGAGGAGACTTTCCGCAAGGTTTGGCTTTCTCTTAAGTAACCCAGACTTTATTATGACCTCTGGTACCTCTTGGTTGTGTGAGGGGCTGAATATGTCAGGGTGGTTGCTGGGCACTCTGGGGAGGGCAACCTAGGGGTGCTGAGTGCTTTCCCAAAGCCAGCAGCAGCTTTGGTTGCTCCTTTCCTTGAGACACTCATTTTTGGCAGTGGAAATCACTCTTAGTGAGTGGTGGTGTGAGTTTAAAGCTTGATGGCTGGCCCCCAGCTGTTGGAGATGGTTTTTTTGGTAGTCCTGGTGAGGCATAGACAACACACCTCTGTGGTTTCAAGCTGACTGTGTCTGAACAGTGATTTATTTGGCCTCTTGTGTAAGCATTTGAGTTGTGTGTTCTGCTGGACTCTTGGAGCCTGATGCTGTGGGTTGTGGTCGTGTTTGCAGTGGGCTTGTGGCTCACCCTGTCAATGAGCACATCCACCACCCACATGGGTTGTGGGTTATAATGTTCATGAGTGTCTCGGAAGAGGGGTTTGTTGGGGCAGATTATCAAGTTCTGCCTTTGCCTTTGTAGGCTGCAGGTTTGTGATGAAGGCTGGAATAAGGGTCTCTAGCTCGTTGTGTAGATGGACCAAGCAGGGACTTCTGTCTGGGACACAGGTGTCCTTTGGGTGCTGGGTTTTCTTGGTGGGTTACAAATGGAAAACAAGCCAGATGTGACACCATCATGCCTGAACTTCAGCTTTGGAAATTAGTGGGGGCTCTACAGACCACTGAAATATGGCCCCCAGCACTGAACACCATTCTCCCCAGTGAATTTTCTATGTAAATTGCTAAAGACAGAGGTTTCAGTTACTTCTGTAGCTAGACTAACATATTGATTTTTTTTTTTTGCCATCTTTCTTTTGAAACCTGAAGGAGAAATTCAAATAAAACCTAATTACGTCCCTCTGTTTCTGAACAGTTTTGGAAATTGCAGAGCAATCAATATTAAGTACACTTTACACCAATTTAGAGCCCTATTCTGTCCAGACATGTGCTTTATAGAGCTCTGATTTTTGAGTAATTTAGGCTGAAAAGTAGGGTAATGTGGATTTTCCAATTAGCTTAAGTCAGTGTTCTTCCACCTGAATATTTTTAATAGCTTGGTTTTTAAAAGCATGGGTGTATATATCCAAAGTAGGTGAATAGAAAGGAAGATAATCTTTTCAGAGGGATGAAAGACAAGTGGATTAATGCAGAGTTTGAGATTTTGTGAGAAATTCAGGCACGCAGGCTGGTGCTGCAGAGAGAGCTTCTACTTGTGAAACTGTCACTTGTTAATTAAGTTAATGTCTACGGTGCTCTGAAAATGTAAAGCAGTATGTAAGTGCTAAGTATTATTATTAATGATGCCAATTTTGACAGGTTTACTGGAATAGGCTTTGCAGTACAATATAAGCTAATGTTCTAATGCTTTACTCATCTACAATGAAACTGTTACAAATAAGAAAGTGGGAATAGAAGGCCAGCAAAGGCCAGCAGACTAGATGGAGTCTCATTTAGTTTTCTTTCCAAGCACTGACTGGGAATAAGGTTAAAGCTAATGTGGAGCTGTCTTGCCATCTTCTAGAACTCTTTGGGGAAAACCTCAGGTGTATGATGGGCTGCACCAGCTTACTGTGACTTCCAGTTGTCCTTTTAGGAGGTCTGTTGGACCTCCAGAGCTGTAACACAAACTGCTGTAGCCATATGGCCAGTGTGTCCTGGCTGTCACCTACAGATTCATTCCTGTCACAGACTACAAAAGGGGAATGGGCTGTGGTGTCAGCCCTGTGTACCCCGAATACTTTCTCCTCTAAGGGAAATCCCCCGTGGCCGGTTAATTGGGTTTGTTGCCCTTGCCTTTCTAAAGGGATTGCAGAAGGAAAAAAAGAGGTGGTTCTGGTGTTGGCTGTATTGGTATTAGTGCCCAAATAGGTGCAGAAGCCAGTCAGTATTATATATGAAAGCATATATTAAAAAAGGTGAATAAATTATCTTTCACATTTCACTGTGTCATAGTAGTTTGCAAGTCATTTGGGTATGGAAGCATAGCTGCACACACGTATCTGACCCAGTAAATGGAATAGTGTCCTCAGTGTCTTGGGCACATTTCCTGTAGTAACTGTAGGCATTGCTTTTTCTCTGAGCAAAGCTATGAAACGTGACCTGTAAAGGGAACAACCTGATCTTCAGATGTTTTTCTTAGATGCTCTTTAAATTAATTTTTCATTGCCAATCTTAATTCTCTCCTGTCTCAGTGGCTTTTCAGTGAGGAAAACACTGTGCAGTACACAACAAATCATATAGAATCAGAACTGGGGTGTCTTCACGCAGATGTCTCTTTTCAGGTCTTCCCTTTCAAATTTAAAGTAATTTCACGAAATGTCAAGTCCAGTAGATGTCCTACTGGCATGGTCAGAGTGTTCTGTTTAGCTTAATTGCCACAGGAAAAATTGATGGATTCTTTAGCAGTTTGGCTTAGTTCTGCTAATGTGTCGGGAGTGCACGTGCACACACACCTACACTCAGCGGTTCCAGCCATATGAGACCAGCCACTCCACTGCCTAATTAAATTCATTTACTGGCTGGCAGACACTCCACCTTTCAGTGCCATGTGGATCCTGGTTGTGCTGGAAGAACTTTAGGGCCAGTTGTGTTGTTGTCTGTTAGAGACTAAATTGTTGTATCCTCATTTAATATGAACTTTGGTTCATATCGTGCCGCATTAGGCAAACGCTGCAGGCAGTATTGCAACAGGGATGATGTGGTTGCTTTGGGGGCCTGGGAAATCATCCCTTTGAAAAGTAACAGCAGCAAGGGATATGAACTCTAATAAAAAAATATTTTTTTGCCTCTTACTGTGTCTTCAGTCAGTTACCTTAGAGTTGGACTTGATCAAAGACTGCTGGGAACCAGCCAGGACTTAGTCCTTCTTATGCATTCAGAAAAGTGAAAAGTAATATTTTGTCTTTTTAATATTGGTCAATGATGTAGTGTTATGAGAACATTGCACTCTTTACAAGATAAATCGGGGATCTGAGTAGGAATGGCTGTCTGGAATCAATGCCTTTATCTGTCAAAGCATCTAGAATAATAATTATCCTCCTCTGCAGGCAGGTAAGAAATAATGAAGCCTTGGATGGGAAAGTCTATCAGTTCACCCCATTTTCTTACCCTTCAGTCAGATGTTGTAAAGTAGTCTTGAAACATCTTAGGGGGCAGCTTTGAACTGCTGCTACTCAGGACACAAAGAGGGGTTTCTGCCTTGGCCTTCTCTGAGCTGGCTCATCTCTTGATATCCAGGTGTCTTCTGAGCCAGAGGGTTTCCTATTTACAGTATAGCAGTGCTGGGATTTGTAAACTAAGTAGGTTTACAGTATTGAGACTCTGTAGCCTATTCCCTATGCAGAAAAGGAAGCAGAGCAACAAAACAGAACTAAAAGTAAGAATAGGCTCCAGCAGTTGCTGGTGCTTTAGTGTGGAAGGAGAGACTTAAAAATCTAGGGTCGATGGCTGGATGTTGATACTGGAACTATATTAAATATCAGTTGTATTGAAATCTGAGTCTTTCAAGACAAGCTTAAAAATTATAACCTTAAAAATATAATAAAGGCAAGCTTCTTGCCCTTTTCTAAAGTGCAGTAATAGGCTGTAATTCTAAGGCAGGTATATGGGCATTGCTTTGGATGCTCTGATTACAGAATACGGTGCAGCTTGTACCTGAACCCTGTCATGAAAGCACAATAGTCAGAATATAGATTCCTTAGGCATCACTGTCTATTATAAATCAGTTAGAATAATTCATGCTATAGATTTCCCAATGCTGCAAAGCCTCTTATTCAGTAGAGTATAAACATATATCACACCTTTAGATTTTGTTTTTTTCCTTCTTGGCGTGGGTCAGACTTAGAGAATTCTGCAAGAGAAGAACAATGCACTGTATGGACAATTCCCTAAAACCCTTCATAAATAGGAGGTGGAAGGGAAGGATGTCATTTAGCTCCGGGATTGTTTTAGCAGCTCTAGTCACACCTTTGTTATTAAGTTTGGAGCATGTTGTGTAAGAGCCAACAATAAGCCTGTGTGTGGAGCATACAGGGGCTGTGTCTGGAATCAGGCTGAAAATGCAAATAGGAGTTTCTTCCCTGGTTTGGTTTCTCAACACAAGTTAGAGCAGCTTGCACCAACTGGTAAAGGCTGCAAAGGGCCATTTTGCCAGCTGGGAGGTGCAAGGGTGTAATAATGCTGCTGGCTCCTTGCCTTTGCCAGCCACAGGGAGGAGAGTGGCAGAGAAGCCAATGTCTGTCTCGGTGCCACTGAAGAAGAGAGATTTTTTTCCACAAACCAGGCTTAAAGACAGCTTGTACCACTTGGGAGTGGGGCATTATGGATCTAAAGTATCCAAAGTCCTGCCATGAAATATTTATGCTGTGACTTCCTGTGTGCCTCATATCACTTGCAAACCCCTAAAATTTCCAGGACCTCCCATTAAATTCAACTAATTTAAATCATGAAGCACCGCTTAATGCACAGTTCTCCAGGTTCTGATAAACGGCCTTGGGGAGTGAAGGAGTTAACTGACCATCATCAATTACAGCATCAGAGGGGGTGATTAGGACTGAAATTGCAGGGAGGTTTTTAATTTAGCCGAGTAGAGGAGACTCCCTCAGCTTAGCCAAGCTCATCAGATCATATACGTCTTACAGCCTCATCCGCTTACCATGCGCTGCCACTCAGGGCTATTGTGCATGGAGAGGGCACCGAGCAGACACCATGATATCACATTATTCCCTTGTCCAGAAATTCACCTGAGACTCACTGACACTTTGCCTGCTGCACAAGTGCCTCGCGTGCGAAATTCTCCAAGACCCCCAAATCGGGAATCAATCAGCAAATTATGTGGAGGAAGGAATGGCACGGTTTTAAAGCTTAATATGAGCTAATTTATTTGTCTCTTTTTTTTTTTTTAATTTATTTTCCTGGTGAAGTAGCTAGGACTACTTGTAGGAGTAGAAATGTGTACAGGCTGATGTGTTAGGATCAGGTAGGAATCAGTTGGATACTTGTATTTTGCTTGGCCCTGTATGTATTCAACACAAATGAGGTGTACAGAGTAATGTACAGACACCTTTAATTTCTCTGGTGCGTTCTCCTGGTAAAATTGATTACCTGGGACACTTTGGTCATTGCCTTAGAAATGATCAAACTTCAGCCCATGAAGAACTGCAAGAGGGAGGGGAAAAAGGGCTTTTAGCCCTGACATGAAGCTTTTTTGGGAGTTGCAGTCACGGGCTGCTTGAGGAATGAGCCTCCTCTGCCTGCTGGGGCCTTCTTAGTTATCCTGGGGCTGCTCTATTCCCATGGTAGGGGGTGCGAGCTCTGCTCAGGGACTGGCCGTTGTCACTGGCTTGACACATGCTACTTGTCAGGGCTGTAAAATGCAGGAGGGGAGAAAAAGAAAAAACGTCCCCAACTTGCACTGAACCCCAGGTTCAGCGGGTTTTTGTCTGCTCTTATTTTATATTTCTGATTTCTGCCACTGCTACATTTTCCTTGAGTGCTTTGCCTCTGCATTTTAGGGTTTTTGTAGGAGAAACTGCACTGTTATAGAGGCAGACTTCATGTTTTTAGGGTGGAAAGGAGAAAAGGGAAAAGGAAGACAGCAGTAATCCAGCCAGAAAACATTCAGGATGGGCCTGACCCAAAATTCAGAGGTAGTTGGGCTTTGGTGATGTAAAGATAAGTTTTTAGCTGCTCTTGCATTCCTAAGTCTTGAAACAAGCCCCTCTCTTCCATTAGGAACTTGAGAATAGCAAGAACTGAGATCAGGCAGATACTGGCGGGTGTTAGCGATGCAGAGGCAGTGGGAAGCAGCAGCCCTGCGTGCTCCTTCCCTTGGGTTTTGTTGCTTGTAATGTTGTAGAGCTCCTGCCACCGAGGCTGGAGTTTTCTATATGATCATGTAATTAAAGATTGACTCATAGTGTGCAGGCATATGGAGGCTAAAACAGTTGCCCATGAAGCTTTCGGCAGCATTTTGTGTGGCGTTTGACAAACCATTTTTATTTTGATTTTTGTTAATATGGCACTTTGTGCAATCACGGAGACACTTAGCATAGAACATCAGTCACCTGTGTAATCCTAATGAACTCATGTAAATGGAAATAAGGGGCTTCTGAAGAGTATTAACAATGAGGTGCCATGATGCTGGAGGAGACTTGGCAGCCCTCTCAGCCCACCCCTGATTTTGAAATGTGAGAGCATAGCTTTTCTCATTGCTGAGGGAGAATAATCAGACCTAGTCCTTGAAATGGTCTGTAGTGAAGCAATAGATATTTTAACTCCAGGGTTATCACCGAGTGAACCCTTCTCCTTACTCAGGCAAATTCCCATTGATTTCAGGGGAATTATGCCTGAATACAGAGAAGTACAGGGCTTGAGTAAGCCTTGGTGTGACCTATTTCTGTTGTTTCTTCTCCAGCCCTCAGTGGCTGTGAATTGCTGTGTTACTAATACAATAACTTGGATATATTGATTACTGTCAGTTCCCCCTGTGTGGTAAAATCCATATTATTCATATAGGGCAACTGGAAAGGAAAATCTACCTTCCAAACCTGAGAGCAGCCTGTGGAAACACAGTTGCTTTGCCTTTGGTGTGCTCTGAGCAGAGTCTCTGTATCACTGTTTCCCTTTGCCAGGCAGGTAGAATTCAGGGCTCCTCAAGCCCTTTTGCCCAGGGCTTTTTGAGTTATCCATTGTAGGATCTGCTGTGGAAATTTATAGCTAGAGGATCTAGAAGCATTTCTCATGTTAGAGGTGAAGCCCAAATTTTCTTGGAATGGCTATAAAACTAGGGCTTAGTTGTTAAAGGCCCTGAAGTAGAAATCAGAGATGTGCGGTGTTTTCTGGACACTTGTGTCATTTCTTTCATCTTGCACGTAGACTCATATTTTGTGAGAAAACAGGACTGCTTTGTTCCAGTGGGCTGTTGGAGATCTTGTGGGTCCTGTGCACTTCATGATGCTCACAGGAGGTTTTGTAGACCCCCAACAGAGAAGCCACAGTGTTGCTGGGACTCACCAAGGAGCCTCAGCAAGTGGATTTTTGACAGCTCCAAGCCAAAAATTGCTGCTGGCTGTTTTTCACCTGTCTGCTTTCATTGTAGTCTTGGTGACCTGTAAGCTACTACATGTCCAGCTCTGGTGTCATGTGTGTGGCAGCTGCTTGTCCAGACCCATCACATTTTGTATTTCAGGTTAAAAGTATTTCTGTGCCACTGTTGAGTTGGTGGGAGTTGCACCAGGGGCTAAAGCTGGCAGGGACACTTCTCTGTGGGGGGGTTGATGTTGTGCATTTGGGAAAAGCATCCTGGTCAAAGTAGGCACCGATACTTCTGCAGAGAGGCAGGAAAGAAAGAAGCCTCAGTGGGCCCACAACTACTCAAAAGGGGGTTTCTGTAAGTGCAGCCTCTCAGAGATTTGCTTCCTACAGAGCCTTAATGTAAATGAAAAGCAGGGCTCTAACCCTAGAACAGACACATCTTCTCATGCTGTTTAATGTCAGTGATGTTCAGGCAGTGATATCAATTATTATTATGAATCAAAAAATAGATTATAGAAGAAAAAAAAAAGAAGCTGATCTCTGAAAATTCAAGTAATTTTGGCAGAAAGTCAAGTTTAATTTGATAATAGCTCAAATTAAGAGGAAAGAAATTCTGTGAGCCTGTTGAGGATCCTGGTCTGAGTCCTACTGAATTGAGGCAGACTGTTACAAAGATTTTGGTCAGACTGCAGTATTGTGACATAATATTTTTCTTTTGTGGGAAAGGAAAGGATCTGTGTTTTTGCATCTTAGTTTGCTAAATTGATTAATACTTGCATTTTCTAGTACCAGCATATTAAATATCCAATACATTTTTCATCTTTTCTAATTTATCTTATTAGGAAAAATGGACAAATAACAAATATGTAAATACATAATGTTATACTTGAATATAAGCTGTATGCTGCATTCAGTAATGCATGTTGTTGACTGTAGTAATTAAGTATGATTCCAGCTCCAAACAGTTATTTACTTGTCAATATTAGTGAATCTAGTTCATCTAAAACTGCAGGCAGTTTTCTGTTTACTATATAAACAGTAATTGCCTGTTTAAGTATTTGCTAAAATATTAAGTCTAAAATCAAGATCACAAGTGGATTTCAATAACCTAGTTAATTTACTTTAATTTTGGAATTCTCTCTCTGCATGGGAAGAGAAATATGAAAAGTAATTTCATCTCTGTATAGTTGATTTAATTGTATGTACTTTTGATGGATTAAGTTTCCAGTTAATTGTGGAAAATGCAACAACAATATTATAAAAAGACACTTAAAATAAAACAGTTGCTGTCTGCTTTGCATGCTATTTTTAAAAAATGTTTAAGATTATTAATTTTACAATGGTAATTTATAAATATTAGTTACATCTTCCCACTCAGCCCCCCCAGATAGATGGTTTTAATCATACTTATTGATATTATCTACATAATTATTTTTCATTATGCAAATATGTCTCGATTGCAGTGCTATAATGTGATGGAAACAGTTTCCAGTGCTTTAAAACACTTGCTTTACTAAATCCGGGAGACAACGGAAAACTGGAATGAAAACCAGAAAAAAATGGGCAAAGACTTTTTTTTAAAAGCTTTATATCTGTAATATTTAATACTGAATGTTCAGATGGTTTCAAGATACGCTGTGAAAAAATGAATGAGCAGCAATGAAACTTGATGTTTTTTAAATAATGATCTTTAGTCATGTTACTTTCTATCCTAGTTAAAACTCACACTAGATTAAAATCCGACTGATTTCTAGTAAAACAACATGATTTTTTAGTCTTTGTGTATGTGTAAAAAAATATAAATAACCAGCTTCTCATTCACGTGTATTTCTCAAAACTTTCTGCGGGTGCCTTTTTCTAGAGCTAGAGGATTCTGAAAAGCTTATTTGAAAGTATAATTAACAGCATATCCAAATAAAAATAGACATTAAAAAATCGAGAGGTTTCATTTTAGGGTTTCTTCTATTTGGGATTTAAAGTTTGTGAAGAGAAATACGATTATGGGGGTTGCTTGGGGCAAAAACTGCAGCGCCAGATCGCAATTTCTTGACTTCTTAGTGTAACAATGATTTTGGGATTAAAGTAATGTAGGCAATGCTTTCTTTTGTCAGAATAAAGTATTATAATTTCTAGCAGTTGATAACTTGTGATTTGTTCTTTGGATTTTTGTGGGGGTTTTTTGTGTAGTTAAATAAGTAAACGTTTTTTGTCTTGTTTAAGTATTCTATTGAATTTAGTAGAGTTTTAGCTTTAAAACAAAGTAAATGGTTAGTACTCTTGGTGGAAAAAAAACCCCAGAGTTGTCTGAAATAATAATTTATTGGATGTACGTTCTCTGTGGATTTTTCTTATAAAAAGTTGCTTTAGTGCTTTATTGTTTTATTAAAGAAATGTATACACGTATGTAAAACCCCTGCAGTGTAAGTGTTGCTTCAGCCTTTATTGCGGCATCACTGTCTGCAGCTACAATTTCAGCCCTAAGCTTAACTTTTTTTTGCAAAGTATGTGGTTTTCATTAAACCTGTAATTAGTATAATTAATAATTATTCCCTAATTGAAACGCAGGTTAACAAACTTCCATATGTAAAAGTAAAGGAGGGGGAAAAATGTCATTCATTCACACTGGGCTTTATAAGCCTATAAAACTCTTCAAAGGACTTCAAGATATCAAGCAATCTTTTATTCAGCCAAACCTACCCCCCACCTTCCCTCTTACACACACTTAAATACGCAGTATGCTCACAGCTTGGAAAAAAGCAAGAAAAGCCTTAATGGATCACTGATTTTAACCAAAGAGGTAGGTATGTATTCCATATAAATGGTTTCAAAACCATTTTGGTGTTAGTATTAATAATTTTCATCAAATGCAAACAAGCGTCTGGGCGCTATAGAAAGCGAAGCTTTCAACTGTGCACTTATTAACACAGCTTTTATTTCAAGCTCAAAACATCTAAAACAATTACACTCGAGCAACTGTGTAATTTGTTCCTTTCTTTACCACACAGGTATAGCCTTGTAGACAGAGGCTAATAAAGATTTAAGGGTAAAGCAGGGAGTTAAGGTCCAAATTTTGTTCCTCTTTACACCCGTGAGTAATTAACCCATTTGAATTGACTATGAGACAAATAACATACGGAGAGGTATTCACATGTGCAGAGGTTGCAGTGCCCAGTTCGACTTAGATACTTTACAGCTGATGTAATAAATCAAAGAATAGAATAATTATTTCTCAATTTACCATGACACAGATATCTTGTCATCACCCTGGTTCTGTGCACCTTTAAGAAGTGGTGAATGTTAAAAATCTATTTAACCACATCAGTGAAACAGAGCTAACACAGCAGGAAATATTAGTCTTTTTTTAATATAAAATCACTTGTCAGGATATTTGCTCATATTAGAAACCAGATATTTTCTGTCTGGAACTGAATATTTTGTGCCTAGGACATGACTATTTATTTTTAAATGGTTACATATTTAAATAATTGAAAATATTTTGCTGCTGGGGATATTTTATTTTCTTAAAAGAAACACTAGACGAGTCATATTTAGCTATGTGCTTCATGAGCCGTGCATTTATCTGCAGTGTTTACATTTCTTTTTCAGAACTTGCCCAAAATATTTGTTATTTATATCAGAAAAATATGAAGGGAAGGCATAGGCAAGGCACCCCCCAAGAATGCTTTTTCTGCAACCTTTTGGATCTAATGGCGTTATTTATTCAGGAATATTTCTTCATCAGTTTTTGTCTGCATGTAAAAAGCACAACACTGAGCTAAAATTGAAGATTATGGCGAACTAAACACTGAAGTGTTCTCTTAATATCAAACTTGAAAATGCAATTAAAGTAGTAACAAGTCATGGAGAAATTGCTGCTGTGCAGTTCAGCGGTAGGCAGTGAAATATTATAAGCTTTGCTTTTATAATGCTGCCTTTCAAAATCTGTTATCTGTAGTTATCTTAAAATTGGAGTGCTTTCTAGAACACCCAATTTAAAGTTTCTCAGGAGAATATAGTATTTCAATCAGATAGTTTTATAGAGTACACGTTAACAAAAATCCTTACAATTCCCTGTTATCTTTGTCCTTTTTTTCAAATGGGAGAGAAAATGCAGCGGATAATGACTTGTGCTTGAATGCAGTTTGGTGTATTTCGTGTGTTTTATTGATAAACATATGCATCTACATATATAAACACAGTCAGAGGTATGTGTTTATTTGTTATTGAGTTAAACAAAAGTTGTTAAGAGTCCCCTCAGCAAGATTTAGCAAGTTTGTCCTACTTGCACATTACTGACAAATATCAAATCCAGCTCAAATAGTAATCAAATGCTCAGGATGACTGAAACAGCATCTTTCCCTGACTTAATCTGTCTAAACAGGTAAGGGTATTTAAAAAAAAGACTTTGCTGTACCTTCAGCTTCCCTGCTGATGCCTGTCAACTTTTTAAAACAATTTTTAAGCTGGGTTTGGGAAGGCGGGGAGAGAGTAAAAGCTCCTTTCAATTACGGATGATCAGGGAGAACTCTGACATGGTGGTCAAGCTTCTCTTATCTCTTAAGGGTGTCCTTCATAGTTCAAAAATATGTTCAAACACTCAAATGTATTTGAGGTGCACACTGGTGGTAGGAGAGAGTCATATCTCTGTTGGTATTGAAGTTTTTCAGAGTTAACTTACAGGTGATACCTACTTTTATAACTGAATCCATACACTGCATTACAAACCTGGGAC
Source organism: Lophotriccus pileatus (assembly GCA_035583135.1). Lineage (NCBI taxonomy): Eukaryota > Metazoa > Chordata > Aves > Passeriformes > Tyrannidae > Lophotriccus > Lophotriccus pileatus. The sequence continues at coordinate 4,714,011 of JAWWES010000018.1, read as the reverse complement.
TAAAATATATATTTATTGCCCCTACAGGATGTCCACATAGGTAGCAACTAATAAAATTACTACTTTTTAAATTTTTTTTTTATTTCTTGATCTTAGTGGAAAAGTTTGTATTATGTGCTTATTATGAACATTCAAAACTTGTTTCACAGGATGGAAAAGATGTAATAACTAGAAAAGGGGTAACATGGTCTATTCATACTACTTAGAAAAGTGTGTTCTCTAAAAATCGATACAGTAAACTTGCTTGTTCATCATCTGACTAGTAAAGTGTTCTAAATAGGTTTTCATCTGCACTGGGTAGGTCACCCAGGAGAGTAAGAGACCTGTTAGTTAACTACTACGTTTTGCTTTGATTCTTAATCTGTGGCTAATAACAAAATATGCTTAACTACTAGTTTTCTCATATGAAAATAGCACAAATGCATTTGAATGCATCTCTTGCACAGATTTTTTTTTCCTCACCTGAACTGTAAAATTTTTAATTTAAGGGTATAAGATTAATCTGTTAATCATTATTTGTAGCTGGAAACATTCAAACAGTGGCAAAATCTCTGAATATCCAGAATAAGGCATTTTTCTGTCCTCTTTTAAGCTTCTGGTTCTGTTTCTCTAATTTCTTTCATTAAGTAATTTTGATAGACTAGGTCAGTCTGACAAAAGTATTTTACGAAGTAATTTAACTATATTTTTGTGGCAGTACAGAGATCTCATAAAGGGCTGAATCTTCCAGCATCTTTCCTTGTAGGGAAATTAAGGTCAATATGTGTGAATTTACTCTTGTGCCAGAGTTGGAATGCGTAGGTAGGATACATATGCACATATTTCAAGTACTGGAAAATAAATCAATGTAAAATAGCAATTATTTAAGGTAGGGCATAGTCTTGGCATATATCTGGCAGCATTTAGCATCTGTGGGCATTATTCTAGCAAAATAATAATATTGGAAATTAGCTTGGATTAGTTTCATTTGTAAAGCTGATTTTTGAGTATAAACTACGGTTTTGAGCCCTAAACCTGTATGTTCCAGCATGCAGTGCCAAATTTTCACCTCATGTGCAGACAAAATGTTTCTGCTTTAGTTGGCAGAACACTCATTTATCCAAGAAGACGACGTAGCCTACATCAAAAACATTCTGATTGCTCGACAGCTTTTAGCACTTAACACATCTCTAAGCATGTACTGGAAAACTGCTTGGGAGGAGATGCATGTACATGCATCTTACCCCAAAACACCCTGGAAACTGATTAATCTGTTTTGTTAATCAAAGATTTCATCTTCACATTATAGCACAGCCAGATTAGTAAAGATGTGATGGTGGGACATGAGATAATTTGCTAAGTAAAGTCAAAATTAATGACAAATAAAATCAGTTTCCCTTTGTGGTTATTTCCAGCCAGCTGCATCCAAATATAAAAGAACTATCAAAGGGAGATACCCATTAATTATTAACTCAGAACAACTTCAGAAAGCACTTCTTAAACCTCCATTGACATCATCCTGACAGGCTCCTAATCTCAGAAAGTTGTTGGTAAGAGTTGCATTAGACTCAGCATGCCACCAATTCTGACTCGAACAACTGCAACTGGAGATGCGCTGCAGCAGAGATAGGAGCACATGGGACAAACTACTGCCTCTTAAGACATCTGTGAGTAACATTTACAGCACAACATGCTGTATAATTCCCTGTGTAGCTCTACCTCTGCTGTCAGCATAATAGAGTTGTCAACAGTCTAATTGCAAGATGCAATATGTAGGGGGGTCATCCAAAAAAAAAAATCTCAGTGGAAAGTAACACAAATCAGCTGTCATTATTATAAAGCTGGACCAACCTTTGGCTAAACCGTTTAAACCTCCAGATTAATCCCTAGATTTATCTATATAGATTGGATCAAACTCAAAAGTTTGACTGCAGATGAAAGAGAAACTTCAAAACGAAGGCTATCGTTTATGCCCATTAGACAATGCATTCAGCTAATGATCTGCAACACACATTAGCCTGGAAACAGTGTTTTTAAGACTTAATTGTTGCATCTTTTTTCTTTTCACTTCGACCTTTATTTTCAGCTTTTATTTCTTAAAACATTTTTCTCAGAAGGTGAAAATACTTTTTTTTTTGTTTGTTTTTAACAGAACATTCTTTTTATTTCTGCCTTTCCCTTTCTGCCAACATATATGATTAAATATTTTCTTTACTCTAGAAGTAAGTTAACTTAGAGCTTATTTGATTATGTGACACCAGTAGATCTCTATTGCATAATGTACGTGCTAAATTAAGAAGTTAAAGCCCTTTGAATAATTTTTTAGAATTTTATGCCCTGATTAAAAAAAACAACAAAAACAAAACAACCAGCGATACCACCAAACAAATTAAAACCAACCAGTGCTGGAAAATCAGTAATACAGTGAATTGGGTTGGTTTTTATAGTGATCATCTGAAGTTGGGTGTATATATTCTTATGTATATTAAAAATTTGACATAATGAGACTATTCCAACTCCACTGTTTCTTTTTTGTTTTAAAAAAGCCAAGCAAACTCAGACAAAGCTATCCAGCCCCCTCCTCCCCCCTGCTGAACAGGACAGGCTAGTAGTTTTTATTCTTTAAGAAAAAAAAAAAAAACTAGCCACTCTTTCATCTTATGGGGAGACATTTAAATTTAGAATAATTACAAGACAACAATAAGCAGCTCTGAGCATGAATGACAAAATGCAGCTCAAGTTGATGTTTTAATGCAGTTTTCCCCTCTCATCAGTGATATTAACCCTTCTGACTACTTCCCAGACCATAATGTGAGAGATTGTCCGAATATTACCAATTTATAAACGTGGATGAATGAGCACTGAGCTCAAGTATATATTTTCATATACTACTTCAAATTTCAAGACTATTTCCTGCTGTATATGTTGCAGGCCTTGCGTGTGCTAGGCAACAGATCTTTTAGAATAACTCCTGGTTGGATGTAAATAAGTGAAAAGCAAGGTTACTGGCTTATCTCAATCAAAATAATTAGAGTTTCAAGCAAACTAGATTCAACATAATTTCCTCTTTTAAAAAAATGTTTCCTACCTTTGCTGGCCTGTTTCATCTCTTTCATTAAAGATGCAACTTTTACTGATGCTTCTGCTCAGCCTATGTTTTCATCAGTGTGAAACCTAAAATGCTCTTTGCCTAAAGTGTAGGTTAATATAATAGCTACTTGAAGCAGGAAACCTCTGCTATGTGTCTATAGTTGTCTTTATTTGGGCCTGTGCAGCATTTTGTTTGTCCTCTAGCCTTTTACGGCAGCTGGACCCTGACCTTCAAGTTCTTAAAAAGAGGGGGGGAAAAGTATTCTTTTCAGATTCCAAGTTCCTCCCTTTTTACCCTCCCACTGACACCGTCCCATTCAATACTAGAGATAACTTTATTCATCTATACATCATTGTATCAAATTCAATAGGCAAACTGCTTCAACATGCTTCAGAGCTGGACAGGGCAGTAATGTCTTCATTTTTTCTTAATGCAATGAGTTTCTTATCGCAGTCCTTTCAAGCACAAAACAAACACTGTAACAAAAAATGATCTCCCAAGTTTTTTCCCACCCTGCTATTTCACCATGGGCTTATTTCTTTGTTCCATCTTTTAGTGGACAGCTACAGATACAAAGCTGTAAAATTGATTACATGCATACCTACCTAACAGGAGTTAAAAAGGGAATTGGGGGGAAATCTTTTATAATTAGATACTGTATTGAGAAGATTTACTTTGGGCTCACACCAAGAGCGTGGAAGTAATTTGTTCCTGAATCGGCTCTCATCCTTTAAACAGGATACCAAAATTAAGTCGCATCTAGAAAAGCCAGTAGAAATGTCATGTCAACTGCAAATCTAGCTGATCACTATCTGGAAAAGACGGATCTTTTTCCCAACTGTAGTCAGTGTGAATTTGATACACCTAATATTACAAAACTCTCAGTCTGTCATTAACTGCCAAGCTTGACTTTAAGCTAATGACAGCAGCTTCATGGATGTTAAGAGAGCCCCAGCAGCCAGGAGTCCAGCTTTTCCTGAGTCCTGCTCACCTGCAGGTGAGTTTAAAGGAAGGGAATTGAATGCTTGTTCCACGTGTTCGTGTTGTAGTGTGGTTTAAGCTTGTTAGCTGAGCTCAAAAAAATATGCTACGAACATACTGATAAGAGGGATAGATCAGTATTTTAATGAACCACTTCAAAGGTTTTGTAGTGCCTTTTTATTGTAGCATGAAATATGTAATATTAGGATACCCAAGTCAAGCTCATGTCTCATTGACATCTTTGTCTTTTAAATGGAAAGTAAGGCTGGAGGGGAGAAAGTTGGTTAAAATACAGAACTTCTGAAGTGCTTAAACCAGCTAATGGTACTAGATCTCATTTTAGATTCCAGGGATGAAAAAGAAAGAAATAAAAAAAATCAGACTTACATCCCTGACTGGGTGTTTTCCACTATAGGCCCTACATGTTTATGTAGAGGGTATTGCGAACGTTTGGAGGGATTTGGGAGTTTCAAAAGGAAGAAGTTTATACATTAGTGCTGCAAGTTGCAAAACACTGTTGATATTCAAATGTTTATTGTGTAAAATCTGGGATAAGCTTCAGCATGAGAGCTCCTTTAAGTGCCTACAACTATTGCTAATTCCCCTCAGCATTGAGGCTTGCACAAAGGCCTTAATCCAATTCCACTTTTTTTTTTTTTTTCAGAAAGCCTATGCTATTTTCTCTCACATAAACTAACAACACTATCCCATCACACTGCAGAATGGGTCAAAGAAAAAGGGCTCTGTGTTTATACTTCACCAACACTTTGTGTTTCTTGGCCAAGTATGGCAAGAAACTTTAAGTGGGTCCCCCAGGCCCCACGACATCTTTAGAAAGAAAAATAAGCCTTCAGAGATTGAGAACACACTATTTTAGGCACTAAAAAACCTATGAAATGTCAACTATTCTTTCAGTCGCTATCCCTGAAAAGAAATTGATCACTCCAGCCTCATTCTTCCAGCTCTGATTTAAATTATGAAACAGTAGAATTGCTTTGATATAACAGTGTATTCTACCTAGCATATAAAATGCTTGGAGATACTTTGAGTGTTCTCAGATGCTAATATTTGTCTGTACACATTTTATTTGACTACAGCAAAAGTACCTTCTCATCAAAACAGATTAAAGCAGTAAGTTCCATCAGGGAAAAGAAATTTTATAAGGTCTCCATGTTTACTTTTATGAAGTACAAAAGAAACTGCCTTACTTTATGAAGGATATTTGTAAGCTTCATCCCTAATCTGTTCTGTACAGGAGATCCCAATCCAGCTCCAAGTGGTCAAGTATTGCCTGTATATAAACCTTCACTTATTTCTGACAATGCCAGCAGTGTTGCCAAGGTTTAAACAACAACAAAGATTGAGCTGCTTTGAGGCTTGACCTTCCACTAGCAGGAGGGGAGAAGCTGATCTGGTTCCCATCTGATCATCTATGAGACCCTACAATAAAAATTCCACTATAACTAATGGGGATGTGAAAATGCCAGAGCATAAATCAACCTTCAAAAAGGATGATTAAAAAAAAAAAAAAAGTAGGGGTTTGGTTCCAAGCAAGAGTTTAAAACTTATTTTAGTATCAGTGCTAATTAATTTTTAGCATGGGAACCCAGCCTACATCCTATAGCACCGGTTGTGCTAATTCTAATTTAGACAGCATTGATTCCAGTCTCCAGAATAAGCTCATAGTTACATTGTCCCAGAACGAGTAAATGGAATTGAGCCTGGAAGGGGAATCACTTACTGAAGACTTTGACAAGGTGGAAGTTACTCTCCCATCACAACAACTTTGTTGTTGAACATGTGTTTCAGTGGCTGAGCTAAATCTTCCTGTGTCTTTCCACTCCTCTGTGATTACATTTATACAGCAACTACAGGAGGGACTGCATTATACTCAAATGAGCTTTGAACGCTTTGTCGTGAATTATCTTAAATACACTCCGTTTTCTTGTGGGTTTTGCTTCTCCAAAGAGCCTGAGTATGTTCTGAGGAGCTGTTTTACCCCTGCTTCTTTCAGGATTTGTCTCCCTCCAGGGCACTCAGGAGGGGAGGGGAAGGACCTGCTGCCCTCATGGCCTTGCACTGCCACCTAGAGCCATGTGCTGCCCAGCCCTGAGCAGTGCCCAGCTCCCATTTTCCCCAGGGCGGGTTAGAGCAGTGGAAGATTCCCACAGATGTGATGAGCAGCCTATAAAGTTTGTGTAGGTCCATGTTCTGCATAGGAAGGAGGCTGAAGCAGAATATTTCAGCATATGCATGAGTTGCTCCTGAACTTACGTGAACTTAATCCACTGTTCTAGCAGGTAAGGTGATAGAAAGTGATGATGGCTGCTTTGAGGCACTATTTCTTATCAAATACGGAAAAAAACCCCATGTTTTCGAGGGTAGTTTATTTCCTACACCACTTTTTCTGAAGTAGTTCATATATTTCCATGGCTCTTCTCTCCTGACCAGCTCTTAGCCTTTGGGATCACACTGTACCTGTTAGCACACATGGATTAGCTGAGTGCTGAAATCACACTTGGAGGGTTTGGCTTCTTTCTGAATGGCTTGAAAGGCTATAGCTGTAAGAGGGTTTTATGTGTTGAGGTTAAAATTATCCTGCATACGTAGCTAACACAAGACTCAAGTGTCACTTAGTTCCTGTTTAATTTAGTTTGAGCTTTGTGGCAGGGCACAGCCACTGGAACTTGTCCCTAAAAGGCACTTTTCTGGAGCATCCTGTTTTTCTTTTGTTTTATTCATCATGAAAAACATACCTATGGAAAAAAACTCCGGTGTGCTCCTGTGAAGGACATGCGTTCAAGTTAGAACCTCAAACATTTCAGAACAGGCACCAAAATTCTTTTTGAGATTTTAATTTTGCTGTGTTACAGATGTTAAATTAAACACGTACATTTTATATCCACAAACACATGAAGAAAAGCTCATTTTGCCTCAGGAAATAGAAAATCTGGGATTTTTTTTTTTATAGGATCATCAAATGACTAAATCTTTCTAGTGAGAGATTAATTTCTTCTGCATTGTGCTGTGTGCAGTACTTATTGTGGAGAATTTATAAGAGTTGATATTTTAGTTGACTGACAAGTCTCTCGATGTATTTAACAACTTTAATTATACTTGTCATTTTCAAAATGAGTGAAGAAATGTACAAAACCAACAGAAATATGTCAGTTGGTTATTAGTTACAGCAAAGTCTCTCTTTTATCTCTCTTCTCTCGGGTGGAAACCATCCTTTCTATTAAATAGGGAGTCAGTTCAAAAACTTGAGACCCATCACTGTCTTCAGGGTTTTTAATTACTCCTCTGCCTTTTTCTCTTTCTTTCGGATTGTCGCTGTGTTAGATGACTTCTGCGTTTTTAGATTTCCTCCTTGCCTTGCTGTCAGCACATAGTGTCTTTCCTTTATCATGTCATACAATTCAGATCCCTGATTGTCTCATTTTGGTGCCACACTCGCTCGGCAAACATGTCCTTTGTGAGGGGGAACGCGCCTTGTCACCACGGGGAAAACGGAGGGAGAAATTAGCGGTGGAGCAAAGAAGCAGAGTGGAGGAAGTATGCAGGAACTGCTGAGTGGGGTTTTTTTCTAGCCAAAAAATGACCCCCAGGCCCCACTAGTATGTGCTAAACTGAATGTCTTGCTGTTTTATAAATTAACTTGCTTTAAAGGCTGCATTTCCCTTTCCTCTGTATTTGTGGTTCACTCTTCCTTGCATGTGCAGGTTCTTTCTGTTGTCACTCCTCTCCTTCACTGAAAGGTTTCCGTGAAATGCAGATGTCTTAAAGGGTTTCCTTTTGGCTTGGCATGGTGCTTGGAGGTTCCTTCTGTGAGCACTGGAGGTTTGGATCTAATATCAAAGGGTTTAAAGCTAATGATTTTAAGTATGGTTGAATTTTATTGCTCCTCTGGTGGGCTAAAACCTTCAGCAACTCTTTGACCTCTTCCCAGTCAATCCAATTCCATCTAATACTCTGTGACTAATATGGTGGATATTTAATCTACTTTGCTGCTGAAATTACTTTTAGAGTCACTTTTTTCCTTAAATCTTCCTCTTTAGAGAAATTGCTGATCGTAAGCTCTAAATATGTTGCACGCTACCACATAGGTTTTTGAAGAAGAAGCTTTTCTTTTAGTAAAAGAAAATTAAGAGGTGTAATTTCTTATTATAACATAAATGAAATGGGGGGATATAATTATATTATGAAAGTAAAAACCAGGTTAAAATGAAAAATTGACAGAAACCTCTCTGCTGATGCTGGTAATGGAGATATCATGATGAATAGCCACACCTTAGCCAAATATTTCCTGTAACATAATTAAGCTTTGAAGGTAAAATTAAGGGAAGCTCCTAAGGATGCTATTCTCACCCTCTAGACAGTACTTACTGACTTAAAATTTGGAATGTGGATCTTTTCCTGTAAGTAGTATCAAGCAACTGTGCTGAGTTTTACTTATACCATAATTTTTTTTCCTTAAAAAGTGACCAAACTGAATAGTTGAGGCCACGGTTACACATTCATGATGGTGCCTTTGATATTTGGCTGCTTTTACCTGTTTTCATCTGTTAAGACATCCAGCTTGCAAGGACTCTGCACTGTGCAAACATGAGCAAAAGGGATTTGCTTATCTGATTTATGTGAGGACCCACCAAATTGGGTCATGGATAATGATCTCTACATCCACAGTCCTGTGCCTTATAATTTAGTCATGGGCATAGGCCCATTCAATTCAATGGGCTTGAGTAATTTGAATTTAATGGAATTATTTATATGCCTGAAATTGGGTGTTTAGGCAACTTTTTGCAGGATTGTGGCATTAACCTTTTCCACATGCAACCTCTTTAAATTAAAGTGTACCATTGCATCAGTAGAAGTGATACAGGGTTTGAGTCTCAACTTTCTGTCTGAATCCAGAGCAGGCTGATATAATAGCAAGGGTGATATGAAATGAGATTTCTGGTCACAGTCTAACTACCAAGAAAGATGTACTTACTGTTCCTGTGAAAGTTGAGGCTTCCAGTGCCAAGAGGGAATGGAAAGAAGAATGTGAATTCTCTTGCCTGTCCGTAACACCAAGAATATCATTGGTGCAATAACACGATGCTAAATTAAGGGTGGAAGTGAGAACAAACCTTTGAACTGTTCAACGAGTGAATCTGAAAGCAGCCTGACCATAGGAGCAGTGGTGGAAAAAGAGATGAATCCTCCAGCCAGGCAGTTCAAGCTGCGGGTTGATTAGCCCGTGAAAGTGAATGTGTGTGGTCTGCAGGAGCCTGGAACCAGACTGGGTGATCTAGCTCAGTTTTCCTAAAAAGTTGCATCAAGGTAGGTGATGCATTAAAGCACCAGCGATGGAAAGAATTGTGCTCTACTACTCTTGCAAGTCAGTGAAGGACTTCAGTCTTCAGAGCTGCCCATATGGCAAATTTCACATGCGCTAAAATTAAGAGAGGGGTGAGGTGACCCAACCCACATGTGACAAACATCCGTCCCGCTTTGGATGGAAGTGTGTGCTGAGGGAGTTGGCGGAGAGCCTGGGGCGTTCTGTGATACAGCCTTTCTTAAATAGGGCCCTGGGCTCACAGGAGCAGAAGCCAAGCCTGTGGTGTCTTTAGAGCGTGTTCTGTACTGGGAATACCTGAGATCTGTGCATTTCCTCGAGAAAAACCTCCCAGTAATAGCATTTAGCTGCTGACACGAGCACTAGCTGCTGCTGGAGAGCATGAGGGTATAACACAATCTGACTGTACAGGCCAAGAGAAAATGGTTGGTGTTGAGACGAACACTGTGAGAGTTTTTGGTGGGTCTGACTAGATATCTGCCTTGCAGGCCACGGCCACTAAAGGCATAGCTCTGGTCTTCTCTCTGTAACATCATGGAATCGTAGAATGGTTTGGGTTGAAAAGGACCTTAAAGATCACCTAGTTCCCAACCCTCTGCCATGGGCAGCAACACCTTCCACTAGACCAGGTTACTCCAAGCCCTGTCCAACCTGGCCTTGAACACTTCCAGGGATGGAGCATCCACCACTTGCTTGAGACATTGGTATTTGAAGATAGTTCAGCACTTGAGATGCAGTAGAAATACAGGGTTGCTTTTTCACCTTTTTTACATATGGTTGATGCCTTGGGCATAAATTGCATATAAAAACACAAAAATACGTAGCTGTGTTTATACCCCTCCTCTTTTTGCCTGATGAATAGAACTGCAATTGAGGGAACACAAATGATGTATTAAATTTCTTGAACACACGGATAAAATAAGCCAATGTGAAAACCACCATGTGCAGTTAATTTATAGACAAATATATTTGGAGCAGGTACAAACAAAGGTGTAAAGTACTATGTTTTAACAGATTTTCATGCCATATGCATTTGCTTTTACTGCCTGAAGGAAAAAAAAAATGATTGAACCAGATAGCTTAAAAAAAAAAGAAGTTAAAATACCTTTTGAAAATTATCTTTTTTTAAATTACAGGAACACTACTCTTCATGGCTTATTAGTATGTTTAGTTGTTTTAACTACTTTAGAGTATTTTAAAAAATAATGGGGTTTTTTGCATTTGTTTCATTAAGGAAAGCAAATTCAGAACAAAAAACCCCTGAACTTTGACATTCTTTCGTGTATTTATTACATATGTTTTGAAATTACCTAATTTTAGCAATTCACATGAAAACAGTGGTCACATCTCATCATGTGAAATTAAGTCTGACAGCTCAGAAGTTAAACCAGTTTAGCTTGTTTTAACAGCCACACTTGAGTGATTGTGGGTTATTAAACTCTTTGGGAAACCTTCCACACTTTATTAGGGAAAGGAAATTTATATAGTGGAAAGAAGAAAAATATATGTAATTGCCAACATATACATAGTGACTCTGGTAATAACATCACTTTATGTAGATTATTAGTATCCAGTACAGAACTGTACCTATATATGCTTTTGTGGGAAGGAAGTTATATTGGCATGACAAACAGCTTCCCTTAAAACAATCCTCAAGGCAAACATGAGGGGCTATTCCATAGCTCTTTTGGGAAGCTAAGTTCAGTGGAGTGAATTTAATCCACAGTATGACTTCTTCAAACAGAACTCTTTACTCCAATGTATATATAAAATTTGGTCAAGCTTGCAACCAAATCTGAATATTAGGTTTATCCACCACTTGGATGCCGTGGTGAAACGAGGGGAGAAGATTCAGAGAGAGGTTCATCCTGCCTCCTGTCACAGCTCTTGCCTCACAACGTCACCTTTGGAGGCCGTAAACATGTTTGTTCCGCAGGATGTGATGTGTCTGTAAGGATCATGACTTTGTTCAGGGATCACAAAAACATCTTGCCCTCCAGATAAAATCTCTCAGGTGTTTCATGTCCTCCTGTGGCTCCAAGCCAGCTCAAGCTGAAGCACTTAAAGGCAGGGTATGGAAGAAAGGAATCTTGAAGGCATGGTGGACTTGGAAAATAATTGTAGTCTGGGAGGCTGAGATGAGCAGGATGGAGCCTGAAGTCAGTTTTAATGTTTCATTAAGCTGTAGAGGCACTTAACATGCATGGCTGCTGCAGAGTGGAACAAGCAGTGGTGCTTCCACTGGCCATGGAGGGTCCAGACCTGGGGTGTGGGACAGTGTGAAGGGCTTTAAAGGTTCTGCTGTGACCTCCTGTTTGTGCTGGGTACAAAGACTCGGGGAGCAGCTCAGTATGTCCTGAAGACCCAGTCTAGTAACTTCTTCCCACATCAATGTTTCTACATCAAAGTCATGCTAACTCTGAAATTTTGTGGACAGTCTATTTAGGTTGAAGACTTTTTAGATCTCTTACTACACAGAAGGTCTTCCAAACTTTGACTATTTCTTTTAAATATTTAAGGGAAACTACCTTAATTTTCTATAACCAGTATTTTGATAATGACTAAATCACTGATACATATATTGCTTGTTCTCCCTCCTTTACCTTTTTATCCCTGTTTATACATCCAAGAATTACAAGCAAATTTTAGTCACAGCTGGTGATCCACCATGACTCTTATCTGCTTTGAAAATTTGTGAATACAGCCCTGTTCTATTTCCTTCTCATTTGTTGATGTATACACCCTGCAATAGTGGATCAAGACAAACTGTGTAGGGCACATCTTCACAGAAATGCTGTTTTTTTGACTGATTTCCTACTAACAACATGTTGAAAGCCATCACCCAGATTTTAATCCCTTTAACATATGCACAATTGGTTTTAATAAAAATTTCCTGTAGTACTGATTGTGTCTGTGCATTATCACCAAAGCTTGAAGCCCAAAATATCTGTGTCAAAACTGTTTGCCAAGGCTTATTTTCAGTATGTTCTCTGGCTAGCGTAAGGCCAGCACCCCTGCCCTGAAGGAAATGTTTTAAGGGCTGGAAAAATATTTAAAACTGACAATAACTGCTAATATTGGCTGGTAAAAGATAAGTAGGAACATATTTTGCTGTGTTCCATTGTCTAGGTAAATACCAGGGTTTCAATAAGCATTCTGACAGATGCTTAGTTGTCTTCATTATCCTTCATGAGTTATTAGTCTTAGATTTTAATGAAGAGCAGGACTTAGGTGTTGATAACTTCAGGTCAGGCTACCTGCAAAGGTGTAAAGGAGCATGTTCAGAAAAGCCAAGGTCATGCATGGCCACTGTTACACTGCACCAACTGATGCTGCCCTCCTGCTCAGTCAAGGTAATCTGGGAGCTAAATGACAGTAATTTCCATTAAAAAGACCCCTAGAAAAGCAGGAGTGTGTGTGTGTGAGCATGTGCTTTGAAAACTTTGCTTGATGATACATTTTCTCTTTCTTTGATCTATCTGAAATAAATGGAATGCATTAGTGCTATTTAACTTTGCCCCGAACTGTCAAAAAATGATAAAGAAAAAAAAAGCTGACTGTAGTGTTTATTTTCAAAATCCTACTGACAAGGGTTTTTTTTTCTTCAAGGGAGAACGAATCTCTTCTTTGCTGCCATGGTCATTATAATTTATTTTCAAAAAAATAACACTGTCTCAGTATTTGAAACTTCCTGTACAGGTGGGCAGTGTGAGCATGATTGCAAGAGATCACTCCAAGCAGCTCATGTATAGGCTAATCATTAGGACAGGAAAGAAGAAAGGTAGTTTTAATGGACTTACATATCAAGGGCTGGAGTTATTACAAAAGCTGCTTTTGGTTTGGAAAAACCACATATCATGATTATCATATCATTAGAGCAGCTCTCAATGCCTAAAGGGGCTACAGGAGAGCTGAGGAGGGACTTTTGATAAGGGCATGGAGTGTCAGGACAATGGGGAATGGCTTTAAACTTCCAGAGGGCAGGGTTAGATTGGATATTATGAAGAAATTGTTCCCTGTGAGGGTGGTGAGGCCTGTCACAGGTTGCCCAGAGGAGCTGTGGATGTCCCATCCCTGGAAGGCCAGAGTGGATGCGGCTTGAGAAACCCGGTCTAGTCCCTGCCTGTGGCAGAGGGGTTGAAACAAGGTGGTCTTTGAAGTCCCTTCCAACCCAAACCAGTCTGTGATTTTATGATGATGGGTATGGTCTTAATACTTAGGCAGATGTCGAGATTGTCATGTAATCAAAGGGTGAGTGCTGATAATTTCTGGGCTGTTTGTGGGCTTAGACTGGTGAGGTTGACTGGGGTACTGTTTTTAATCCCCAGTTAGCAAAGGGAGAGGCAGAAGGCTGTTAAACTCATGAAAATCTATGGAGATGTACAAAGACAATAGTAAAACGTGACATCCATTGCTTGTTTGCTCTGCACAGGGTAACATTCTAAGATTATATTGAATTAATTTAGAGAAAAGAAAAAGACAAGCATTTGGAAAAGACTGTTCCATAACGTGGCCTACAAAAGAGATAAGTGGAGCAGTCAGAATGTTCACTGTGTATATATAAATATATATTTATATATATATTCACACACTTGGAAAAGAAACAGAATAATGAAACTGTTCCTTACCTCAGAAACACTTTCACAAGTCCTGTGTTGGGTTTAAAAATGAGTGATCAAGTTTTTGAAAATATAATCAGTCATTTTTCCTGTTTGGCAGATGAAAAGATGATTTTCAGACTTAAAAAGATGAGTCCTGGCTTTTAAAAGAAAGTCACAGCAAGTCAGTGGGAAATACTGATCTCTTCCAACACAGGAGCCAGTGCAGTAGATAAAAACACACAGATGTAATCAAGGCACTATAACAGCATCATGATTATTGTCTCTGACAACACAATGGGTCTTTGCATGCACTGTAAGCCCAAAATTGGGCTATGCTAGTGAGATTGAGATAATGGCAATTAGAAAAAAAAAAAAAGGTTAAAGTGCTTTTGAGTGTCAAATTATCCCCTCCTGAGCCTGATCAAATGCTCACTGTAACCAGTGCAGATATCCATTGACTTTGGTAGGCACTGGAACACTCTGTAATTCAGGTTTTTCCTGTTGGTTTGTGCCACTTTATCAGACTGCTGCCAGAGTGACGTTGAGAATGACCTAAAGGAAAGTCAAATTACACTTCTGGCTTTTTTCCCTTATTTTGTTTTTAGGTGAGATAAGGAAATCTGAAGGCTTAACTTGCAAATCAGTAATAAGCAGAGGGAGAAGAAGCCACATGAAATAGTCTTCTCCTCCCAAAATGGGCAAAGAAAGAACACTTTTAAGAATCAAAGGCACAGTAAAATAAGATGTTTTCTCAGGAGGCAGATTCTGTTCTCCTTTACACAGACGTGAATCAGAAGTGGGATGTTGGACCATTTTGGGTTATATCTGTAGGAATGCTCTAATAGTGCTGAATTCACCTTTGAATGGCATGAGGGCCATGTGATTATCCAGCACTTTTTTTGAACACCTTTTGTCACAGAATTTTTCACCAAGGCAGACCTGGTGGGTGCTAGTGAGACCTCGTATGAGAGTCTGTGACAGGTTCAAAGTGGCTGATACCCCACTGTCTGTCAGTTTTGAGATAATTACTGATCCTCAGCCTTTTCCTTGCTCAGTTTCATCCACATGGAGTGCAATTTGGCTTCTTACAAGGTAGATCCACAAAGGACTAGAGGGGTTTTTGTGAGAAGCAGCATGGACTTTGTTGGAAAAACTCTGGATTGAACAGTAATCTATATTGTAGTAGTAGCTATATATTGGTGGTACATGTAGTAACTAAAACTGCAACAGGGAGATGAAATTTCAAGTCTGCTGAAGGGCCTCCACAATCTGGGCAATCTGTTAAAGGACTGCACATAATGAATGTTGTACTTCTTTGTAGCTGAATGCTTAAAACTCATTTTCACTCTCTGTTCTCTCAAACTGAGGTTGTCAAATTGGTGCCAAATAAGACAAGTTTATAATATATATTATGTACCTTGGAAGTTGGTGGAGGCTAGTTCCACTCAATTTAACTGTGTTGCTTTTGAGGACAATTTGTTCCGACCTGGAGCGTGAAGCCTGTATACGAATCAGTTGTTTTATATGTCACTGAAAGAACTTACATGAATGATTTTTTTTTTTTCTCTGAATTCAAGCAACTCTGAGGGGGATGGGAAAACATGGTTTACACAGAACCAGTTAATGAGAATGTGTTCATCTACTGGTTCATTTCCTGTCCCCAACTCAGTTGAAGAAATATTATTTAAATTATTCAGCTTTGGCCCAGTAGAGGTGGGATCCACGCT
This sequence comes from Lophotriccus pileatus, assembly GCA_035583135.1. Classification (NCBI taxonomy): domain Eukaryota; kingdom Metazoa; phylum Chordata; class Aves; order Passeriformes; family Tyrannidae; genus Lophotriccus; species Lophotriccus pileatus. The sequence continues at coordinate 4,698,291 of JAWWES010000018.1, read as the reverse complement.
AGTGGTTGGTTTTCAGCCTTTCTGTAAGACTTTGGACAAATCACCTCTCTCTCTTTTGTCTTTTTTTCTGCTGTGTCAAATGGAGAAGACTGTAATCATCTGTCTATTAGTTATTTCTTGGAAATGTTAGAGCTACAGGCTCAAGAAAGCAATTCTGTATAGTTTTATTTGACAGCTGTGAGGTTGGATACTACTTTGGTTCATCTGAAAGCTTTGGAGCTCTGGGAAGTATTTAATTACTTAATTCAGAGTACAGAACAAAATACTGGAAGGCAAGGGAGGCAGGCCCGTATACTGTTTTTCAATTTGGGCATGAGGGGTGTTTTACAAATGAGTGGAAGCTACATTTGCTATTACACCATCCTCTCGCAAGTAATGATTAGATTAAAATGCAAAGCCAAACTTGCGTAACTTTGCTACAGAAGATCTAGCTGTGAAGTGCTTGGTATATCCTGCTATTAGCGAGGAAGCATCCAATCCATCTAAAAGCAATAAAACAATAAAAAGTCATTAGTTGTGTTTTGTGACCTCTCAGGCACAATTAGGTGCTGTCTGAGAGTCACCTGTGCAGTGTTATAAGGAGCTGTTGTTGCAGAGAATACAAATATAAACCACTCAGGCTGGTCATGAATAGTTATGCCAATTCTGATTGTACTACAGTTTTCTGTTACATATCCTCTGAGGTACAGCAAAAAGAAGTCTGCCATTTTAATGAATCTTTCTGGTGAGCAAAGACGATATAGTCAGGCATAGGTCATCTATAGCCCTTAGTATCAGCTGTAGCATACATGCCATTATATCATAATACCATTTTATCCCTCGTGATCTTTGATCAGTGCTAATGATCAAAGTTTTGCATAGCAGCCAAGAGAATCATGAGACAGTAGATATTTATAGCTTATGGCCAATTCTGATTACTCTATAGCAGCTTTCCCAGTGTTCTGTAGTTTGATTGATGTCATTGGCATGCTTCAGCATTCAGAATATATCAAATAAATTTGCTATGCTTTGAACATGAAAGGGAAGTAAAACACTGATAATTTAAGAAACCAGAAAAGTAGGGAAGATAGGAGATACACATTGCTGCATGTCCTTTGGCAACTAATGCCATACAATGCTTAGCAGCACTGTGCATGCAAATTGCCAAGCATCCTCTTTAAGGCAAGGCTTTGCTTCCACAGTAAGAGCGTTGCTATTCAAAGGGGCTGGTAAATGAAATCTGAACTGCATATGCTGCAATGGAGAGGAGGACAGGAGCAGGAGACAGCTGTTTGGGGTGACTGCTTTACAAGCAGAAGCCTTTCAGTTCCATCAATCAGACAGTGTGAAAGGCCCAAATCCACAGACACCAGCATCCCACCCCCTTTGATCCCGATCCTAATAGCGTGCCAGTCACCGATGGAAATGCATTACAAAGTGAGAATGGTCCATTTTCTTCCTCCTTTTGCTGAGAGTCTGTATTTATCAGATTTAACTAGTTAATGATTCTGCCCTCTCTCTCTCCTGCGTGCCACGGGGGATCGCTCTGCAGAGGTGGCGGTTGTTTACTGTCAGTGGGCAGTTAAAGCGTCAGCGATCCCCGGGATCTCAGGGAGCTGTTTGGCAGGGCTGAGCTCTGCATAGGGCTAAGCTTCAGAATCGATGGCAAAATTATATATACGTTTTCCTCATCGAAACAGGGTTTAGTTGGGCCCTGTGAGGCTGTGCTGTGGGGTGTGGGGAGCAGATTGATTCTAGAGCTAGAGAGCATCGTGGTGGCCTCATGCCGAGCCTGAGACTCTGGTTTTTGGAAATATGTGTTCTATGCCTGTCTTCACCACAGCCTTTGTGTCTCTCTCAGCACTTTCTGCCAATAACAAGCCCGAGGTTGCCCAACAAATGAGTTTTTTCCTACCTGTGAGCCTGCAAGCACAGTTGCAGTGTGTCCTTGAGCTCATATGACACCTTGTCTGCCCAAATGCATCAGCTGTATCACCACGTGTGAAATACCTGTGAAGATGCTGAGGTGGGCAGACTGTGCAGGAGGTAAAGCATGCCCCTGGTCACAGGTGAGATGCCATAAAGATACTTGGAGTGATATAAACTATATGGTCTTAGGCCCCTTAGATTTTTGTGGTGTAAGCTTCCATCTGTGAAATGGGCTTTACAAAATACTCCTTTGTTTGTCGTGCCTCTGTAAGCTTTTTTGGATGGCTGGTATCTCACCCAAGAGCTCTGATTCCAAGCCCTACAATAATGAAAATAATACTTCTGTGCAGAGAAGGGCTCATGGAACCTGTCCCTTCATCTGTAAAAGTCACTGTCTCATTTTTTCCAGTGCGAAACATCTTATTATCAGCCTTTTTTACTGATTTGCAAACACGAACGTTTGCAGGCTAATAAAGAAATGGGCAGCACACTTGGGTGATCTTTTGCTTTTTTCTTCTTTAAAAGCAATTTTCTTGGCAGTGAGTACGATAACAACAGTGTTAAGCTATGTCATTAATTTCCATAGATGGTAGATGGAGAATGTTAGATTCTAGGCACCTGAGTGGATCATCAAACTCTTCTACCACATAATGACTCTAAATAATCATATTCATCATAATTAGTACCGTTAATAATGTTAAAAATAAACACTTGTACCTCAGACCATTAGTAATAGTAATCTTGTCATCGTCCATGAAAATTGCTAGACCCGGTTATTTTTCACAGTGGGGCGCAGATATATGAGGTATATAATTAAAATATTAATTACATATTTGATAGAGCTTCAACTATCATTATTATATTACCAATGGCCTCATTATTATACTTTCAATATGTTACTTTGTATATATTGTGTTTAATAAAGTGTTAAAAAGTGGCTTTGGGTTTCCAGGATCAATATATGTTAGAAAGAAAAATGTACATGAATCCAGAGGTAGGGAAGAAATGGGATTCAAACTGTGGTTAAATGAATTCCTGTCATTCAGCCCTGTACTAAGAGGTGACACAAAGCTGACACAAAGCTAATCCTAGTCATAAATCCCCAAAATAGAATTTAAGTGATACTTAGGTGATTTTTAATGGTTATTTTTACCTGAGTAGCTTAAATGAAAAGAACACTAGTTCGCTGAATGGGAGAGATGAGCTTTGGAAAAGAACAATGTATTCTGAAGTTTTTTTACTCTTGCAGGTACAAGATTTTTTCTGTTAACATAAACAGGAGCTCTTCTAATGTATATAGGGGCAAGCAGTGCCTTTGCATGCTAAACTGAGTATAAGCAAGGGGTAGGTCTAAGTTGAGGATAAATAATAGTGACACAACACATCTTACTAAAAATGATGGTGCATTGAAGATTGCAAGATGTTTTGTCAGGAGGTTTTCTTTTTGGTTTGTTTCCATCGTGGTTAACTGTCCATTTATTCCTTGCCTGTCTGTAACAGAGATTTGCAGGTTTAAGTTTGTTGCTGTTATTTGAAAATAGTGGCATCATTGTTCTGTAGTAAGTGACTGTTTCAGTCTGTTTCAGATCAGGACATAATTACTCTAAAAGTAAATGCTCTAGAAGTAAAGCACAGTCCCCACTGCGTTGTCTGCACCCTTAATCCTGAAGGATTTTGAGGAGTTCCCTAGGATTCTTGTTGTGCCTTCTGCTCCTGTTGCCTTCTTGGTTTACAAAATTCAGTGGATTTGGTGGGATCTTTTAGGAACAGAAAATCACTAGAGCTGAGGATAGTCATTGCCTCCCTTTCACTGTGGGAATGAATAAAAATGCATTTTTCCTATTTTTAAAAGTGTTTTTGCAGATTTTCGGTATTTCTCTTAACTGTTGCATTGAAACAGTATCAAAAGAAATAGTTTCCATTTAGGGTTTTTTTTAGTAGTTTCTTAAAGAACATTTAATGTACATTTATTCCAGAACACCTCCACACCTTCTGAAGCTTAAAGGATAATTAAGTAATGAAGCTACTAAACTTTAGTTTAAAAAAGCAATTAAAACACCACCCCCCAGCCACCAAGGCAGGTTAAATCTGTGAAGGATGGGGGAAGATATTTCCTAAATATAAAATTGTGCTGGATGGACAAAAGAGAGTTCTCTACAACTCCTATCGATGTTGAGAAGTTTGTTCCACTGGACGTGGCAGGGACGAGTGACAGTGTCATTTGCCCAGGAGCAGCTGATGGATGCACAAACCAGGCAATTTCATGTGCTCAATTCATAAACTGGAATTAGGGGAAAACCAAAGATCCAGCCTGTGTGTGCATGACTATCACCCTATCATTGATTTCAGGTTAAACTTCACGAAACCTGGTGGCTGAGCTCAATTTTTGGGTGTGTGATCCCCTTCTTGCTGTGCTGCCGAGCACTGAGGCACCCCCACATCACAGCCCAGTGTCTGTTTTCCCCTCCTTCCACTAAAGGTATAACATTGTGGAACTTTTTGTCCTCCTTCTCCTGGATTTCCAGGTTTCCTGCTCAGCCAGAGTCTCCTCTAATGTACAGCTTTACACACGTGGGAAGTAATTTCTTTCAGAAGTAAGCAGCAATAATAAAACCTTATCATCTGCTCCACACCAGATATTATGAGTGTGGTTGTAAATAAAACCTTATCACCTGCTTTAAACCTGAGAGCATAAGCAGTGATTGCACTAGGATTTCTTTTTTGGTTCGACCCACTTTATTAAATGAGACAGTCTATGGCTGCTTCCCCCCTCAGCACATCTGGTATTTTACAAGGTTTTGAGGAGAGGATGCTTTGAATTATAAATTAATCTAGACGACTCCTTTTAATATTGTGGGATATCTCCTCTGGTAAACCATTAACCAAGTCATAGTCAGTGTGGGACAGTCAGGTGAGGACAGTCAATACAAAAGTGCAGGTTCCTGACTGTCCAGAAAGTAATGAAAGTCCTTCAACAGCTTGGGAAAGCAGCTGATGAATGAAATTTGCCAAAATTCTATTTTGGATGCTTTCTGTGCTATAGATTATTTTCACGCTAAAAATGCCTTATGTATTTTTTCATCATTATTATTGAAACTTTTAATAATTCTTCCATTTACCCAAAGCTACTCAAGTATGACATCCAGTGGCAGGGTTTCAAAGTTTAGGACATGAACAAGTTTTGTCATCAAATGGAATTTTCCTTGTGGAAATGAGATGTTTATTCTCAGTAAATTGAAGATAATCTCTTCCAGATTTCAGAGCTGTCGGGACTGAAGGCCTGGACTTTTGAGGAGGCTGATGAACCTAATAAAACCTCTATGAAAAATTCAACTCTTCATTAGATCCTTCTTGTCACTAAGGCTTATTAGAGCCGCTTACTTGGGATTAGCACAGAAGACAGAATATGTTTAATATGTTATTAAACTAGTTACTTGCATTAATTTTCTCTCTATTTGTGATATCAGGGAAAAACCTGAATTGTTCTATATGTACATGATTGTTTTGCCCAAATAAGTTTGGTAGCAGATTTTTCTTATGCTGTCTAAGGCATAATTTTGGATTTTAAAATTTAATGTATAGATTATTAGATAATTCCCATCTTCCTGGTAAAAAAAAAAAGGAAACTTCATTTTACTGCATCCCTTGATACTCTGAGGTGTAGCTGCTTAATACAGGAGTTGGATCACTTACGGATTCCTCACAAATGGTATTGTGGTAATGTGTAAGAATAGCAACAGCATATATTAAAACATCTTTATAATCAGAATAATAATGAAGAGCCTGTAGATATGAGAATCCCAAAGTTTTCCCAGTGCTTTAATAAGTACTGAGCTACCGTTACAATTCCTGAATTATTCAGGGCTATAATTTGGAGTCACAAGGCTTTAGTATGCTGTAGATGTAGCATTAAGGCTTCCAGGGTCATGGTAGATATTAAAAATTGTTATGGAGAGATCTAGATTGCTAATCACACAATGGCAGAAATGTTGTGGAGTGCCCTAGAATTACAAATAATTTAACAGCATCCGACTGGTGCTAAGTCCCTTCTCTCCTTTTCCCCAAAACACAGGATGTACAGCAATGCTTCCGTGACAGTAAACGGGTGCAAAATGTCCTCAAATGTATGTCTGCAGAATCCTATAAGCAATGGAATAAGAAGAGCAGAGCATATACAGAAAAAAAGCCTCCTCGTGCACTGGAATGACAGTAACTAACCACTGCACTGAGGTTATAATTATAATTTCGTCATAAGAGTAGGGAAGTCAAGGTTTCATAAGGAAAAAAAATCTATTTACAGGAAAATATTATGCTTTTCATTTGATAGAAAAAGTAATTATTGCAAAGGGACCCATGGAAGATCTTGAAGACAGTCACCCTCCTTTTAATAAGTGCTTGTGGCAGCTAAGTGGGGATCAGGAGTATTCTTTATCAGGTTTGCATTCAAGTAGTACTAAATATATGCAGGTAGGAATTAAATAGTATCTGAGTTTAATTAAAATTATAAAAAAAAAGGGGGGAGAAGAATGGTTGGTAGACTGCTCGACTGCATTTTAACCAGTAACCTCAGACCCTAATTAGAAATGCTTTTCATATCTCCTCCATGCAAGGGCTTAATCTGACGTGAGTCTGTGAGCGAGGGCTTGGGGGACCAGTGTTAATTCTGCATTCGATCTTGGTTTGTATGGAGGCAGGCAGTGCTGATTGACCGAGTTGCAGCACAGATCCCATGACCTTGCTGGGATTTTCATGTGAGGTGTTAATTGAGAGGGTGGGTTAATCTTTGAGCATCATTGTCCCCGAGCTGAGGACAAAGTTTGTGCTCTCTGTTTCCTTACTCAACAGTATATTTGATCTCTACCTCCTCCCCTTTATGACAGTTTAGCAAGCCTGCAGAAAATTTACTCTTGATAAATTTATTGGTGGGGGATTATCTCTTGGAGGTTTTGTTTGATTTTTATGATCTAGTTTTGGAGAAAGAGTGGTTATCTGGGCTGAAAACCAAAATATCATTCTCTCTGTCCCCCCCCAGTCCACTCCAGAGACTATCATAGCGGGTGGGGGAGTGACATCTTGAGATTAATTATACTGAAGAAAACTACAAGGCATGATTTCAAAGTTGTTTCATCTGAGTGCTGGGAAAATATAAGCTCTTTTTAGTGCTCCTGGGTGGAAAGCCTAAAATAATTACAAAAACAAAGAGATATTACAGGGACAGCTTTTATAATAGTATACAGGTTAGAGTTTTCATACTGGATTTGTGTAATGCAAGAAAAGACAACCCTGTCGTTTTGCTTTTTTATAAATAATGAATGGCTTTTTTTTCCCCTACGTGTTTTGTTTTACAGGCCTGTCATTTGCAGTGTAAGGGGGAAATTTTTACTCTGGGCAGGACTAACGAATACTGGTTGACCTTAAATGTGACTCCCAGTGAGCAGGATGATGTGGCAGAAGCAACAGAGCTTGTGAAACAACAGTGATAAAAAAAGCATGAATGATACCTGTCCTTGACATACAAAGGATTTATCTTGTTTTATTGTAAAGCACAGGCAACTTGTGCAAAGCCCAGCAGTGAGCTCTGTGCCCCCTGCAAGCCCCAGCAGCTGTGGTGTGGATGGGAAGGAGACTGTCCTGTGTGCAGTGGGAGATGGTGGGGTGGTTTTGGCCCATTGAGAAGAGAATGGTGTTTGGGTCTGGTTGGACGGCTGTGGAATATGTCCAGTAAAATAAAAGGCTGCCATGTGTTTTTTGTGCCTGACTTGGTGGTTGTGTGACCTTTATGAGGATACTTCCACCTAAGCAATGCTATTGCCTGTGCCAGAATAGTTCCAGAGAAGGTCTATGGCAGGGTTAGATGTTCCTGTGCAGAGAAACAGTGATGCCTTGATGCCACCAAGTTGTTGTTCAGTGCAGACCTGGCCTCATGACTTTCAAGTTTTCCTAAATAGTTCTGTGGCAAAACCCACAATCCTTAGGAATTGCCCTTTGTGGGAACATTGGGAGACTTTTTTTTTTTCTCTTTCCAAGAAATGGTGACACATTACTGACTGGAGAGTAACTTAAATCAGCAAGAATTTAATAGCTTCCTTGGCTGGGTGAAAAGCTACAGGTCAGCTCTTGGATTTATATCCCTATATGGGTTCCAGTTGTAGAGAGTTTCTTGTAGCAGTAGTCAGCAGTCTTCTAAGGCTGTTACACCAGATTGTATTTTTCTTTTTTAAAGTTTAAGAGTATTGATAGAAACTCAGTGGGAGCTAGGAAATGCTGGCGTTCGCTTCGGCGTCTATATCTTGCTTCAGAAGTGAGGCATTGGAGCTTGGGATTCACTGAGAGCCAGGAGCTGGGAGAGCTTCAGTCTTCCCTCAAGATGCTCCGACTCGGCGATCCCGCCCTTGCCCCTGCCACGCTAATGCTATTAAAATCCACCCACGTGTTATCTGTAATTGCTGACCACTATCTTAAGCCACCCTGCAGTCTTTGAGGAAAATTAATTTTGGAGCTGTGAAAAAGAGGCAGAAATTTTGTTTCGCAGAGGATTTGGAGAGTTCGAAATCTGGCTTCTGTTCATCCTGGAATGAAATGTGACATTTTCAAATTCTTGGCAGAGGAAAAGTCTCAAAAAAAAAAAAAAAAAAAAAAAAAAAAGCTGCCTTTCAGATTGATCAAAATGGTTCATTCTGGGTTGGACTTGCTTGATTTCATAATTTACCAGAAAAAGCCTGAAATAAAAGTCACTTCAAAATGAAAAATCGAAAAGGTCAAAACAAAATCCCCTTTTCCCCAAAAACTCAAGGCAAATTGGCATGGTTCATAAACCCGCTTAGTTTTATAAGTTCATGTTCTCCAATTCAAAGGGAGACTATTGATGTTTTTTTGGGTTTGGGTTTTTTTTTTTTTTTTTTCCCACCAAACACCCCTTGATTATCTCTCAGTTGTTTATGAAGGAGGCACTGAAAAGAAGGTGGCGTCTTGGAATCTGCATTGATTTTCAGATTTTCATGAATTTCAGTAAAATATAATTTTATGGCCTGGTTGTTTGGCTTGAGAGGTGAGAATTATTTCTGGTGTTTGTAGCAAAAGCAACTTACGTGGGCTACAGAAATGCAGTCTATTCTTTGTCTTAATCGTAGACAATTACTGAAAGGGTATCCTTAATCACTGGGTTAATATTTTAGAGGTTACACAATAGTAACAGTTATTTTTAACACTATGATTAACTACTATCTATATGTAGCTGCATTGTTTCTAATAATTTTGTCTTGGTATAAAATAACACTTTAACAAGAATTTCCTCACTAGGTTTGATGAAACTAGGAGATGACTTCAGATGTTTCCCTAGTTCAGACTCAAGCCTTGTGCCATCTTTCATTAGGAAACAGGAAAACTGTGAACCATTCTGCCTTCCTGCCCTTACTGGTGGCTTTTGAAAGACTCTGTTTATGGTTTGGGTTAATCAGGTGCATTTTTGAAGTTGGTAGAAGGAGGAAGGAGGACAATTAGGAGCAGATTGTGAAACATTTTCCCTTTCCAAGCCACAAAGTCGTTAATGGGAGAAACCAAGAAACCGCCAACGTGGCGCAGTCCCAAGAGAAGAGCTGCTTGATGCTCCAGGCTCTGTGTAGGTCCCAGTTCTGCTTCATTGTTTTGTGTAGAACAATTCTCAGTTGCACTTGGTAAAATTAAGTGATGGAGTGACCTGCAGCTTGAAGGTTTTTCTGTGTATGTTGTGTTTCCGTTTGGCCCTGTCTGTAGTCAAAAGATAAGAGGGATGTCCATTGCCATCTTCTTTATAGACTGATTATAACTCTGTGATAAGGCAACTTATAACTCTGTTATTAGGCAGGTGGTGAATGTGGCCCCACCTAATTTTGGACAAAGTACAAAACGACTTGTGTAGCAGATGAATTACCAATTTTAGCAGAAGAATTTTCAGTTTCAGCAGATAAATTATCATTTTCATCTTTGGGGCTTTAGGCCTAGTGATCTTAGGGTGCTTGTTTGTTGTGTTCTGTTGTTTTCTGACTGCCTTTAATCTGTTATTTTTTAAAAAAAATTCCACTGAATCTGTATTTATAGAAGCCGCTTCACCTCATTGCTCTGGATGATCTTACCAGTTAAAATATGTCTGGCCCGACATAAGGAAGCGGTCTTCTGGTACGTTCCATCTGTGTGATGTACTTTGTCTGTAAGTAATAACAAAAGGCTTCATTAGGGAGCTAATCAGCTCCCTCACCTTTGAGACCTAAAGTAATCATGTATTTCAGATGCACATCTATAAGAATGAGCCTGGTAATGGTGTTTAGGAGGAACTGTCTTTAAGTGAAGCCGGGCGAAGGCGGCAGGTGGTGTGCCTGGCTTCCTCCTCGCCGGGCTTTGCCTCTTAATCCTGAGCCCTTCTTTCAATAAAGTTTTACTTTGGCTTCTTGCAGAAAAAAGGTTTCGGAAGCTGGGTAAACAGAGCCTGAGCCTGCACGGAGGGGATTAAGGAGGAGAGGAAAGAGTGGAAGGGAAAATGAGGATATGACAGAGGCCGTAGTGAGTTCAAACAAAATTTGGCCTGCAGAAGGCAGAAGAAATCCCACTGGTGACAGGTGCCATCTTGTGGGTCATTCTGCCACTCTGCCTCCTGCCACTTTTTATAACGAGAAGAGATAAAGGAGGACTGGGTTCTCAGAGGCTTCGAATTGGAAAAGTAATTCAAAGGGATGTGAGCATGGTTGGCTTCGGGGTTTGCATGATACTGTAAACATCAATACTTTGCTTGTCAGCACTCGATGCTATTTAAGAATGTTAAAGTCCTCCATGAATAGAGGCTATGTGCGTGTCTAGAAACATGTAATCATAAATAGTACGAATGATAATCAAATTATTTTTACTTTATAGTAATGCAAATAAAATATTCATGCATCATGTAGGCCTAGGAAAGGTTACAGCCTGCAAACTGTGCTAATTAAAATATAATAGCACCGAGGAGTATATGTAAGAGTTACTAATGTCCGTATTTTCCCTCTTTCCTTTAAGATCTTATCTTTAATGAATACATAAAAATGCAATGGTTAGCTGGTACTTTAGTTCTGTGGGTTTTTTTTCCGGAAATTTATTTTGAAGGAGTGTGCAAAAATAATCACAGCATCTACTAAGACAAAATGAAATATACTATGATAAAGGATATACGAATTTTTTTAAAGGAAAAGCTAGTATTTTTGGCCTGATCCCGAATTTCATCAAAAAAATTAGAACATCATTAATTCTTAAGGGTTTCACAGTTCAAAATAAAAAAAAAAAAAAACCCAAACCAAAACAAACAATGTTTATGTCAAACATGATGGTATATCTCTCTATTATTTTTACACCAAATTTGAGGGTCAAATTTTTCAGGAACAAAATAACTAGGCGTTACAAGTTCCTAATTTTAAGTACTGTCAGACAAATAAGACAAACTGAATTAGCCTTAATTTCCTTTTTCCGTGTTCATACTTCTGTCCAAAATACGTTGCCGTTTTGTGGGCATTTATGAAACAAAATTGCATTGGGGTGAATGAACAGTAAGGGGAGTAAGCTTTAAGCTGATGTGCACAAAAATTCTACATATGCTGTATTTTAGGTATTTATGCAGTATTTGTGCCAGAAGTCAAGTAAGGAATATAATGTCTTCTGGGTAGGGAACAGCAGCAGTGCCATCTGAGAGCACCCATAGGTGAGCTCTGCTAAGAATCTGTGAGGAGAAAGCATATCCACGAAAAACGTCAAGTAAATTTGACTGATTAATGCTTTTGAAAAGAATTCTTATTCCTTCGTGAGCGTATTCCGTCGTTATGAGGAATATGAAGATCATGGAATGCATTATTCTGTCCCCATGATTCTCTTATCCCCGGTTGTGAATCAGTGCATGAGACTTGACTGTCAATGGCGGGAGTCAATGGCCGTATTGTGCATGGGCATAATTCGCGGTGATAGAAACCGAGCTCAGGCTTAATATTATTTAACCACTTAAACTTAGGAAGTTGCATAAATGTGGCCACGCTTGGAGCTTGCAGTGAAAACTCTTTGCACGTTGAAAAAAAGGAAAAATAATAATAATTAAAAAAAAAAAATATATATGTTCAGACGCTTAAGGGCAGTGAAAAAACTTCGTGCTGTGCCTTCCGGTTAGTTGTTCGTGAAATTAAAAAAATTATTTGTAATAAAACTTCTCGACGGTTAATTATGACATTTTAATGGGGCGAGCTTGAATTCTTTCACGGGGTTATGAAAACAAATTAATGTTAAATATGACATTTTCCTTTGGATTTATGACATATCCCCTGGCCCCTCCCTCACCCCACACAACGTGTACAAAAGGAGGTATTAACAGAAAAACAGAGATGTTGTGTGTTCTGTTATGAACAAGCTTTGTGATCTCATCCCAAGGTTTTATCCAAGCTTGAACCATCTGGCTTTGAGCTGGGGAAAAGCATGTCAAGCTCTCCCCCAGAATTTCAGTGTCAGGGAGAAGGGGCAGAGTGCCTGCGCTTAATGCCAGGCCCCCTTTCCTCCCCTCCACAACCCTGCTAGAAAGACAGGAGTCAGGCATTGAAAAGCATACCAGGCATTTTTAAACACAACCCTGACATTTCCTCAGCATTTCCATAGCTAAGGCTTTCCTTTTCCCCATCCCCCTACCCCTCTTTCAATCAAATAAGGCACCCGCTCTCTCATGCCTAGTGCAAAGAAGGGAAGGGAGGAGGAGGGGGGGGAAAAGTTGGCAATTTAATTCAAACAAAAGAAGCTTGAAATCTATAAGCACAGCAACTCCGAGGCTTCTGGCAAATAGAATTCTAATTAGTATGCTGCTATTTTTCTTTTAGACAGATGAGGGATGCCCCCTATTGACTCTAGCAGGCAGGCTGGTTAAAAAAAAAAAAAAAGGGAAAAAAAAAAGGGAAAAAAAAAAAGAGGGGGGCAGGTGGGGGCTAGCCAGCAAACACTGCAGATTGCAAATTATATCGCAAACCCTGCCAAGTCCCAGCTCTTGGCATCAGATTTTTAATGACACCCTGGAAAAGGGAAAAAGAAGCCCTCAGCTAAGGGATAAAAATGAGGGGTTTTACACTGTGATAAGTCTTTGCTTAAAACCCAAATGGCCAAGCACACATTAGGGTTTTAAAATATTCATAGATAGAAGTGAAAATGAGGATATGAGGATGTACATTTGTTGCTTGGTCAATTGACAACTCATTCTGCATATTAATAAAAGGGATGATCTAATTTTAAAGGGACAGTCTGTCTTTTTCAACCATGACTTTTTGAGTATTATGAAGCTGAGGGCAAAACATCACAGAGGAGGCCAGCGATGACACAGAATGTTGTTTTCTTTTGATGTAGACCTGGTACTAACTACCACTTTGCTCAGGAATTCTGGGGTCTCTAAAAATACGATACCCTTCTTGTATAGTCTCTCTGATGTATGGCTGCTGAACACTTTGATTTTTTTTTTTTTATCTCTCTCTTTTTTTTTTTTTTTTTTTTTTTTTTTGCAGTGCATGAGGCCCTTCACAGTTGTAGGATTTTATCCACAAACAGTCAGACCATCACAGAGATGGAAGCCATTTCTTTTAATAATTAGGCCACCTTCTGTTCCAGAGAACTGCTTTTGGCATGCCTACTTCGAAATAACGTTGTGGGTTTGTTTTTTTTTTTCTAATATCACAGTATATCTCCTCCCCTCCAATAATATACAGTGAGCATTCACAACATTCCGAGTTCATATTAATATTGCATATACTGCCTTAGTTCAACTAACAGAAATCTCTTGGTCAAAGCTTTAAAAAATAAATCTGTGCCCATGAATTTCAAGTACTTCCGTTCAAGATTCACCTGAGGGTTAATTTAAAAAAAAAAATTAAATGCACTTTGATTTTGTTACACTTGCAAATCCTAGTCACAATTAATGCCAGGAATGTGTGTGCCTACCCTGAGTCATGGTTAGGCAGTTAAATACCAAAGAAACTCTGTCTGCTCATAATTAAAAATGCAAAACTGCATTTACAAAAATTGCATTTACAAAACTGTAGCCACTACAAAGGGAGACTGTGTTAATACCAGTCTCAAAAGTCACAGCTAATATTAATTATCTTTAAATACACACCCATATACAAATGAAGCCTTAACTCAGATCATGTAGCTTGCAGTGTTTCTAACACATTCCATAGATTTTTTTATGGCATCCTTTAGGATGTACAAAAATCAGGCTTTACATGATCATTTGCTTTACCTGTCAGCCCCCACCTAGTGCAGTTGCACTTCTCAACTGAATTTGACAGAAGGGCAGAAATGTCGGTTGATAATGAAGTTCTTCTAAGTTTGGTTAAAACTAGTAGAGGAGAGAAAGCCAAATGAGTGCCCCCACAGAGGGGAAAGTGGGCAGGACTCAACCCTTCCATGCTGGCTTCGGGAACAGCTGGCGGGCTGCAGCATCTCCTCGTGCTTCCTGAACAGAGCGTATGGTGAGGATAGAGAAGAGCAAGGGCTAAAGGACAGAAATCCGTAGGAAACCAGGCTAGCAGAAGAATTTAGATGTGTGCTTTTTAGGAAGAGTGGCTAGCTTATGTTTTCTGACATCTAGCCTTTCTTTGGAGCAGTAATTGTGTTGGCATTGTAAGGAAAAATTGATGCTGTTATTAGGAGAGTCTGCTAATCACTGTTACAAAAAAAAAAAAAAAAAGAGTCTTATCCCTATAACAAGATTATAGTGTTACTAAATGCGTCCTCAAAGGTTATATTTAAAGGCACAAAGGTGGGAAGTTTCCGAAGTAGGATGTTTTATTATGTGGATCCTATTAAAATTAGCAAGTTCATGTGATTTGAAAAGTGACTCCCACCACAGTGTGAATGACACAGAGAAATCTGTGTTAGGTTAATGCTACCTGTGTTCTCCTACTGAACAGTTTTTAAAGAACAGGAACTGAAATGCAAGGAATCGAGGGGAACAAGTCCAGCAGGATGGACTAGAATGGAATTTCTGAGCACACTGATGAATTAGTCTTGGAGCAGAAGTGTCCAGACAGCGACACTGTTTGCATTTATTCCTGGAAGGAAGAAAGCCAGTCCCTAAAGCTCCTATTGATTTATCAGAAACTTCCCAGGATGACCTCTTGGCAGGAGCTCACCGCAATACCTCTCTGGTAGTTGTGGCTGTAAGTCAAGGGAACCATTATTGATGTTATGACAGTGTATGGTATAATCTATATAGGGTAACATATAATCTAAAAAAAATAGAGCTCAAGTGAAAATATGGTGGGGTCTAGCTGATTTAATTGGAATGCCATTGACTTCTAGAGGAACAGGTTCAAATTCTTCATATAATTCTTACAGTAACCTAATATTTTGTTTGTTTGGCAGTTTGAGAGATCATGTAAAGTTATGACCTATGTTTATAGGTTTGTTACGTTGTTATACACAGAAACAGAACTAAAAGAAAAAACCAAACAATAAACCAAAAACTTGGGCTTTTGTTTTAATTGTATCTGCTCAAATTGGTTGTTAAGCAAATTAGGTATGATTGAAGGGGGTGGGTGGAAGAAATGTTTTCTTTCTTTCTTTTGGCCGTTGCTCCAATATTAACTGTAGATATCTACTTAGAGTTACAAAGTCTAAGCAGTAAGCTCAAGTGTAAACTTGATGTTGAACAATAGGCATCCCATTAGTAGATAAATTAGTTTACAAAAAATGATCTATAACAAATGATGAAATGGCTGTGAAACTCATTCTGTTTTTAATGACCCAGTCCTGGGGGAAAAAGAAAAGGTAGTCTGAAAGTATTATCAGAGCTCCAGCTAAGAGTACCAAATATTGCTCTCAAGTGTTTCAGAACTGTTGTAGGAATACTCAATGCCCTATCAATTAGTAAAAGTTGCAGTTAACACTCTCAATAAATGTTTTTGGTGGAAAATAATTTTCCCCTCTTTTTCTCATGGATGAGTTATATTCAGTTTGCAGGTGTAGGAATCTGACAAGTAATTTCAGCACCCAGTGGCTTAAAGGAGTTCAAATGACCACTAAAGTCATATTAACTTGTCAAATTGACCAGTATTTTCTGCCACTGAAACAGTAGAATGGATGGCTGGAGACAATAAAATTGTTTCAATTATACTGCATTAAGCATCTTCACGAAGAAGTGAAAATGCAGAAAGCAAATAGGAGAGGATCTAGGAGACGAGCTCAACAATGACAAGAATTTCACTGGGGCTCTTGAGTGAATGCCCCATTAAAGAAGTATATTGGAAGAAATATCTACTGAAGGTGCATGCAGCTAATTTGTACTTAGAGTTGTAGAACCATAGATTTTATTTTAGGTTGCAAAAGACCTCCAAGATCATCAGGTCCCACCATTAACCCAGCACTGCCAAACCCACCACTAAACCGTGTCCTTAAATGCCCAATCTGCATGTCTGTAATTCCACCACGTCCCTGGGCAGCCTGTGCTAGTGCTTGACAACTCTTCTGGTGAAGAAATTTTTTGTAATATCCCATCTAAACCTCACCTGGAAGAACTTGTTGCCATTTCCTCTTGTTATGTCCCTTGTTACGTGGGAGGAGAGATTGACCTCACCTCTCTACAACTTCCTTTCAGGGAGCTGTAGAGAGCAAGAAGGTCTCCACTGAGCTTCCTTTTCTCCAGGCTGAGCCCCCCCAGCTCCCTCAGATGCTCCTCAGAAATACAGAAGCATGAACTTTCTCTTAAGTATTAATGGCAGTCTAGGATAAAAAAGGCCAGTATTCTGAAAAATGCCGCTAGCCTTTAATGCGTGACAAAACAAATGGTTACACTGTCTGAGAGTTGCCAGGCTCAGCATTTCCTAGAATTTCCTACTTGGGAGAGGTTTTTTGCTCCAAACATGTATAGATAGAAACTTCACTGGCCAGCAAATGTGTCAATTATAACTCTCAGTTGCATGTAGTAAACTTCTGATGTTTTCTAAGTGCTTTAGCAAAAGAGGTTTTAGATCTTGTTATCTGATGTAGAAGTTGTTAGACCAGCATGCTTTCCGTACTCATATGATGATGTGCAGTGAGCAAGACCAACCTCTTGGGAAGACTGCATTAAATTCACACTGATAAACACCAGTACTAAAAATTAGGTGTTTAACTGCAAAGGTGTTGCAGGATGTGATGCAATGTAATGAAGAGCACCTCTGATTTTAAAGAAATATTCTGCTCAAAACCGGGTGTGGTGCTTTCTAAACTAGAAAGAGCTATTGCTGAGGGGTGGGGTGGTTTCAGAAAGTGAGGAGATACAGGTAGAGGTTAGAACAGAGAGTTGGAATAGTTCTGGGGAATTTTTTTTTTAAATGAAACTCATGCCAAAGATTTAAGATACTAATGAATAGGTATACAGCCTTCCTTTGCTGTCATATACCTAAACAAATGGTTCCGTGGATTTCAGAGAAAGTTTTCTTCAAGATGGTGAATTTAATCCAGAGCATGAGTAGAAAATATATGAGATCACATCCTGCCATCCTCCTTACACTAAGCATTTCTATAGTTTGCACCTTATGGGCATAATCTGAGTGCCAACAGGGCAGGAAGGGAAGAATTGCTGATTGTAAAGATTGATGAATCTGCCCCTTATTTTACACTGTGATGGATGACATTATAAAAAACCACACACAGTAATTCTGCCTCTTGCAAACTGAACACCTAAAGCCAAGTTCCCAAGAAAAGCAATATGGAAATCAACTCATGTGCCCAGAAAAACTTCAATAAAACCCCCAAATTGGTGTTAGCTCTTGGGTATTTGTCAGTTCAAAGCTAGAAGTGTCTCCTTTGTGTTTGGGTGTATATGCCTTTTCTTTACTCACTGGAATGCATTAGAAGAACGTTGTGGCAAAGTTTCAATTGGCAAAAGTGGACATGAAATATATATTTTCAGAGGATAAAAATGTTACGAGCATCTACAAACAACTGGCAGAGAGTTTGATGTAGTAAGAAAATGGCCACCCATGACCTCGCTCAGATTCAGTTCGACTTTTCACTTACTTAAAACCACATTTCTTTTTATATGCCAGGTTATATATTTTACTCAGTGAAATGTTTGGTTTATTTAAAAAATATAAAAGTACAGCCAATCTCTCCATCCAATTTTTCTTAGAGCACCCACTCCAGTTCAGTGTGCTCCTCTGCAGTGAATAAATCCTGCAGTAAATTATGTATGATTCAAACACACACACACAGATTTATATTTATGCTTACAATGTCAGTATAATTTTACAGTCAAGACACAGTACATAGACTTTGCTGTAAGTACTAGCTTGATATAGTAAACTCAAAAGAGCACATTGGGGGTTAGCAGTTAGAGCTGAAAGTGAAAATCAAGAAACAGCAGTAGGACTGCTTTTGTCTTCAGCATGCTCTTCAAGATGTGAGATGCTCCAGTGGGTGGGAGACCTATGCACCACCCCCCCAATTCTGGGGATAACCCCAGCAGATATGCTTTACAATTACCTTTTCTTAAAATGCCAATTAACCCTTTCAGGGTTTTGTGGCATACTGTGAGCAAGCAGGAGAGGGGCACTCATTTATCCCTTATATTGAACATCAAAACCAATTATAAGGGGATTGGGGTGGGAGGAACAAGTCTTATGCTACTGGAGATGTATCTGGAGTGCTTCCTGGGTTTTTTCCTTGTGGTTTTTAACATTTAGGAGCATCTGTAATTGCAGTTAAAAATATACCAAAAGTAAAAAAAAATAAAGATAACTAAGTAAAAAACCTACAGATAAAGATACGACTTTATTAAATCAAGTAGAAAAAAGGCATTAATTCTCTATGGCAATATTGTTTGTACTTGTTAAATCTTACCAGCTCACAAGGCAATGATAGTTTTAATTTTATCAAAATGTTCTAGTGTTTATGCTCACAAAAAGTAGCCACCAGTGCAAATTAAGCTTTAACTCTATCAAAGTAATTAATACCAGGCCACTGGGAGACTGAAATTTCATAGTAAAAATAACCCAAAAATATTAAGGATCTTAGGGGAAATAGGGTAGTCCTAGGATGAACTAGAATGAAATATTGCTAGAATAAACCTAGAATGGCATTAATTAACCTGACGATTAACTTAGTCCATTTAAATATGTTTTGCTACTTGGACTCTGATCCTTCAAATCTCACGAGGAGATTGACTTTTCCATGGGGTCTCATTTGGGTAAGTGTTACTCAACATGAGTAAAGGTGAGAGAAACAGTTGTGTTGGTTAGTAGCTGGTGATGTTCTGGCAGTGGACACAATGTTTTGTTTTGTTTTGATTTTTTTTTTTAGTACATTTGGTTTGTAAGTTGTTGGACAACTCTGTGAATTCAAATTATTTATCTCGTCATTTACATTAGAAATTTGGCTGAAGAAGATGAAAATACAGAAGGTATGAACTGGACTTGGACCGGTGAAAGGAAGATGGCAATTAGGTGGATTTTTGAGTAAAGTAACTTAATTCAATTCAATCTTGTCCAGAATATTTGCTTGTCTTTGTCTTTGGAACTGGATCAAGCCCTCAAGTGAGCTAAGGGTATGTTTTCCTTCTCTTTTTAAAAGACTCAAGGCTGAGCACATCTTGAAAGCAGTGCCCTTAGTTTTACACTAAACATTTTAGCCAAGGTTGAGTTTTCAAGGTAGTTTTCAAAGTTATGTATTATGCAAGTGCAAACTGTTGCTGATGCACTGAAATGAGAAATTCCATTATGAAGTTTTTGCCATCTGCAATGGTCAGGCCCTTGACAATGAATCAGAACTAACATTTGTTTTATGAGACTTTGAATGTACTGAAAAGGTAAAATACACAAAATACAACAAAACAGCTGTGATACCACCAAAGGCTGTCTTTGTGACGTGCATTTTAAGAAGGGGAGCACCTGCTGAACTGGAGATTTGCAAGCATGTAGCCATTTAAAAAAGATTATGTGTATGTCCTTTCTATGCACACATATGTATATATATCTGGTTGGGCAAGTAGGTTTATATAAACATAGATAAGTTGATCTTGAACTGCATGTGAGCATGTTCACTGCACACATTAGACATGTATCTTTAAAATAAAATGTACCCTATAGAACTAAGACAAAAGTAAGTACCTTTGCTTTAACCAAGTCCCTGCCTTCACCTGCCACACGAGAGAGTGAAGGAAAATGGTATGAATTTCATATAGAAAAAGAAAGTGCTATTAATGTCCTGACAAAAGGAAGGAAGTAGTGTCTATCGCTGTTTTAACTGCCTTCTGGATGTCCAGATGTAATCCAGCATCAGAACTCTGGGTGATTGTACATGCTACCTATGGTGCAACATTGAGGTATAGCAGGGTAAGTGAAGTATAGTTTTAGCAGCCCCTGACAGTGTAGGTAGAGAAATGAGGGTCTATTATAATGATTTCCCATGGAGATGAGTGCCAATCAAGGGGAAGAAAGAACCTCTGAAGGTCATGACCAAAGAAAATTAAATACTATATTTTTTTCTGGCATCCAAGTTAGATCACAATGCTCAAGAAAACAGTAGGAATATATACATACCGTGCACATACACCTCTATGCATTGGTTTGCTGTGTACTACATAATAATACCTGGGTTTTTCAACACCTGGGGTTATAATGGATTCTCTTTGGACAGGCAGAGCAGAGGAAGATGAGATGTTTGGGTCATGTCTTGCAGAGAGAGGGTGAGAGCCTGGAGATGGTGATTCTGCAAGATTGAATAACACAGACATAACTATAGTGTGGGAGGGTTGCTGTAGCACTGTTGAAACATCACTGCTGGGCACACCTGCAGGTTAACCAGACAGTGAAGAGAGTTAGGGAACAGTTACCATCATGCCATTAGCAGTGTTACATCATCTAATTGATACCTCTACATCATTGCTTAGTTTGTGCTTCAAAGTTTTCAGCTAGTTTTCCATCTTTTTATTTCCTAGCTCCATAAAATGTTACTTAAAGATGCTGTGTCTGTATTTTTGGTACAATGCCTTTCTGCAGGATATTCAGTCAGATTTTTTTTTGGTTTGTTTTCCAAGTTATGTGGCTTTTTAATCTGACTGTGTTTGTCTTAATTGTTCTTTAAATTATTGTGAGCCATACAGAGAAGTCTGTATTAAAAAAAAAAAAGTGTAGGATTATCCTTAACTCCAAAAATATATAAAAAGCACTAGGCTGTAGCACTGACCATGTCATAAATTCTCTCTCTCTTCAGGCTGTCTATTCCTCCTCTAATGATCCCAATTTTTAACTAGTTAGCAAAATACAATTATCTCCTTGTAAAAAAAAACAGACTTCAATGCACTATTGAATTCATACATATTTTAGAAACATAAAACATGTGTTAATAAAGCCACTTTAAAGAGAATACATCAACATAGTATATAAATTATTTTTTCACTTCTCTGCATCATCTCCTCTCCATCCTGATATCAATCATAGGTAGCAACTAATCTGGAAGGCAAAGTTGAGGAGAACAGAGTGGAAGGGAAAGGTACAGTTTTCCTTCTTGTCTAGGAAAAGCTTTGTACAGTGCTAATGGAAGACAGTTTCTTCTGGGGAAGAAATGCTAATGTGAAATTTTCTCTTTCTCTCAGCACAGTCGTACATTAGAGATATTTGTAGCAGTGGAGATGTAGACTGCAATAGGTGGATGGATATTTACCCAAGAAAATTTGAGCCATGCCCTTTCATTTTCAGAGAGCCGCCACCTAATCTCAGTGTAGCATCAAGACAAAGGACACATCATTCCGTTTGCGCCTGCCCTGCAAAAAAAAAAGGGAGGGGGGCGTTGGTGGTGGGGAGAAAAAACCCACAACCCTTTGTGAATGCTATTAGAATAATGGTCTGGGGAAAAAAAAAAAAAAAAGATAAAATACAAATTTCACTCCGATCTGGGTTGGATTACTTCCCCATGCCCCTGCCTTTATTGGGCGATTTGGAGTTTCATTAGAATTCAGAATTCCTGCAGAAAGAAAAACCACAGTGGCACGGACTTCTCTTTCAAGGGGATTGCAGGCTGACCCATCAAAATGAAAAGGCTCAATGTTTTGCTGACAGGTCCCTGAGCAGGCCTGAGTGACAGCTTCATTTCAGCACTTCTCAGATGAGATTTGAATTGGGGGGGTGGAGGAGGTAGTAGGAGAGAGACTTTGTTCCCTAAAAAGTGTCAGTGTCAAACTCTGCAGTTCAAGTTCTAGTGTCTGAGGTACAAAACCGAGTCAGAAATCATCTTCGACTCGCCCGCTTCCCAATTTATTATTAATGTCTCTCTAATATTAGCACGCATGAAGCTTCATTTAAATCTTAGAGTTCATGTTGGGGGTACGTTGTTCCTTTTATTGGAAATAAAAAAGGCAGAAGAAGCTGGATTAAAGTACAGTGAACCGCTGTGTAATGTCTGCATCAAAGATTACTTAGTGGCATTTTTCTGTTGTGATAATCAAAACATCAGTGAGACCCTCATCCTACCTCTTGTCTGTGGGAATAGGAGCAAATTTCTTCTTATAAATTGAACTAGGTCTTTCTGCCTGCAAAAAAAAAAAAAAATGTGGATGGGAAAATACCTGAAGGCGTTCTCAGCTTAAAGTTCAGAAGCAGACTTGTGTCTACTCCATGATATTCTAAATGAGCAACCCTTTACTGTTTACCTCAATAGAAAAAAAATGGTGAAAACTTGGCAAAGCTGTGCTGCCATACAGGCTAGGGAGACCAGAGAAGCATCTTAACCAGTTCATGTAAGGGAAGTAAAACTCATTCACTTCCTGCTTGTTCCATTACTAAAGGTTGGTTTGATGTCTGCAGGGCCATTAGCAAATTGCTTTTCCTAAAACTTTATTTCATTTTCCAAGTATCTGGTGTTCATAACTTCTATGAATTATCTTTATTTTCCTCCTTTCTGGGGCCTATTAATGTGTACTTTAACGTGAGCACAAAATCTGACTGGTGGGGCTTGCTTTTAGGAGCCATCACAAATAGAGGGACAGAAAAAAGTTAACCTGATTTTTTAGACAATATTAGAAAATTAGGTTTGAAAAACACAGATCTTCAAAGTAACATTGATTCTTACACCTTATTCCTATACATTATGATGTCACCTCATCAGTAACTGTCACAAAACAAGATATTATTCCATAACACAAATCTGTTATTTGGAATCAAATCAAATTTTATGTATTAAATTCACTTTGGAACAAATTCTTCTCTAATTTGTATTGATGCAAGGCTGTAGTAACTTCAGAAAAGGTACAGGCTTTACCGTCTAGGTAGAAAAAGAGTTTTGAGCTTGTTAAGAGAGAAGTATATTAAGCTTTAAATCTTAGGTGAATGTGACTAACGGGGCTGTGTTAGTATTGTTGTACTGTAAGTGTTTATATTGAATGCAACAGCCAATAATGACATAAAATCCATGTAAGTGATGAGAGTGTATGTTGGGACCATCCCAAGGAAGCTTTATCTTGTAAACTTTCACTAATTGTTCACGATTTGTTTTACTTTAAAGAACTGTGTGTGCATTTGGAAAATGAAGAGCAAAGACACTGAAACTGCAGAGCCTCCCAAAGCTTCATTTATATCTTGTCCTATTTCTACATTTTAAGAAATATTGCAACTTTTAGGTTCTGCATTTTGCTGAGCACAGAGAAAAAAAGCTCACTTTGCTCAAAACGAGCCTGTGTAAAAGTTAAGTGTCTTTTATGGAGAAAGAAATACTTCCCCCTGATTAAAGGGACGCCCTGCATTACATTCCTTATATACTTCCATAATGTACTTTTATAATCAAGTTTTTGTATCTTGTGAGGCTCAGGGGCCAATTTCATTTCTGAAGCCAAAAGGCCTAGCAGCCTGTATAGTTCCTTATCACAGGGATGGATTTGGTTTCAAACATTTAAAAGAATCAACTCAGCAACAGCATCATTTTGAGATTAAATATGCAATGAAAAATTGTTCAGCATAGAGGCACAAATGTCTCTTATTAAAATCAGTGTGTGGGTTCAACTGACTTTTTAATAGCAGTAGGAAATGGGTATGAGAAAGGATGCATTAAAAAAAACAACCAACAAAACAAAACCCAACAAATTAAATATTACAGTTTTTGAGAGTCTTGTTTGAGACTCCAAGATACCTCTCAAGCATTGTGAATAGAAATAGGATACTAAGAGCAATAAGGCAAATGCTTAGAGAAACACAGAGTTAGAAGAGAAATATCCTATCCTGAAACTTAAGTTAACAGATCAAGTCCGGTTAGAGTAGGGTATGTGTGCTTGATGGACAAAAGTGGTATTTGGGTCTTGTAAACCCAAAATTGACAAAATATTAGTACATTGCTCTAGGAAAAAACCCTGTGCTGATTGAATTGTCCAAAGGACTTTCATGTCCTTTGCAAAACTTCAAAAAATGTTTTTTGTATGAGCAGCCACATAAACTAAAGTCTGTGAGTTGGGATTTGTCAGGATTCAGCCTGTGGGTTGGTGGTAAAGCTGTGTGTGTTGAACTTGCTGCCAGTCCAGGGCACTGCCAAAAATTACTGGTTTGCTCAGGCTTTGTACTGAAAAACTTGTTCTCTGTTGACTTTTTCTTGCTGCCTGTGTTGATAAAAGCTAGGAAGTGCTTCTGGAAGTTGTGTGCTGTGTTTTGTGAGTACCTGCGTGAGCTAATGAGGAAGAGAGGCAGTGCATGTCCCATGTCTGAAAATCCCCCTATTTTCTTTTCCACTCTCCCTCCAAACTGGCCCTCCTCTTCCACACTCTTATTGAAACTGGTTTGGGTAAATCTCATGTGCTAAAGTGGAGTTTGAAGCAAATGAGGTGGGCAAAGTTGAAGGCAATACCTGCAAGCTGTGCTGCCGACTCATCCTCTTCATCAGTACCAGGTCACAGAGGTGGCTGCAGTGACACAACAGGTCAGTCCCCCCGTTCAAGCCAGGCTAGATCTGTTCTGCTTTACTTCTTTATGTAGTCTTCCCAGTTCCAACAGGGATGTCCTTCTGAGGAGGGTAAGTCAGAGAGGCTTAAAAATGTGTGTGCTGTAATGCCATTGTAATGTATTAGCTGGTCTATTTTTAGATCCAGCGAGCTGTACTGTGCTTTTACCAGTGAGACTGTAGATGTAAAATCTGTCAAAGTGAAAGGTGGGTCTCTTTTTGGGGGGATTTTTGAGGATTGGAGATACTTAATCAGCTCAGGTGTTACAAATATTGCATACAGAGCTTCCAGAAGAGGGTAGAGAGGAGAAGAGACTGTTGTAGAGAAGTTGCTTGGAGAAAGACACTTTTGTAATTGAAAGTTAAAACCAGCAGCATGTTATTAAAAAACTTGCATTGAAATGTTTACCTGGATGTTGATTCTTCATGTGAATAAGCTGTGCAGGCATTTAGGCCCCAGCATCAGCTTGACATATAAGCAGGGGGGCTTTACTCTAAGCTTGGGCTTAAGTACTTTGTCAAATGCTATTTTCCTCAAACAAAAATATTAAAAGTATTGAACAACTAGTTTCTTGTGCTACTGTCCTCATCTGACATCCTGACCCATCTTGTGCTTTTCTTGCAGCACTTTTCAGCAAGGAACTATCATATCACGTTGGCATCTTTGGGTGTGACGTAATCCAAGATCAAAAATCTCCATCCAGTTTTACCAGATCATCAATTTTGCTGACACTCCATTGTTCATAAAGCACCAAAATGTAACTCTTGCTTTCAAACTCTTTCCCTGAGTGATAATGAATGTGAAGGGTTTGCATGGAGGTGGTAAAACTTTTTTATTCCTCCCCCCCCCCCCTTTTTTTTTTTCCTCCAGGTTCACACCAGATAGGCATTTTTTACAGCCTGAAAGGGGATGTTTTCTTTTGTTAATAGCTTACAATCAGATGAAAGGACTCATCACTCTATTTTAGTGCTCCACCACATGGCGTGTATCTTTTATAAATTACAGGCTGGCGTTGTGTGCACTGGGGGAGAGAAAGGTTGGTTTTCTTGCTGTGAGCCATCCTGCCTAATTGTCGTATGCAAATAAAAGCAATTATAAGGCTTTTAGGGTGAAGGGATGACAGCTGAGTTTGGCAGTTGAGGAGGCCTCACCCACCTTGTTGTCATAGCAACAGGGAGGAAAAGGACAAAATGGTGTGTATACAGTGGAAACATTTATTTTGGTTAAAGAATTAAAAATACATATACCGCTGTTAGCATGCAACATCAATATGTGTAATGAATGGGTTTGTTTAAAACATTAGAGAAATTAAACTGTATTTATTCCTTGGCCCTTTAAATGATCCTTGTCATCTAACTACCATTTACAAACCATCACTTGTGATTTTATCTGCTACTTTTAAAGTTATGAACAGATCATAACAATCCAGCTAATAATTAGGAGATTACAAGTTTCTGTGGTTTAGTGCATCTATTTCAGTGGTACTGGACCCGAGCTGCATGAAGGAGAGGGACATTCAGTGGTGTGTCCGTGAAGGGGAAACACTGAAAAATAATAACCTATTAGCAGTCCATAAAGTTCAATATAAAATATGTTTGTGCTAAAGTGTTAAACAAGTAGAACAAATAGCGTGCTAGTAGCATACAAAATTAAAACGAGTCACAAATGGATATTTTCTATGGCAATTTATTTCACAATTACTCTTGTGGAAGCTTTCATGAATTAAATAT
Source organism: Lophotriccus pileatus (assembly GCA_035583135.1). Lineage (NCBI taxonomy): Eukaryota > Metazoa > Chordata > Aves > Passeriformes > Tyrannidae > Lophotriccus > Lophotriccus pileatus. Next base: position 4,671,738 of record JAWWES010000018.1, on the reverse strand, counting down.
GAGTTCTATCTTGAAATTAGGTGTTATAAGGCTAAATTACAAGAGGCAGCCAGTAATTGAGGTGGCTGAAACACGGGGTCTAGTGAACTAATCTCTTGCTGTGCCACGTGGCTGTCCCCTCGCCAATGGGAAACCTCCCCATCACAAAAACAGAGGCAGCTGAGAAAAATTGATTTCTCATCTGAGCCATATTTGATAGCTTTTGAAATCGAAAATTGAAATTAACTAACCTAAGCCCCATTGTAACAAAAGAGCAAATTAAATATGCAACATGGCTTCCTATTGGCAGCAAGAGGGCCTGCCAAGGTAAATTTGTAAATAGAGTTTAAGATGCAATCCTCCCCCCTCCTCTTTTTCCTTTCTCTCGGTGCAAAAAGTATAAGTCTGCAATGGCTTAATAAATTATTTATTAAAAAAAAAAAATTCATCAGCTGCAAATGGCCACTGTGGTTAAGGTCTTCCATGGAGAAAATCATTGCATTAGAAGAGCTCATTGAATGAAGCAAAATTAAAATTATCCACCGTCATCCTTGAGCTTGTAATAAATTGTACATGGAGAGACTATGTTTTCTTTTAAAGAAAAGTTTTATGAATGGAAGTTTACAAAAACAACAGCAAAAAAAAAAAACCCCACACCCCAAAATCACTTAGACTTTACAGATAGCTAGAGCTCAGATACACATTTTTATTCTTTCTTTTCATTAATCCCAAACAATAATGGCATAATGGCTTTTTGAGCTTGGTGGAGTATCCACATGCTTGCCTTTTGTCTTGCTTTTACACATCCTAACACGTTACAAAGGATTCTGACAGTGAATGCTAATGATTCAAAAGGTGCTTCTGCAGAGCTGTGGATTTACAGTGGGATTCCCTGAAATGAAGGCAGCCAACAAAATCAGTGATGCCATGCTCTAAATACTGTTTTCTGTCCTTTTAAAAGGAGGGGGGGGGGAGGCAGAAACAAACACAGCCAAGACATCAGCTCTCAGCATTCCTCTCTTACAGGGTTTCTGCTTTTCTCTGCCCAGATTTGCATGGGAAAACAAATGATTTCATTCCAATACTTGAGTAGAAGCGTGCATAAAGATATAGAGCCAGATCCCTGTCTGCATAAATCAGGATAGTTTCTTTAACTTCAGAGGATTTATGCTACTCTACATCATCTGAAGATCCATCTCATGAAATTGTTCCACTTTCCTGCCGAGGCTGTTCGGATCTGAACTGTGTAAAATCTAGTGACAACTGTAATGGAGGATATTATACTTAGCCTGTCTGTCATCCCAGGGATCTTGTAAAATCATTTTCTGTTCTAATTTATTACTTTTAGTGTCAATCAGCTGCTGACAAGCTGAGTAACATCATTAGGCATTGAGTTCATCTACTCAGCACTTTTTAAATGCAGTTTAAGTAGTTGTCTCATTATGTGTAGTAGGATGGAAAGTCAAGGTTCAAGGAGTTTTCCTTTTTGGCAGAGATATTGTTGAAGCCTCTACTATTATCTTTGAAGGAAAAAAAAAACCCCACACAAGAAAACAGGTCTTTTTTTTATTTATTTTTAAAGATTTGAAAGAAGGAAAAGAAGGCAGCGAAATGCAGTAAAACTCACTGTAGAAACTTTGGTTCTGATTTCCCACTGCTTTACTTTGTATTTACCTCAGATGCACGAGTTGAAAGGTGTGAGGATGCAGAGAGGCAGTGATGAATCGGGGATTTTGTATAATGTGGAGCTGATGGCTTCCAGCCATGAACTAATAAGTGGTTGGGGTTCATCTCCTAACTGAGAGGCTGCTATTGCTGTGCTGAGAATATAATGGATGGAAATAAACTGTGCACCAATCCTGTAATAGAAAACATTGATTTCACCGGCCCCCGAATAGAGCGTGATTTTATTTAACACTGGTACACATTAGAAGTGTCTCCACAGCACTGAGTGTGGCAAGGTAAGAGTGAAACTAGACAAGTTTGTTTGGAATAATTTTCAGGGCTGGTTTTAAAATAAAGTGTGAGTACAGAAAATGTCAGGGCAGACACCAAAAGCCCTCTAACTTCATCCCCTACCAGGAACCTGAGGGCTTGACTCTGGGCTGGATCTCAAAGAGGAGCCCTATGGCTATCCCTCAGAAGCTCCCTCAGAAGCTCCCTCGTCCCTTGGCCACTTCCCAGCAGCAGTTTCTGTCAGAAGACTCTGTTCCCATGTCAGTCTTCATGTTTCTCCATTTGAATATGGTTCTTCATATATATCTTTGAGTACCTGTCTAGGTAATAAACAGTTCGTCTTAAGAAGTCCCAGAGCTGCTGAGATGTTCTGATTCAAGGACAGCTAAGAGTGGTGGTCCTTTTTTGGGAAGCCCCAATTAACGGGTGTAGCATGAAGCTGAAGAGCAGAAATCCAGTGCTGGTCTGGCTGGTGACCATGTGATTTTTCTCTCTGTAACCGGCAGGTTGTGGCTACTTAATGCCTATTTCTCATATAGTGCTATGTGTGATGTGTGATTAGGGAGACAAACTACTCATCCTGTTGCAGTGGAATGGAGTTTACCAAAATTTAGGAGAGGTTAATTGAAGCCTGGAAAAACTAGTTAAACTGGTGGAAGGAGGTCAGGAGGGTACAGCTTTTCTAGTGTGAATGACTATTTAGGTTACTACTGTCTTATTTCCTTACATTTCAGAGGAAGAAAAGCAGGTTGTGTCATGTAGAAATAGCACAGAGCAAGGATACTGCATGTTTTTTGAAGGATGCTAAGCATGTGCTCCTTTGATAGAGGAGTGGAAAGTATTTTATAAGTGGTTTATCATGTTCATGCTGCATTGATGATTTCATCAGAGAAGCTGAGACATCAACTGTGTAACGTTACATGAGTGTGGCTGAAGCTTTTTCTAAATGCATTTTATTTTATAAATAAAAATAAATACAAAAGCTTTTTACCAGTCCTGTCTAAAGCTTTTGGAACACAATCATTCCTAATTAATAATGGAATCAAATATGTGTGGTATATTGTTCCTGTCAAACGCAAGCAAAGAAGGTAATATGAAACAGCAAATATGTTGATAAGCATTTCCAGTTCACAGAAAATTATTCTTGGTTTAAAGTCCAGGCCCCCTCCCCTCAATAAACTGCTTTATATGACATCCTGTACATTTTAGATATAGTTACCAAAGCCAGCAGCTTTCATGGTATCCCTCCAACAGGATATTGTAATCAGAGTGCCAGTAATTCTGGGAAGCATCAAAAAAATGTTTCAGAGGATGTTTAGTCAGAAGAAAATCACAGCAGAGGCAAATCTGAACTGCTCAAGCAAAAGGAAAATTTCCTGCCGAACTGTAGAACAAATTCTACAAATAATTGCACCTACTGGACAAGTTAGATAAGGATGCAGTACACATTTTAAAATAGTAATCTTGAAACTGCATATGTAGCTGTAGAGTACATATGGGTGCATCTTGCTTTAAGTAGTATCTTTGTATTACATGTGAATGGCTCATTTATGAGTTTATACCTTTAAAGATAACCTTTTTTTTTTTTATTATTAGCTCAATCATTAGAATTAAGAGAATATTAGTTATATTATGGAAGGGTATCAATTAATGAATTCCAGGAGTGTGATTCTCTTAATAGGCACAAATCCTACAGGGACCCCAATACTTGGGTTGTCTTGTATACTCCTAAATTAGGCTTCAAACCACAATATATTTAAACATGTTTAATGGGAATAATTTGGCTTATACACCTATATCAAGGTAAGCAAATGAGAATGGGGGGAAAATCTCAATTTTTCAACGTAGTTGCTTCAAATTGAGTCATAGCTTTGTGCTTTATATAGCAACAAGGCCCTGATTAAGCACTTAAGCATGTGCTTAAGGTTAAGCATGTGATTAAGTGCTTTGCTGACCCAGAGCTTAAGTACCCTGTAAAGCATTGGAAAAATGAATAAATCAAATTTAGGTCAAATCCAGCCCTGTGCCACACACCTATGGTAATAGCAGAGCAGAAGGGAGGAAGCTCTGCCTTCCGAGGCTGGAAGCAGCAGGGCAGGATTACAGCCTGACATTCCGGGGAGCGCTGGGGAGCGGGAGCAAGCGACTGTGACAGCCCCTGCCCCGGGAGGGCACGGGCTGCCAGCCAGAGGCCTCGCAGGTCCTCAGCTGGCTGTCACACACTCCTCAGTCTGCAGCCACAGGAGCCCGGGGCCAGAGCTGCTGCTTCGCACAGAGCAGGCTCTGTTCGGCTGCCCACGGGGCAGCCACATGTCCTGCCCTGAAGGGCTGGCTCTGGTCCTGCAAGGATGCTCAGTGCTGCTCCTCTTTCCCTCCCTTCTCCTGCTCACCTTATACCCTGGGAGGGAAACGCTGCAGGAGTCTGCGTTTCCTCTGAGGATAAGCACCAGGATCACCTTTCATAGCCTCATGTGGAATTTGGATGCCCAGTTTAGATGCTGGTGCTGGAAGCCCCTCTGTGGGGATCCCTGCCCATGGGACAGTCACATCTCCTGCAAGGATGCACCAAACAGCTGCTTTCATCTCTGCTTGCAGCACTTGGGTGGCTACTGGTGAGATATGGAAACATCTGGGAAACACGGACTGTAGTGACAGACAATGGATAAGTAAAGAAAAGGAAGGAGTTCTCTCTGGATGAGCATTCCCAGCAGTGCTGGACGTTGTTCTGATGCTGCCTAGACTTCTGCGATCTGGGAGCTGGTATTGAAAACTGTAATGCAAAAGATATTTTGACTTTGTTGTTAACTTGATCAAAACCAGTCACTGCAGAGATGTACTTAAAAAAAATCTGTGAATTCCCACAAATCCTGTTTTGGTAGTTACATCATTCAGTGTGGTGGAGAAGGGTAAAGCAAAGAGAGGACCTCAAAGATGAGGACAAGGTTAAGTTTCAAGGGATGTGGATTGAGAATGCATCCTTAGAGAAGGAAAAAAAACAATGAAAAAATTCATAGGTCCTACAAAGAGTGATATTGTACCACTTAAAACATTTTGATTCTCTCTTCCTTCTTATTCCTGTCTAAAACCTGGCCTCTATCTGGAAGGGAAAAAAAAGTCTTTCAAACTCCAGAACTTCCCAGGTACTGGAAGAGAGGAACACATCTTGTGCTGTCACTGCAGAGTTATCCCTACAGTACCACCTCCAGTGCAAGTCTGGCTGCAGGCTAGAGTTATACAGTACCATAGAGAGAGATTAAGCATTACATTTCTTGTGGTTGCTGGAAGGAGATACTATTGCTGTTTCAGTGGAGAGATTTATAGCAATACTTAATGAATGCTACTAGTTTTCTTATCAGTTGGTAACCATACACATGTGCATGTGGAAGTATTACATTAAGTCTTTATAAAACGCATTGGAAAAGTTGGATATTAGTGTTTGTGGCAAATTTGGCAGCATAATGGCACTATGTTAATATAATGGTGTGGTATTGTTGGGTTGGGCATGTGCTGTTGGATATAATGCAGACAAAATTTGCCTGATTGGTTTCAGGCATTTTCTAAATGAAGAAATTCCTTGTCATCTATCCTAAGGAATGTGCAGAGTGTTACAGTTATCAGTCTTACTGTATTTCTATGGAAATAGCATAGGTTAGAAACAGTTCAGAAAACTAAATGCAAATACAAAGCTTTTAATGATATTTTCCACTTTAGCTCTGTTTGAATAGGAGCTGTATGTGAGTCATCAGCAAAATAGGAGCTATTAAGATGGATCAGAAAGATGTGAGACTTAGGAGTTCCTGGAAAAAAAAAAATTCAAATGTTATTGTAATCATGCTGATCTACTGGCACCTTCTCCTGGTTTTTATGTAGTAGAGAACCCTAATGAGAAACTGAAAGGTAGCAGTCAGTGCAGAGAATTGACTTTTCCCTTTCCAGAATCTTTACTTAGAAGCACTAAAGTCTGAGCATCCCAGTAAATTTGCAAAAAAAAAAAATCTTATTTAAATTCTTTTAGATACAACATTTATTCTGCCCTCTGACTGGGTACATTAATATTCTATGATCATGCATAGATAGCTGCATGGTAAATATATATTTGTACATTGAGCTGAAGTGAAGTTTTCATTAAGCTGATCACAGGCAAATTATTAAGCTTAGAAGCAGCTTTTTATGTCTCAGTGCAACATCTCTAAGTTCATGACTGGTATCAAGAGTCATTCACTTGAATGCTTGTAGGTGCAGCTTTTTTTCCTTCAGGAAGAGAGATTTATTACAAGATCCTGCTATTGAAACCTCAGTCAAGATTAGGTGTAAAGACAACACGGAATAGGTAAATAGCATCTCTGGTACTTGCCATCAAAGGATGTGATACAGTATTCTCAGATGGAAGAGACAGGTCTGATATTGCATATTAGTGGAGTTAAAGTATATGAGGTATTGAAAATATTCATGCCTCTGCAGTGATGGGGAGAAGGCAGGAGCTTTTGGCTTGGATGTTTTAGATAATTAAGAGCAACAAAAGATGATGTTGGAAGCAGATTTGCTGCAGATAGATAGTATATTCTTGCTAGAGAAATGGGATATCTAGTATAGTGGTCTCATGGCCCTTTTTCTTCTCTCTTTTAAAAGGAAAGAGCACTTCCATCTTCTAAGTGCATTGTAGGATGCATAATCAGAGTCATGGCAAGTAATGAAATGACTTTTCCTGCTCTAATAGTATTCCTTCCAGAATTTATCAGAGTTTTGCCACAGTATTTGCAGTCTGAGATAATTATAACATAGATATATTCCAAAATTTGGATGAAAGAAACCTACCTTATCACAGAATTCTTAAAGAGAATTTGAGTGTGTAAATTAATTTGACTAGTGTTAAATAAAAGCATCTTATTTTATTGAACTTCCATCACCTTTTTCTATATGGTAGTGAAGTGGTAACTAAGAGGGCTAATTATGTATGATTTTAAAGTGTGCATTTGTTCTTAATTTGTGATGTGCATTCTTTTTTCTGTCTGCAGTCTTTTGCATAAACTCTCTGCTCTGACTTACCTTTGGGGGTAAAGGGGCTTGTCCAAGGGCAGTGCTTCCTGGCTGTGGTTTCTGTCCTTTTTTGGTCCATGGGGCCACGTGTGCAGTTGTGGCACAAGTCTTAGAGGTCCCCAGGCATGATGTGATCTGCTGGGTGACATCATTAGTGCCTCTCTCCTTGTAGAGGACCCAGAGCACCAAAGACGTCCTGTAGAATAGGACATGGTTAGCTGTTTAAGCACAGACAGAAAATTTTGACGTATTTTAGAAATACATTGATATTGGACAAGGTACTTCATAACATTTCACACCATCTGTACGTAGGAAATGCAGAGATATCTTTTAGTGCTTACTTACTAAAGATGCAAATTGTTTGTCTAAATAATAAAATATTTAAAGTTGGAATTCATCTTTTTAATTAAAATTTTCCCAAGGCAAGTCAGATTACTGCAGCACAGAGAGATTTGCTGATACTTGTGTAATGTGTTTTTTATAATGCTGATGGTGACAGACAAACTCAGTTATGTGCCACTCTTGTTGTCTGTTATTAATATTTTTGTATCAATGATGAGAAGAGCAGCAGTAACGATTGCAGTCGATGAGCCACAATAAATAGCAGCAAATGCATTCTAACCTCTGACTCTGTGACAAACAGCGTGGGTACTATCTGCAGCTCTGGTTTTAATTTCAATGGCATCAAAGGGAAACTCAAGAGCTTCAGAAAATAACTCTGGCACCATGGCTTAGATAAAATAAAATGCTTACCCACAGACAGAAATTGCCATGGGAATAAAAAGACTACACCAAAATGACATAGTTTCATAATGGTCTTAAATCAAGGAATAGAGGACAGTAAGCACAGCTCCCAAATTGCAACAGTCACACTATTTGATGAGTGGGTTTTTTTGGCACTAACTAACCTAACAGGTTTTTTTCAAGTGGTACTTGATGGCATATCCTCAGATTGTGTGTGGAAATTCAGTAGGACCACACTCCCATCTCATGAGAATTAATTCCCAGCACACATTAGAAAACACATTTTCACAGTTCTGACTGTAGCGTTGCACTGCACCAACACGTGTTCCTGTAGTTGGACTTTCATTGTCACTGAGCTCATTGAATTTGAAGCTGCATGTAATTACTTTAAGACATAGTAAATCCTGCTCACCTCACTAGTGATGGCCCTCCAAGAGCTACTGAATTTGCAGTCAAAGCCAAGACAGTGTTGCAACAAGATGAAAAGTCCTGCTGAACTCACCTGTGGAAACTGGTTTTAGTTATTAATAATCCCTGTCTAAGTATTCTTGATGCAGCAGCTACAGTCTTCTTCAGTAGAGCTACTTATATTCTTCTCTGTAAGTTCCTCATGCCTTATTCCTTATTCTCATCTAAGTTTATGGGATTTTTTTGTCTAGTCAAGGGGCTTGACAAGCTGACCTGGCTATAAATAAGAAAACCAGTTATCCTTCTCTGAGTGATGGAGAAACAGGCTACATCACTGAAATAGTTTTCCATTAGCTACCTCTGATTTCCCTTTGCCTAGAAAAGGGTTCTGGAGATCTCTGGAGGGAAAGATCCTACAGACTTAACTACACCTCTGAGAAGCAATAAATGTGCCCCCAGAAATTGTGCATGAGAAATCAGTGCAAGGATAGTAGTAGTAATCTGGATATGCCTACACTTTATCTACTCCTGGGATTGACTATGTATTGGCATACAGACCATACACTGATCATCAAGATGGTCACCACGGTTCAGGCCACATTTTTGCATGCATTGAAGAAAAGAGGGAGAAAGAAACCCTTTTGAGTATATTATCCTGTATTAATACATCACAATAGATGTTAATGAACCACGTTGACCTCCACTGAAATCACTTATTCATTACTACGAAAGGAATTGGGCCAATTCCATTCCGGTGTGTATCCCATTTGTGGTACCTCTAGTGATGATTCAGTGGCTTCCCACGAAAATCTAAAATTTCATCAGTCCTTACGTTTAAATGCACTGAGACACTCTTGTTATTTGTAAGTCTGTTAGTTACCCACTGAAGTTTTCAGTGCATCACTCTGTAAGCTCGCGTGTAAAATTCCTCACGTGAAACAGGTTGGAGCTCAGTGGTGCTGCAGTCTCAAGTTGATCTACTCGAGGTCCTGAGAATCCAATGGCTCAAAAAGAGATTTTCATTACCGCAGTGAGAAGCACCTCTGTATCTTGTATCTCATTCTAGGGGATTTTAAATGCCTGACAGCTATAGCCTACATAGAAATCAGTTTTTTGTCTGAGTCATAAAAATAGTACCGGTTGCCAGACACACTTAAAAGGAAGTGATCACTGAACCTGATTTTTCAGTCTTAGAAGGTTCTTTAGCAGGTTTTCAGTGCAACTTCCACAGACTGAGTCTTTACACAGAGGAACAAAAACCTCATGTTTAAGTTCATCTTGTGGACTTCTTTTAAGAAGTAAGGGGTTCTGGTAGCATTTTTTTTTTTTTTTTTAATCTCAAGAGGGAGAAAAAAATCTTTTGATACTTTTTTTCCTTCAAAAAATGAGTTCAGAAGAAGAATAGGGAAGGACAAAAGCAGAAAAAATAAACCTGGTATTCTTTTCTTCAGTGATAGAAGAGAATCCTGTTGTGACCACTGTACCTGAAAAAAAGTTCCTTCTCAAAACACCGGGGAAAAAAAGCGGACATTTATTTTGAACTACAGAAAAACTAGTTTCTGCTGGAGAGTTACATGCATTTACCTTTGGAAAAATACTTGTCAAAGTCTGTAGGGGAAAAAGAAAAAAAGACAAAACCCCATATCACTTCAGATTTTTGATTAGATCCTGAGATACAGGTGGTTTTTAGAAAGCACAGATCAGGTGTGGGAGTATATGAAAGCTCACCTTTGCACTCCTGTAATCTTAGTCACTTGTTCCAAGCTGGAAGATGGCTCTAACTTCTACCAACATCAAATAGCACCTGGACCATTCTGTCTATGCCTGCTGCTCCACACAGGCCATCTGTGATCTGCATCCCACCCTTTGCAATTATTGATACAGTGAGTAATTACTTTTGATGTTAGATATAGCTCCAACTTTCCATTAAGAAGACAAGACACAGATGAGTTATTCCCTCTGGAATTCTTAGTGCCAGAAGTAGAAGTAACCTGGTGGGTCAGAGGGTGTCCAGGTTGACACATGCTGCACTCAGTCAAGAGATTTGACTTGTCTTCACTTCAGGCTCAGGACACCTTTTGTTAAGAGTGCTTTTGATCTAAAAGGCTGATGAAAAGAACCCTGCTGATGTGCATCCTCTGGTGTTTGTAACTCAGTGCTGTGCTAGTCAGCAGAATACACCCTTCCAACTGACAAAAAATCACATCTTTGTCTTCCATAAGTAGGAATTGCTGACTTGGTATTAATTTTCATTCATAAACCTGATGCCTGTGTGGAAATGTTTTATGTAAATACATTTTATTGTACTCCACCTATTTTCCCTTGATTCTGTATAACACTGACTATTTGCTCTGTGCTGGAGCAGGTCTTTAAGCCAATTCTGAGCTTTTCCTTCATCTGGTGAGGCACAACAGAAGATTCTAGGCATTATATTCTTGTAAAATATGTGACATGCACTGTCCAGAGATTTCAAACTTCACGAGTAATTTGTTTTAACAACAAGCAACTGCCATAGGGGAGAATTACTCCCACTTCACATTTGCACTGTCATGCAGCAGCAAGCTGTAGATAAAAGGTAGAAAGTTTTGTCCATTGTGGTTATTTTTTGGAGTTTTTCAGAGTTCTTTGTACTTCTGGCTCTTTTGTGGCTGCACCAGCAGTTTCCCTCTAGGTTGCGTGCCCTACTACAATGCTATGATAAAGGAAACCCACAAGGCTGCTATTGTAAAAGTTTCCCAATGTGGTTTCCCACAAAGATATATGGAATTATGGGCACTATGAAATCCAGCTGACATTCCAGAAAGGGAAAACTTTTCCTGAAAAAGAAACTAAGCATAAGGTGGTAAGGTTTGTGTCCACCTTCACTCTTGAGGTTCACTTGCTCAGGCTACAGAATGTTTTGTCAAAAAGGCCAAGTGATTCACAGGTCATAAAGAGCTGATGTCTGGCAGAAGAAAGAGGTTCCCAAGCTTCGTACTGGCACAACAATATTTATACACAGTAAAACTAGGTTGAATCCTATGGATTCAATATGAGCAATGTAACAAAGAAACAAGTAGGGCATTTCATGAAGTCTGAGTCTAATCTGATTTTTAAGTGGTTGCAGATTGTAGTTACAGGTTCTGAAGAAAATCTGCAGAGCTGCAGGTAGAAAAGAAGGTATTTGTCTTTTGGTCAGGATATTTGCTTAGATTTTAGTGGAGGACTAACCTTAAAAAATCATTGTACTTATGTCATGCTAAGTATTGAAGGAAGGACAGGCTGGAATTGCTGTTGACTGTCACTGGGAGAGGATGGTTTGATGTGTTTTGTAAATGACTGGGCAAAACACGTTCTGCTCCAGCAATCTTGGCTCTTCCAAGACGAAACAGTTCCAGTTCCTTAGCACCCAAAGGAGGGGGTCATATAGTTTGGTTTTCACTCCTTTCATTAGTGATACAATTCATGCTGAAGACTAACCTGGGGGTATTGCATGTAGCAAATGAGCACATACAGTGGTGATTTAATTACTCATAGCCCTTTCTACTCATTTACACACCTCATTTCTTGGTCTTACGCTGACTCCAAAGGCAGAATTCATTATCTGGTTGGTCAAAATGCTGCTCTGGGCCCATTGCTTACTTAGCAGAATAGACAGGAGTTAAAAGAAGGATGAGGGGCTATTTTCATGTGGGTTGGGTTTTTATTATTTTAAAATTTAAATAAGAGTTTGAATCACCATAATATAAAGAGACTAAAATCAAACAACCGTGGTTCATTCCTGTGCTTTGATTTTTATACCCATGCATGTTTAAAAAAAAAAAAAAAAGAAAACTAAACATGTGTGCTGCCTTTTAATAAAGATCATATTAAAAATTCAATAAATAGCAATATCTCTGATCTCTTAACAAAAGCGTCTGGTGTACAGGAAATTAAATGAAAAAAAAACTTGTTAATCCTTTTTGATTTCTGTACATGGTAGCTGGAAGCAGAATTCTTTAACTCACAGGATTCTCTTTTTGTCCTCCCTCTTTTACATTTCTTCTCCTTTTTTTTTTTTTTTTTCTCTTTTTTTTTTTTTTTAATCTTCTCCAGCACAAACGTTGTCTGGGTAACCTCGGTGTAAATGCAGTCTGTTTCTCTGATACATTTTAAAAATAAATAATAAAAGAATAATAATAATAGTAAAAAAAAAAAAAGGGGGGGAAGAAAAAGCCGTCGTGTCATTGTCTCATCCCTGTGGCCTTGCTGTGAGGGATCCGTCTCGAACCAGGTGATAACCTGATAGACTTTATCTTGTCTTTTCTGGGCCTCCCTGAAGCCTGCCAACACTTCGGCTGGCTGTTAGGCATTTTAAATATCCCCCATGAGCCCTAACCTTACCCCTTTTCTCTTCTTGTCATCTGGAATGTCTCAGAGCTGTCAGAGGCTTGTTGCTTATTGATGTTTCCGTGTGTTTTATGTCTTTTCTGAGATATGACAGCCCCTGACACAGTGCTGATTTCAATCAGCCGGCTTCTGGAGAGGCCTAAGATTTTGTCCTCGCGCGGTCCCAGCCGCCAGCGCACTTCAGAGGCCTCCATCTAATGAAAATGTTTCAGCAGGCGGAATAAAGGCCCGCTGCTCAACAAACAGCAGCTGATGAATTCACAAGACAAAAAAAAAATAAAAGAAAAAAAAAAAAAGAGGAGGAAACCCTCCCCCCCCAACCTTCTGCCTTTGTTATAAGAAAAGCAAGAGGAGAGAGTGACCTCCCGAGCCAAAGGTTTTGACACTGAATCAAATCCCTTTAGGCCTGAACTGGCAGGCTGGGCCCGGCGTTGGATTACTTTATCACATCTTAGAGCGATGCTTGTATGTACCTCAGGACACCCTACGTGTGCAGAGTGGATATTTTACCCCCCTTGCTTATTAAGTCAAGTCTCAGTGTCTGGTGGAAAGGGAAGGTCTGTCTGACAGAGCACCAGGAGGGGAAGGAAGCACATCCAAAACAGGGAGGGAGATGATTTGCATGGAGGAACCTCTTCGAAAGAAAGCAGGTTGTGGACTTGACTTGGAGTCGCTGTGGGAGAACAGATATTTTTGTTCACAATCAGCTGAAAAAGAGAAGGAGCTTTGAGGCAACAGAGTGTTTGCTCTCTGGGTTTTGGTTGGGTCTTTTAGGCCCCGTCAGGTGGCAGGAGCCCACCTGGGATGCTCCAGCTGCTGTTTGTGCTGCCTCTGTCACCCGCTTCGGGTACCAATGCTGCTTCTCATGGCTCCTTTCTGCATCTCTGATGGGGGGGGAGAGCAAAGGCAACAGCCATCCTCCATCTCCACCTGGAGAAGCCTCTTGTAGGGTTTTCTTGCATCCTCCCAGGCAACCCCTTCCCTCTAGAGGCATTATCTGAAGGCCCATCGATTCCCTAATCCCCTGATTTCAGCTGAAATTACGCTACTGTGAGGCATCATTATCATCCAGGCTCTGACGCCTGCGTCAGGGGTCGGCCCCCGCCGCGCTGGGTGCTGCACAGGCATAGCAGGAGAGCACAGCAGCTGCAGTGACACCTTGAATCGCTAATGCCGATGCTGTGGTCATTTCCTCCAGGATGTGCAGCTCATGTTATGCACTTTATCTATGTGATGAAGTGATTTTTTTTTTTTTTTAAGTGGGATTTTACCTATCTGAGCCTGGGCTGTGGGATTAGGTTCGTCAGCGGGTGAGATATGTCAAGGTTCATGTGAAATGAACAACTTCTTTATTTACATGAGTTTGGTTGGGTTTTTTTGCTGTTTATTTTTGCACGGAGGAAAAACAATCTCTCCCTGTTCTCTAACTAACTAAATAAACACAGCCCACCCCACTTTTGAACATCAGTGAAATCCATATCTGCAGTGACTCAGATGGTTTTCTTAATAACAGAGAGAGCTCTCGGTGTAGCCTGATTCTGTCCTTTAGATGGAAGACTTTAATCCTGAGTCTTATTTTTCACAGCATTCAGCTACTGGTTTTTGAGCAACAAATTACATCCATGCCTCCAAGCCAAACAAGGAGTGAAAATTTCTATTTAAAAAAATGTGGAAATAATACTGTCTATCTACCTACAGTACAATTCCATTTTTAAAGTGCTTTGATATTTTTAACAATATTAATATAATAACAGCAGCATGTGCCTATTGGATTAGTCTGTATTTTATAACTTGGTATCCAATTTCTCCCTTGTTTCCTGCAGGACTGTCACTATTAATTTCTACTCCCATTTTTTCCGTCAGTGTGAACATTGTCATTGGACTATTGTTTGTAAGTGATAAGCAGCCCCTCGTATTATTATTATTTCACTCCTGCTTTTTGAGCATCAACAAATCTACCAAAAATATTAAAAATTTGGTGGAAGTTTAATTCCCTCTTTGCCAGATGTTCCCCCTTTCTTCAGCTCAAAGGAACATACTTGCTACTATATTATCCAAGAATAAAAAAATAGTAGGAAACAAGTAGAAAGGCAATCTGTCACAGGGAAAAAAAAAATACCTCAGGGGGTAAAGAATGCCTTCACAGTATGGCTTTAAGGTTTTAATTTATATTGGTCCTGACTCATGACACAGCCAGAGCAAGCCCGGGCCTGGGAGTCAGGTCTCCCACTGACCCTTGCATAGACTGGTGGGGAGAGAGATGTCAGCTGAAAACTCCCAGGGATCACGGGCTGCCAAGCGCTTTGAAAATGACTGCCAATTTGGCCTAGTCTCAGCTGAACACATGCCCAAGAGGGAGGGAATGCCAGTAATAAAGCAGTTTAGAGGGGAAAGATATTTCTTTGGAGCTCCCAAACCTTTACAGCCGTTTTGTGTGACGATATCGTTTGCAGACATGCGGCTCTCACGGGCACGTACCTGCATGCACACGTGTGTGCACTCACTTAAAAAAACACAGGCTGCAAAGTAATGCCCAAGATTGATACCCTCTTCTATGTTCACCATGCAGTCAACCTACCCCTCTTTGATTTCAGAAGATAGCAGCAGTAAAAGTGAATGAATTCCAAAACATATAAAAAAGCCCCTACAGACCGTTATGGAGCAGAACAGGTGAATTCCAGGGACACCAGGAAGCCCTTTTCTGTTAAATTAAGGTAAAAAATATTCTGATTTTTCAGTGGTGGGAGACAGAGTAAAACTGCAACAAGATATAACTTTGTTGATAAGTTGTGTCTTTGTGGACGAGTTTCTCCAAATTCAGATAATAAGTGAAAGTCAAGATTTCCAGGCTTGTTTTTTCACTCTTGCCTGTGAAAAAATACTGTGCGGATGCTGTGCTTCTGTTAAAAGGAGTTGTTGTAAAAAAACCACAATTTTAAATTTAAAATCATTTTTTCTTCTGTTTTATTATACTCCATCATGATGTTTCAAGGTTAAGAAAGCGGGAGGGGGCAAAAAAGCTTTGTTGAATCAACTCAAATATGAATGACTCTGCAGTTCATTCAAGCTTTTTCTTCTTTTACCCAGATAAGTAGTGCCACTGGAGTAAATGATATTGCTCATTTGAGTAAACGCTACAAGATGAGGCCTAATATGAAGATGTGGGAAAGAGAATAGGAGGAGGAAGAGTGGGGGGGGGGAGAAAAAAACCAGCTGTATTATTCATTTCCCAGAGCAGTGCATGAAGTGTGCCAGAAGTAAGAACTATTTGGTGCATGTAACATGACAATTAAGAATACCTAGATGGACAAAAAAAAAAAAAAAGGCAACAAACAAGCACTGCTTGGCAAGCACATTCATCTGCTGCAGCATCTGCCTCCAATATGCTTTATACTTGCATAGATACGTTTGGGAACTGAAAGGTAACAAGAATTTATCAAAGGATTAGCAAGCACTGATGCTGCCATTCACAACTGCTACAAATATAAATTGTCATAATCATATTACCCATTCCTTAGTTTAATTTTTTGCCAGGATGTCTTTTGTCTGAAATGCCAAAATGTAATCTAGAATTGGATGGATGCTGACACAGCTGAAATATTTTGCATTAGTCACCATGTAAAATGCTTCCAGAAGTTGTTTGGGTTTTTTTTGTATATGTGACTATACTCAAATAGAGCCTTGATAAAGATTTAGAAGATGACAATATCTCCACCAGTTTTTTCATTCAATTAAAAAGTTTTTCTTTGGAAGGTTTTTCGAAAAGTTCTGGTAATAAGGATGTTATCAGTGTAAGAGACTCACAACCTACACAACAGCCCCACAGTTACAGTATGTATATGCAGTTAGAACACATTTAGTTTCAAAGATGTATTCAGACTGGCATAGAGCAGAGAGTGGTATCCAGTGAGAAGCAAATCTGTGGTCATTTCAGTGAAACATGTTTGTACTTAAGACTTTTGCAGTTACATGTCCCTCATGCAGTGAAGTCTTTCTACAAATCCACATCTTGCAGACCTTCACATCTCAGAGCTGGAAGTATTTGTGATGGCATCTCCAAAGGCTTGTGTTTGTCACTGTTGTGAGCCCCAGAGGGACTGAGTTAGTTATCTGCCACAAGGAGTCAACACACAGCAACTGTGCTATGCCAAATGCCAGAGCAGGTCAGTGAGACACCTGGGCTCTCCTGGTAGCACTTCTGCTGCTGCTGAGTGCCTGGATCTGTTTGCAGAACTCGTCATTCAGTCTTAAAGCATCTGCCACATATGTATGCTGTGGTCTTAAAACCCCTGTAAGTCATGTTCTGGTTTTCTTGATATGGTTGTACAGTGGAAAAATAGGAAATGTATAGGTGCAAAAACTAACCTTGGTTAAATGTTTCTCTCAGATGAAATTAAGCACCATCCATAAATTGAATAGCACATTAAATCCAGGGTTGTGAAGCCCACAGGTCTGGGAAGCTGAGCCTTGCGTACACCACTGATGGGAGAAGGATCTGCTAAATGAAGGGAGAAAGGATTTGCACACAGGAAATCACTGATCAAGTATTTGTATATGCAGGATTTTTTTTCTAGACAACAAAACCTCGGATGAAAAACCTTTTGATGTGAACCACGGAGATACTGGGGATGGGACCAAGAGAATTTTAGTGCCTGTTTCCTGAATTATAGCTGGGATGCATGGTATGCTCCCCTTGAGCTTATCATAGGGTTATGGCTGCTGGGCAGACTTTTCCCTCCTCCCTCCCACCTTGTTCAGATTTAGGACTGTGTTCGCTGTTCTTGAGTCCCTCTAGACTATTCCTAAAATATCAAGTAAAATTTCTCAGAGTCAATATACAGTGGTATATGGATTGTCTTCTCAGTAGAGAGTTCTTGGTAACCACTACAAGTAGAGTTTCATTTTAGAGCATAAACAGCAAGAAGTTTGCTAGAGACCAATAAAATTGATACCACGAGCTGATTTCTTCCCCTCCTACATATTTACTTCACCTTTCAACAATATTCTACCCCAAAAGGAAATGTAGGGCACAAGTGTTACCTCTTTACTTGGAAATACAAAGCATTAACAGTCATGAGACATTTCTCTGACTCTGTATCACTGGTGCATCCTTGGGAAGCAGCTTTCACAGAGCTGTGTCAGTGAGCAGATGAGCAGGTGGTGCCTATAACCCTGGCTCAGTTTCCCAGATGTCTGGCTTCTAGCTCCTTTTGGGACTGAACCCTAAAAACCAGGAGTTTTGGTCTTGCTCTGAGCTGTGTAGGCTCTGTAGGCTTCTTGGTGAACTTCAGGGTGATGTGTGCCTGAATTCTTTGCTGGATGGGCGTTGTGAAATACTAAGGGCCATAATTTATGGGCTTTCAAACAGAGGCTGGTCCTCAAACCTCTCTAAACCAAATATTTTTACATTATTTTCTTCTTGTATTTGTCTGCAATTTCTTGGCTGTTTCTTCCTTCGTATCTAAAACCTGCATAGTGTAAAAAATATCTCTTTGCCAGTTTCTAGGAATCTGAGATGCTTTCACTTGATGGAAAGACAAAATATAACTCTGAAAAGCCTTGGCATTTTGGGAATGGTATTTAAGGCATTGGGAATGTTTTGCAGATTTCTGTTTCAAGTTGTGAATTTAGTACAACCCAAACCCAATTCTACCTAATACATAATGCTCAGGGTATCTGCCTTCCCCTGTAGACAGCAACACAATAACATAAGAAGAAAAAAAACCTACACAAGACAAACCCCTAGTTGATATCTCACTTCTATTAAAGTGAAATACTGTAATGGAAATCAACACAGCTCTGGATCTGGCATTAGTTTTTCCTCTTTAACACAGATCATCCTGAAGTTTGGACAACAGAAATGTTACACAACTGTGGCTTTTCCATGTCAGGAACACACATCAATTCCTTTATATTGCCTTACTTTGAATGCAAAGTTTTGTGAATTATTTAATCTCTTAGGTTTGGACCTTCATCCAAGAGACTCCAGGTCAAATCTGTCTTTGCTATGGCTTGATTTACTTCATTTTGCATGTGCTAGAGAAAGTTTAAACCCCAGGTGGCAAAGTACTAAAGTACGAAACTGAAACAGAACCTGGTATGAGGAAAACAAATGGAGGTTCTGCTGCCCTTTGCTCACTGAGACTTTCTAGTGAAGGTAAGAAGCCATAGTTTAGCTCAATCTGCATGATAAATCACGTGTGTTTGATGAACATGATGCTTTTAATTGTATGTCTTGCAGTGTTAGTAAGTTATCTTACACAGGTAGTGCCTGCCAAGTGGAGTAGGTTTCTTGGAAGAAGAACAAAAGATGAATAAGAAGAAATGAAAACAAAGTTTACCTGCTTTTTATTTTTTTTTTCATTAACATTAACGTGCTGGATGTTTTCCAAACATACAGAAAGCACAGTTGTGTCCACGTGAGTTCACAACACCCAGACAATGAGCTGGGGAGAGAAGTACAATAATGCTAAAGGTACAACTTGACAGCCAGAAGACTGAAATGGGGTATTTTAGATACATTAGTGAGCAGGAAAAATAAGTCCAGTGAATGAACAATAGTGATTCACTGATGTAGTAAATAGAAGGAAAAGAAAGGAAATGAAAGGGAAAAAGAAAGGAGAGGAAAGGGGAAATGAAAGGAAAGCAAAGGAAAGGTGAATTTGGATATTATATATATGTATATATACTTATTTTCTTGCATTTACACATTACTTACATAGTCTGTTTTCAGATGATACAACAGATAGGGCTTTGAAGTAATACAGACTTGTAGAAAGACTGTCTGATGGAGGTAAATGGGAAAAGGTGGAAAGGCATAAGGCAGGACCTTCTTCTCCCGGCCTCATCTGGCGTCTCATTTGCTGCTTCTAACACCACCAAAAGACCTCTGAGCACCATTATACTGTTACTAATAATGGCTGTGTCATGATTTTTGCTCAGCAGTAACAGCCTTAGGCAGTGCCTGCTCAGTGATCTGTGTGCAGTCACTCTCCACCTCCCGGGATGCCAACAACAGGACATTCTCAGCTCCTCTTGTAGCACTTCGTGTTTCATTTGTTCCCTTGTCCACACCTCTGATCACTTGCAGCAAGGTCTTCTCTTATCCTGATACTGAAGTTCTTGAATTTATTTCCATGCTGTTGCCTTTTCCCCTGGGCTCTTTTTTCAGTAGGACCAATGTACGTTGTGGGCAGACATCAAACTTCATAAGGAGAGATCAGAACTGCACCACAACCCGGTGTCTTTGTAGCAGGAAAGACGTGGTTGTGGTTAGACAAAAATGTGCAGTGGCAGGTCTTGGGCAGGGATGAGATAAATGGACCCCCTGTGTGCCCAACAAAACCTGTGGCTTGCCCTGCAACCCAGAGGAGTCACTTCTAGTGAAAGATTAACAGTTTTCTGAAATAAAATTTATTTCTGTAATATAATATGTGATGCTATGAATAAAACAAGAAAGACAAAGACTTTGACAAAATAAGATGTAGAAATTTTCAGGAAGTTTTCTTAATTGCTGCAGTGATTTAGTTTATTGAAGAGGAATGTTGATTTTTGAATGATCAAAGCCAACTTTCAACAATACCAAATAGGATGGAAGGTTGGATATCAGTTAGTAATTAGTAGCAATGTTTGCTGTGTGTGACAGTTTCTTGAGGAAAATCCAGAGTGTTTTTCTTCAGTGTTTGGTTGTTAGGTGGTGCATTGATGAGCAGAGGTATGAATGAAGCACTTCTCATTGCTTTTTTGTCAGTTAAGAACAGCAGTTGCAGAAGAGAATACTCATTTCTTTTACCATATTCATCACCTTAGTATCTGAGTACCCTCCAGTAGTACATTAAGCATGACTAACATCTGTTCTGTGTTTGTTTTCTCACCTCCTCTCCAAAGGGAATGTATATAAAGTGAACTGTTCTGGTTTGTTTTGATTTATATGTTACACTGCTAAATGTTTATGTCAGAAGACTAAGTCAAAGAAATCCTTTCTGAACTTAGAGCACTGGCTCTGTATAAAGGTATCTCTCAGTCATGTTTTTTTTTCTTGTTCATAAACTTAGAATGGCCAGAGGCAGTTATACTGGCTATTCAGTTGGACTTTTTACAGGGGAAATGGTGGTGAAGAGAAAAACATTTTTATTATTTCAAAAATGAAGTATGATTACTTGATCAAAACCACATTTTGCACCACTGACATCATGTCTTTCCATCTTCAATGATATAGGTCACCAGTGACCCCAATGATCTATTAAAGTGATGTACCTAAGAAAGATATTTGAAAGCCAAACGAATCAGTGGCAATGTGCAACCAATCTGTCAGTGCAGTGATGATGTAACTTGGCATTATCCCCTATCAATGAGCTCCAGAAACCTATCTGGTACTTGAGTCTTTGGGGAAAGATCAATATGGTCAGCCCACATATCAGCTAGGAACATTTAGATGAAGCAATAAAGAGAGTAATAGAAAGATATTTTGCACATACGATGAAAAAGGTGGTGCCATTGATCCCTTGGAGAGTATAAAATTGGTCATTGTAGAAATGAGATGCTGAATCAGCCCAAAAGAGCTATCACTTACATTAATATTGAATTGTATGAGGATGGGAGTTTTGAATAGCAGTAAAAGGACAGGACAGTTGCATGTTTGTCCTTAAGTAGTAGACATTGCTGCAAAGTGATCAGTTAGGGAGTAGGATTGTTGGCTTGTCTGACAGACAATTGTATTTATTTGTTCAATATTTGTGACAGTTTTTCATCAGAGACTGGTTGTAGAGAGTGTGAATATGGCTACATTTGTGCAGTTATCCTTCCTGAATTTATCTAGTAACAAGCAGCTCCCAAACCAGCCATCCTGCTGGCTGTGGTCCCTCACTGTCCTGTTTTCATAGGTAACACTTTGTAAAAAGATTCTCAGTGTTGCTTGTTTTCAGTATGTATCTTTGCCTAGGCTGTACAGCAGTTCTGTTGTGTCAGATTCTAGCTGACTACCCACCTTAAATCATATAATTAATAACGTTTTATACTGTTGGTCGCTCTGTGCCTCTGTAATTCTAGAAAACAACCTTTTCAGTGTGATGAATGGAAACTTATTGAACAGGAACACCTCTGTATCCACTCTTCAGGTTAGCGAGGCAATAAATGCTAACCAGCACAGCCACATGTCAGCCTGTGCAGAAACATCCTTCCAGCCTCTACGCATTTGGACAGAACTGTCAGTTCTTACTATGGACTATGGATTGGCAGCATCTCAGCTGTAAAGCACACACACACATTGGGAATCAACGTTTGGAGAAGTGTGTGTCTTCCGTGCGCAACAGTAAAAATTTTGCAACCCTAACATTTACGCTTAATAAAAGATAATCTCTTCCAACACTGCATAGTAGGAGGAATGCAAATCCTCTCTGGTGTCATACAGCTACAAGCAGAAGAGTTTCCCCACGACTCAGAGAGAAGCCTGCCATATCAATGTCTGCCTAGCAACTGAAAGGTGACACGTGGAGCCTCCTTTTCAACTCATTTCCTCTTGATGAGAGGAAGGGATCCTCCTGCGAGTTATTACCTGAAATAATACCATATGGTAAAATGTAAACAACATCTGCATATTCATGTAATAATTTCATCTGTTTAATTAGTTCCAGCAAAGCAGTTTACCCTCTGAGGCCCTTGCTGTCAGCTCCACGCTCATACATCCATGCCCTGCTGTCGAGCCTGACAGCCGTCTATTGTTCATTCACTGCTTCCACCTCGCCACTTAATGTAAGTGAATCTTCTGAGGGGTGGAAAGCCTGTCCCCATTGATCCAGATGTAAGGGCTGGGGGGAGAGAGAGTAAATATCTGTCAGCCTGGAATACGGGTACTAACAGCAAACTTGACAGATCAGGTGGCTTTGTGGTTTTTTTTGGGAGGGAGTGGGGGCAGGTTGGCGCTTGGCTCAAGTGCTGATGAGGACTGCAGGTTTGACTTTGTGTGGTTGTCCAACCTTTGCTCTCAGGACAAGGCTATGAGCTCCCAAATCAGGTGAATTCAGCAGTGGAATAGCAGCCCAGCTTTTACAGTCAGCTGTGTTTCGGTGCCAAAGCAATGACAGCATGCCTACTGGTGCAGCAAAACACAGGGCCCTAGAGGGCTGTATGGATTGGCCAAACAGGTTTTCGGAAATGCATGTCAACAAACACTGCTCAGGACAAACTGAGAATATAAAAGCGTTAAGTCTAACTGGAAAGGTCCCTGGAATATATTTCTAGAGTCTCCTGGCTCATGTAAATAAATTATACTGTGGGTCACATGTAACAATAAGCTGTTCAACTCACCTTTGAAAGGAAACATTTACATTATGGGAATATAAACACTCCATGGTAACATTACACCTAAGTAGATGAAAGTACTGCAGTTCGATGTGGTAAAGTCAATATCATAATAAGGTAATAATAATAATACTTACTACTTATATGGCCTTTTACAGATTTGAGCAAACATTAACTGATTAGTCCTCAGAGCACCCCAAGGGAAGTAGGTAAGTAAGACTTATTGCCTTGTTGTAAAAATAATCTGTATCTTATCACACGCCCATCACCATGGTATCTACACAAACAGCCTGTCTGGCAGACAGGATTCTTTCCACTGCCTTGTGATGCACTGAGGTGAGATTGCAAGGTGTGAGTTCAGCTAGAGAGATGTATCTTATCCTTTGTTTTAATAATGATCATGCCTATATTAATAATATTGTCCTTTTCAGAAGACTTGTGTCCAGTGATCAGGAAGGACAGATGTCCCACAGCATTCCGGATCTTTCCTCATGGAAATGGCCAGCCCCGCTGTCACTCAATGGCCTGTCAGCATGTCAGGGAAGGGAGATGTGTCTGACATATTCAGGGTCCAGACACTAAAAAGCAGAGAAAAACTGCCACTTATCACCTTTCAGTGTACCTGGATAGGTATCACTGCACTGGAATAATTTGTCCTCTTTGTCCTGTGCTCACAAGAGATTCCTCATGTGCATCTTGGATCTTTGGGTCCTTTTTACAATGCAGTAAACACTTTCAGGCATAAGTTATAGTGGTTAAGTAAGAGATACTAGTGTGTTCATCTGTATATTGAAAAAGGGGTGCTGCTTGTTACCTGGAAGTGGTGATAACAGGTCTTTCCTGCTTACAAAGGGAAAACAGGGAAGACCAGAAACCATCTGCATGCTGCCAGCTGGAGTACTTCAGGTTTCTCTCTTAGCAGCTCAGGACAGTGTTATAATTTTTCTTTTAATGCTCTTAATCTGAACCATAAAATAGCCGTTCACAATAGGCAGAAAAACAAGTCATCTAAAGGTGAATTATGTTGCCAAAGTCCCCATGACAAGATAACATCAGAAAAGGGTCATAAAACATCCCCCTTGCAGAATTATCCATCGGGATAATTCTGACTTTTGTATCATGTTACCTTTGTTGTGGGCACACAGTACCCTCCTTCAATGAAATTGTAGCTTGCTCAAGACTATTTCATTCAGTCAAAGCAATAAAATTAAATAACCTTCAGATCATGGAACTTAGAACATATTACCTTTACAAAGCTAATGAGCAACTCTTCTAATTGTTGGCTTGCACACATTTTTAGAATGTTTTCGTACACACTGTGGTATAAAAATGAATCTCTGGAAGCTCTTAGAAAACTAATTTGTCATAAATTAAAATAATAGTAATTTAATAACAACAGTAAAATGACACTGAATTAATAATGAACTTTGCAAAATAATATCAAATACAAGAAATAATTAATAATGTGTTCATGGCAGGTTCATCAGTCTAATAACAAGAGTTTCTTTTTCCCGGGAAAGAATGAATGCTTATTACCCATGAAATGGCTGTGTTGTGCTTCCACATCACTATGAATCCAAATCTATATGAAAAAAACTGTCAGGTTTGAGAGGTTCTTCTTGTCTTGGTTGTCCATTTTATACGGTTGTGTGCTGAAAAAGACAGGAATTATGAAATGGGAAGTGGATATAATAATTTAATTTGGGTAGTGTTGACTAGCATTAAACTATTCACACTGTTTTAAGTGCCATCAGTCATCAGTTCATAAGAAAATAATTTTATAGGATGAGAAACAAAGTAATCTGAGTTTGATTTTTAGACTTGCAGATTTCTGACATCCTATGTGACATTATTTCAGTCAGTCACTCTGGACTTTTTTTCTCTGACCATAATGGTTTTTTCTCTGTCTCATTGTCACACTGAAATTATAACTATTCTAGGCAAATCCATGAAGAAATAAAACCCTGTACTGAATTTGAAATAATGATCTGTGAGTAATATATCATCTATTAATGTAAAGTATACAGGTAGTCCAGTCATTAATGGGTATTACCTATGGTGTTATGAGTTCAATTACAGTGGGACTCTAACATTATCCTACATACCTCAAAAATAGTTGTATTACTCCAGTACTAACCTAAAAATCTCTCAAGTCAGTCAAAATTATAGCACAGATAGTTGTATATTCTTGCACATTTCAACAAAGCTATGTTTCATTAATATTCTGGAAAGAAACCCTAAAAGTAATGGATCCCATCCTCCTTTTAGCACTTTTAAGTGCCATAAAATTGTCCTTTGCCATTTTTTTTCTCCATTAAATAACTTACATGAAGCAATTTCAGGCAGGCCTTGAAATGCTTTCTAAATTAGATGAAAGAAAAGTCCATTATTTTTTAAGTCTATAATTGTTATGGTGTTTTTATGCGCAGATCCAAAATGGTTTCTAATGGACATTTTAGGGTAGGAAAGATAATGGTGTTTTAGTGAGGCAACAGTGCTGGCCACAGTGAGGTTAGTTTATCAAAATAATTTTAAAAGTAGTTGCTTAAAGAGTGGAACTTCACAAATTTTGCATGGCCGGAAGTTTTTTTTAGCAGGTTAATTACAAAACTAAGTGCATCCAGAACGCTTTTGGTATTTTTATTTTTAATAAGGAAGCTATCTGGGTTATGTTCCCAAAACAGAAGCCTTAATGACCTTTATTCTATATTTCTTTTCATAGATTATTGCGATAAGGAAACCCTCGTGTCGCGACCCACTGGCGTCTGGCTAATCCGATGGTATTCGTCGCCGCATTGTCCGTGATCAATAACTAATTATCAAAGTGGCATTTCTTTTCAAGAGCTCCTTGTTAAAAAATGGCTTTTGGCTGAGAGTGGAGGAAAAAGGTCGCCACTTTGACATCGTTGCGAGTCTTTCAAAATCCAGTGGGCCGTCCGATTGAATTACTGTCCCAAACTAATTGATATAAATTTGAACAGAAGAATGCTTGTTACTACAGAATGTCATAATGATATCCTTGGCAAGAGCATGTCAGTGGGAAAAAGAGGAGAAAAGACCAGCACTAGTCACAAAGCATCTAGACAAGTTGCAGCACAAGACTATTAACAAAATTAACAGGAACAAAATTGTACACCAGTTCCTTCTTCCCAGCCAGTCTGATCAAACATTCGAGAAAGAAAAGCATTAACATTTCCTTTTGAACCTCATCCTTTATTTGAAAACAGGCTCTAAAAATGTCTACTGGAAATAATAATGTACAAGGGACTGAAACTTGATGAACAGTTGCAGAAGTCTCATTGACTCTACGGGGATCTTGAGTGAGTATCCACTGGAATTCAGCTTTAGTCATAAGGCAAAATTTGCACATAGTTTCTTTAGGAAAGGCTTTTAAGCAGCCTTAAAATCTGTTCCTTTGAAATATGGTAGCCTTCTCTAAAGGAAATTGGACTGTATAAGCCACAAGCCAACAGGGAAAAATCCTCCAAACACTTAGGATACAGTAAGAGGAATCATAAAAAATGTGATGAGAAGGGGAAAAGGATCTTGTACTATTCATGCCTGAAATTTGGTCTGTTGTCTTGCATGTCATTTAGAGATTGTCTGCTCACTGGAAAGCTTGGAAACCTGAATTTTCACTACAAGGCACTGGGTTTGTGGAGGTTCTGGCTTTTGGGGTTTTTTTCAGATGTCACTGTCTTCTGCTCCATGTCCTACATTCAGTCCCTGAGCTGGGAATTGCTAGGAAATGCAGGAAAAGATTACCCTGTAAAGGGTATGGCATGGTCTGGAGAAGGGCTATTGTAGAAGCCTTTTTTGGGGGCATAGCTGGGGTTAATTCATGGCAGAAATTAATAAACTGAATCTATTAGTTATCCAGTCATAAATGTTGTCCAGTAGTTGGCCAAAAATGTGCCATTTTAGCCCCATCCAGAGCAAGTCCTATGATTGCTGAGGAACAGAGGAGAGAAAGACATTTGTACCTAATTGGAAACAGTGGTTTGTGTGCTTTTTAATTCCTGATCTTGAAAGGCTCCAGCTGGGGTCTAGTAATGAATATCTTTCCTGCAAACTTACAGTTCTGCATTTCCTAATGATAAAGCAAAGGTGACTAATGAATTGATACAGGGACTTTCATCTCTGCAGCAGATTTGGAGATTCCAATCAGACTGTATCAATCAGCAAACTGAAGTTTTTAGTGTCTGATGCCTTGTCTGTAGTAGCAGTAGTGTGAAGCAAGTAGTCTCCATGCAAGCCTTATGGACAAACCCCAGTGCCACCTCTGTGCAGTATTTTTGGCACAGCTTCAGCATAGGGACTCAGCAATAAATTAACTGGAGAGACCAAACAAATTTGTTTGGAGTGGCTTCTGGCAGGTAACCATTTTGAAAACAGGTCAGTGTTACGTAAGTTAGATTTCACAGAAGTCTGACAGATTGTTGCTTGTGATGGATTTATTGTTTGGATATGACGACCATCAAGCCACATTTTCCTAGTATGTCAAGCCACAGAACAAAGTGGGAAACCACAGGGGTCTGAAGATTCAGCTTCACGTGGTTCTGGTTACAAAGGGGAAATCTCCTTTTGCTAACAAAGGATCTAAGGTAGTGAAGTTCACCACGTTCAGTTCCCACTCTGCCTTCCATATATGACTTTATGACTGTCCTCTTATGCTGGGGGCAGGAAATGCCTTGTGATGGCAAATAGCTGAGCCATCTCTGACAGACTTACATCATCACAGAGTCGCTAGGGAACCGTCTTGTCTTCCATGGCTGCTTTAAAGACACTTTGTGAGGCTTTCTTCTTTAGCAGACCAGAGAATTCAGACTGAAAGCCTGTCGGGCGGGTCAACCAATGTCTAGGTCAACCAGTCTTGCCCCTTAATTATTCCCTCTGGCACTGCATTCACAGGGTGATGGAAGTAGAGGCTAAATATAGGCCCTCTATATATAGGCTCTCTATATACTTGGAATATATGAAGCCACGTCTATACTGTTATTATTGGAATGTACGTTTGCATCATTGCATAATCTGGAGGAGGAGTTGTAATGTGTATGATAGAACTGAAAAAAGACTCCTGCATATTTGTGAACTGGTTTCAGGTCCAGCTGAAATTGCAACACTATCAGGGCTGACTTACGATGTCATGAAACATTTTAGAATTTATATCACGTCTAACAGGTAAAAGTAATTGCTCTGAAAGAATAAAAGTTTTGAGACTGATTCCATATTGAATGGCTTCCTTACAAAAATTAGTGTCATACAAAAATCAATGTAGTCCCTACCGAACAGATTTAAAATTTGTTTGTTGATCTAAAAATCTGCTTCTAAATGAGAAATCATCATTCATTGGGGTATTTTTAATATGGTTAGATGTAGATCAGCCTGTAGCCAAAAGTTAATATTTTGGAGAAAAGATAAACCTCCAAATAGAATTTACAGATGCTGATTTGTAAATAACAATGAGAATGGGTTAGTTATGTAGTTTTATAGAGATGACATTGTATTATTGCAGCTAAATGTAAATGTGGGTTCATGCATCTAGGAACAGGAATGTAAATTACATTTATAAGCTTGGAGAAAGGAGAACTAGGAGAAAAGGCTGATATTCATGGTAACTGTAATTGAGCAAAAGAATTAGTAAGTGATGGTAAGTGAGGTTCTTGGATATACAAGGAAGGGAACACTGAAAAAGAGTTAAGTCGCTTGAAAACCAAAACACAACAAAAAAATTTAAGAGGATTCTGAGAAGAGAGACAGGAATTATTTGAGATACTGAAAATACATTTCCTATCGGGAAACTGGAGAGTTTACTTAATTTGCCTGTTGGAAGCCTAGAAGCTTGTTCACTCCTGGTCTGCAAGACATTTCTAACAGCTGACAGAAAAGCTGTAGCTTAAAACCCAAGATGGTTAGACCTATTAGAAGTTAAAACAGAAAAATTGAAATTTGAAATGAGGCAATACTTTCAATTTTTCATTGTTTACTGCAGCACTATTGAGAGAAACGTGAGAAAATATTCATGAACCATTTGAAATTTCCTTTATCCCTGATTCCATTCTCTCTTACTAGTTGCTGGTAATGTCTTACGTAGGTGACTGACATTCTTTATTAATTTCATAACCTCTTCTACAAAAGTAAATACTTACCTGAATTTTAATTATGTAGTAAAACGTGTCATTTCAAACCCAGCTAATTGTCCCAAAGTAGTTAATTTATAAATAGCTCTGAATATCTCACACTTACTGCTTCCATTTACCACTTAACTTCCTGTGTTTCTGTTCTTGCTGTTTTGAGCACAGAACCAGAGCAAGGGGCCATATGTAGCTAGATCAAAGCAGGAGCCTGTCCAGAAAGGAGTTGTGACTCATGAATCATAACTAATCCCTTGATTACCCTCAGATGGTACATTTTATTTCCTTCCTTGTATCTGGCCAGCTGTTGCTCCTACTGCTGATCCTGCTGGTATTTTACTGCTTTTATTGGCACTGCTGATGTCTTTTGGTAGCCATGTAGGAACTGAAATAGGGATCCAGGAGAGTAGTTGTGCTCCACCCAGAGCATTCAGGGCTGAGTAGCTGTGGTGGAATTGGCAGGAACGTTTCCTTTCTTCCTCTCCACAACTCTTAAATAGGCCTTGAAGTTTTATTGTGGCAGTTATCACTTTAATATCTGAACAGCTCCCAGGTTAGCTGAGTGGTGAGCGGGAATCTTATGGATGCTGGATGTTGGCTCCTGCTTTGAAGTCTGTGCTGGTAAAGGTAGAGAGACAGATCTCAGCAGCCTTAGTCTTCAGCAGCATTATGGTACTTCTGAGTACTTCCACATTCATGTTAACATTGGTTTAAATTTATTTACAAACAATTAATTTGTCTGTGTACATGTATACTACCTATTTACACCTGTAACTTTCCTTTCTTTTCCAATCCATAGCTGTAGTAGTAAACCTGGCTTAAATTAATAGTAAACCTGGCTTAAATCTATTATTTTCAGTTTTAATACAATGTTTGAAGGAGAAATTGGCAACAAAACAGGCCCAGAAAAATAGTTTAAAATAGTTATACATGCAAACAGACAGCCAGCTATTGCTGTCTGAATCTGAAAATCTGTGAGGAAATGACTATAAAAGTTGCTAATATTATGCAATCATGAATGAGAAGAATGGAGCTAGAGCTAGCCATCTTTGTAAAACATGGAACAGCAGTCTTGCAGCTATTTCTGTACTACACGCAGACACATGCAGCTAGGTAGGTTTTCCATTTTTTATTTTATCAAGCAGCAAACAAGCTAAGAAAGCCCAGCACTTCATTTATGGACATTATTGATCTAAAACTTGTTTTTCCAGCTAAGCCAAAGTGATGAAAACTTCTCCAAAGTGAAACAAGTTCGAGCACTCTCAGCCTGGCTCCCATTAAACATCACAAGAACATTGCGATTTGACATTTATCTGGCAGCCTCAAATGTGAAAGACCAGTGTAGCTGGTACACAGAGAATGGAAAGGCCTCTTTGGCATCACTAGGGATGCTTTTACCAGGTTAGGGTCAGGTGGGATGACAGCAGAGTGGAAGGAGATAGTCTCACTTCACTGCAGACTTGAACTATATTTGACCTCCAGGGTACCAGTGACTTAGTTGGAAATTGCAAGAACGCTGAGCTGCCCTTTATAGAATTATAATTCCTTGCCATTCAAACAAAAAAAAAGCTAATTAAGTATCCCTTATCTGATGTAACCCTCATCCAAACAGAACCAGGGATCATCCTGTTGCCGTTCTTAGAAAATGTAGCTGTCGGAAACAATGGTGTTGGTGGCTGCTATTTGAATGTAGACCTTAAAGAATCATGATTCCAAACTTCTTGGTGCCCTTTCCCTATCAATCAAAAAGAATCATATGAAATAATTATTAGGCTACATAATTATTTTACAAAATAGAAGGTGTTTTTACCTCACATTTCCATTTTAGTACCAATCATTACTTCCCTGAATACTAATAACAGCGTTAAGCATTAATAGCATGTTTTAAGGTAAAGGGTCAATAGTCTAAGACCTATGAAAGAACTCTGAGCATTTGCAATGTAAAAGAAACCTTTCACGGAAAAGTGTTAAATAATAAATGTATTTCTGGAGGAAATGTTATATTGTGCTCCATTTGGAGAGAAATGACAATTTATAGGACATCACTCTGCTGCCTCTGTATAAAATATCTTTAATAATGCTGTGGCTTCACACTTAATACAGAAGTTCACAGAAAGCTTACAGCCCTTTGAAGAGGTCAGTGTTATACTCAGTGAGGGGAAACTGAGGCACGTGATGACTGAGTGCACCAGTAAAAGCACAGGGATCTGAACTGGTGGCTCAGTCCTCTGAGTGCAAGAAAATGGTGCCTTTTCTGTATTTCGAACTAGTAATCCATCTTCTAATAGTTCTTTTAAAAGTATAATATGCACACAGGGGACGGTGAACTTACTCAGAAAAGGTAAAGGTACTTGAAAATTTTTTTTCCAGCTGCACAATTTGAGGAATGTGGAGGGAAGTGTTAGAAATACTTGGTATCAGTTTGAATTTCTTTGTTATGCCTTCATATGTGTATTGACAGACAACAACTCAAATCCAAAATCTCCTTGCCCTATTGAAGTCAATGAACAGACTCTTCATCAAGCAATCATCTCCTCTCTGTGGCATGATAAGTGCCCCAGTTTCTTCCTTTTCAGGTTTACTCTGGTTGTTTTAAGGGAATAAATGGGGTATGAATATTTAAGATCCATATAAGCTATCATTTTTCTTCATTAACTTTTTCTCTTCTTATCCTGCAGGTATTTCCCTCTGAGAAGATGGAAATACCTGTGGCCACTTTCGATTCATAATCCTGAAGCGTTTTTATAATCTAAATGTCCAAGCCCTATCTTAAAAACACTAGTAAGGATTCACTCATATGAACAGACTGAAGGAAGAACCACAACTTCTTGTTTATTATTATTAATATTATGATCAATATTATTTACTGATCTGTGAATAGTTGCTGAGGAAATGGCACTGTGAGTTCAGTTGTAGGGCATCCAAGTGAGTCAGAGAGGTAATAACTAGGTGATTGTCATGTGCATGCCCAATACTGAGGACACTTCTTTCAAAAAGGGAAAATATCTCAAGCTTGGATTTCCACTTGAAAAAAATGATTATTTATTTAATGAAAGCTTTATGTAAAATATGCCATATCTAAATCTCAAATCTATGCCCAAATCGGAGTTTCCCAAGTTTCTATTTCTTTTTAATGCCTAACCAATCAAAACATACCTTTGCAGGACACATGAAACTAATGAATAATCTTCCAGCAGAGCAAATTCTTTTCTCAGCAGCCCCAGTGAATAAACAAGTTTCAAGTGAGATCGAGATTATTTGGGATTCTTTCTGACTCAGGTTAGCCCTACAGGTCTGCTCGTGTTTTCCTTGAGCACCACAGCTGCCACATGAGTCAAAGTATTACCTGTCACCAGTTGCCAGCAGATTGCCAAAAGTTACTCTCTGCTGTTGTTGAAGGCAGTTGAGTTGCTTTCTGGGAAGAAGCTCCAGCAGCAAATAAGGCACAGAGTCTGAGTGGAAGGTTGTGTCTCTCAAAATTGTCCTGTGTTCCACTGCCATGGAGTTTTTTGGTGCATCCATAACCAGAACTCAGGAAACAGTGCCAGTAAGACAAGTAAGAGCTTGTGCCTGCTCTTCTGGCCATTAACAACAATTATTTTAAAATGCTATAGAATACATATCTGACTGTTAAAGAGTTAAAGAAAAAAATCCTGTAAAAAATCAGGCCATCGTATAATGCCTCCTCATTGCTATAATGATATCAGTTGCAACAAGTCCAATGGCTGACCTCATTACAAGGGTTTAATTGCATTGTTACACAGTTTCACTTCTTCTCTCTGGCCTCTTTCTCTTTATGACAGCTTTAGAAAGGAATTTCAGCTTGAGGTCAAAGGAAATTAATTACTGCTTTCTTAATCTGTGCTCATCTACATTTAGAAAACTTGGGGCTTTTCACTAACATATTTGTGTCTCATTTCTGTGTAGACCCAAAGTTATAGGACTTTTGTCCTTTGTCAGAGTGCATAAATAGCCTTTTTCATATCTGAGGCCAGATTTTTTTCATGTCATTTACAGTTGTGCGCATATGGACTGATGCCAGTGGAACCAGTGGAATGTCTCTGGACATACATTCACTGTGACTGAGGTAAGGCCCTTGCAATGTATCTTTAATTCAGACTAAAGATTTGTGGCAAATGCCAGGTGTTAAAAAACCCAGTAACAACAAAACCAACCCAAGAAGAAAGGAAAACCCAACCAAATAAGAAGTTACGCTTAGGATAAAGGTCAGAAAGAGGATCTTCAAAATTAAGTAGATACTTCCGTAGAGAGAAAGATGAAAAAAATATGTCTCTTTGACAACGGATTTTGCCTGCTACCTACCTCTTGTTTTTACTAAATACATCATTGCTTAGTTAAGGAGTATCCAGCTTATGTTTCAAAGAACTTGCAGTCCAAATAACACATGTTACAGTGTTGGCATCAGAACAGTGAGAAAGGTGACAGAGACACAATAATTCTTGGTTGAAAAGCAAAAGCATGTGCAGAACGTGGTTAAATGCTTCTGGAACATGAAATATAAAAATGAAAACTCATAAATTAGGACTCCAGTCCTGTCCTTAGGTCTTTTGAATTGATCCTTGCCTCTTCCATGAACGCTCACTGGTTTCAAGAAGAGCCAAACTTCTCCCAAAGAAGAAAACAATGTTGTTAATTTTCTTCTTGATGGAAAAAGTTTGGAAGGGAAATTACAACGAGACATGTCTCTGGGATGACTTGACAAATTAATGTGAGAGGGTGTGCCAATCACCAAGGATAATCTCAACAAGTATTACCACCATGCAACCATGATCTTGTAGTTTATAAGAAACTCTTCTGTGCTAGGCATGTGTAAAATTACAAGAAATATAGTTTTCTGAAGAACGTGTACGTGTATTTCTTACATGTACTTTGTGATTCTGATTTATAGTCATGGAAACGTTGACAGAGATGAAAAATTGCTAAGTTTTGAGCCCTCTGACATTGAACATTTAAAGTTTCACAAATCCATTCACTATCCTTTGATCAGCTTTGCCACCCACTGAAACTCCTGCTACCAGAACTGCGTGCTCTTTTTAGTTTATTAGTTGCTGCTTCAGTCTCCCCTTTCAAGCAGAAAGATTGGCAATAACAAAACTGCAGCTGCAAAGCAAAGCTAACTCATTGAATATTTTACCCTTCATCTGTCTTGACTGAAATTCAACTCAGTTATAAACATCTGCAGGAGGTGCAGGTTTTCATCTAAGTCACTCGTAAGCTCTTGACATGGGACCTGCTCGAATTAGAGTGAGGTTCATTCTTGTGATTGCCCAGTTTGTGAAACAGCCTGTGTACACCTTGTGGTGTTGCCAGAAAGCTTTATGGGGTACAAGTTGAAAATTTCAAGCCAGCCATCCACAGCTATGTGTATGATTGTGCTATCCACAGTGCTGGTTGGAGCAGTGGGACAGGAGCCAGGACATGCCGGGAAACAGGGTGAGTTTGAACTTACCCACAGTACTCCAGACCTCCCTCCAGGCCTACACTTGATTTCAGATTTTTCTTTAATAGTTGTTCTTCTAAGGCAAGCTTGGGCCTAAGCATGAGTTTTGACCTAAACAGAAGAAATAATCAATGTACAGGCGTAAAGTTCACCAGGACCAAGTAGCTATGCTGAAAATAGGTCCTGAACAAGCCTAAATTCTCTACAGCCATGAAGAGATGTAATACTACAGGTAGAATGTATCTGAACTAAACTGAGTACCTTGGATAACAACAGTAGTGAAGCGACAGCCACAAGAACTTCAGTATGCAAGAGCTACTCAGGTGAACAGTCAAGGTTTCATGGGCTTGTACTCAGTCTTTCCTAAAGTATCCACTAAGAGTACACTGGTGCTGATAAAGGACCTTAGATCAAAGGCAGCTCTAATCATGCTCTAATCATATTTTTAATTTTGTAAGAGACCTCCCCTTGGAGGGGCTGGAGCAAGTCACTGTGTAGTGGCATTATCTAAACTATTTCACTCACTGGCACCAGAATTTTAGTGCATTAATTGTCCAAGAACAATCACAGAACTATTTAGATTGGAAAAGACCTTTGAGATAATCCAGTCCAGCTGTTGATCCAACACTGCCATGTCCAGTACATCTACATGTCAACTGACACTTCCCTAGTTAGCCAGGACTGCTGGGAAATGATGCAAAATGGCTTGGTGAGCACTTCCATCAGCTTCCTGGTAGCCTTTGGTGGATCCCATCCAGACTCACAGACCTGTGTGTGTGTCTGGGTGGTGTAGCAGGTGACTGATCATTTCTCCTTGGATTACAGGGGCCTCATTCTGCTCCCTGTCCCAGTCATCTGGTCTTACTGTTAAAGACTAAAGCAAAGAAGACATTAAGTACCTCAGTCTTCTCATCCTTTGTCGCTACATTTTTCCCCAGCATCAGCTGAAGGATGGAGATTCTCTTTAGCTCTCTTTTTGTTGCCAGTGTATTTATAGAAGCATTTTTTAAATTGTCTTTTACAGCAATAGTGACACTAAGTTCTCACTGGGCTTTGGCCCTTGTAATTTTCCCCCTGTGTAACCTCACGACATCCTTGAATGTCACATTGAGGTGTGAACAGATTAAGTTGAAAGGCCCAGTTAACACAGACGTGGCACTGGTGACAGAATTAAGTGCTAATGATATATAACAAAATACTATTACATGAAATAGGATCTTTTTCATCCAGCTTTTTGATTCTGTCTGATAGAACTAGTGGAACAAAATGAAAAACTATTCATCAATCAGAGGTCTGGCTGGGTCAGACACTTTGGTCAAGCAATGTGAGTAATTCCACCTACCTGCACTATAATTTATTGCAAAATTAATGCCATAACATGCAAAGCCATTGTTTGATAAAGGTAATTCTTAACCTCAGGAAAAAAAGCAAAATTAATTTCTTTTCTTTCTTTCTTTCTTTGTGTCTGTCTCTCTCTCTCTCTCTCTCTCTCTCTCTCTCTCTCTCTCTCTCTCTCTCTCTCTTTCTCTCTCTCTCTCTCTCTTTCTCTCTCTCTCTCTCTCTCCTTTTTTTCCTATCCTGATAAGATGAAACCATTATACTAAGTGGGGTTTTCAGGATGGTTCACTTCTAATTGTTGAAAAAAATGACCTTGAGTAGCGTTTGATTGACTTTCTAAGTCATTGACTAAACCAAGATACACTAAAAAGGAGACAAAATAGATCACAAGGTATTAATTTTTATTAAAGTTTACTTGCTTCATTACAGTAGAATGAAATCAAGTCTTAGTGGGAAGAGTAAGTTTTGATATATGTTACTTTCTATTAGAGTTTTCAGGACAGCTTATTCTTAACCAGACTAAAATACAATAATTCACCAATTCAAAGTCTTAATTGCACTGTTATGAGATAGGGAGACTAATGGCATATTCTTATTTTTAAAATGTTTAAAATTATAGTTTGTTATAAAACAGGTCACTTATGTCTGGTATTTGATTGGCCTTGATTGCTTCGGAAAATTAAACTGCTACATTAGCTGTGAAGTAATTTGTAGTTTCTAAAGGTGTTCTAAGGTTTTCATTAAGTATCATACAGACATACAGGAGGGATGAGAAACCGAGTGGAAATTTAAAAATGACTCAGTGTGTCCAGAATTCATAGCAGACCCTCACAATACTCTCCTGTGAACCTTATTATATCCATTTCTCGGTGGGAGAAGCCGAGCTGCGCAGAAAGGGTCTTTCCTTTCCTAGAGACTCTTAGATATTCTTCCAGCTGCACCTTTTATTTATTCCTTCCAACGTGCTGTTCTGGTGCTTGGTGTGTTCTGCCATGCAGTGTGAAGAGGAGCAAAATCTTGTAAAACTCTAGGGAGAGAGAAAGGAAAGAGCATCTCTCACCTATCCATTGCTCTTTCTCTTGGTGCGCCTCATGAATAGTTTGAAAGATGTTGAAACAGATGAGATTATTTACCTGCTCTCTATTCCACCACTTCATTCCTCCATCTAGCAAAACTGATACAGCAGTTGAAGGTGGGATAACAGGAGGAGGTAGAACTGTTTGTTGAAGAGGATTTACCCATGTTGTGTTACTGTTTCTTTGGGATTGCCTGAATGAGAATAGATTTAAGAGGTAGAGACTCTGACTGGAATGAATCTGAATAGAAAGCAAAGGAATAAGGAGCAAGTGCTGTAACTGCAAAGCAGCTCCAGATGTGTTGCTGCACATCAAAGATTTCAGATTTTTTTTTCCTTATGGGTCTATTTACTCTGTAAGGTATTCAGGCACTGTGGTAAAATAGAACTCTTATTTTGGTTTTGTCATTTATGTAAACTGATTTTAGGAGAAAAAGAGGGACACTGCAGACCAGAAGCTGTAATTGCCAGATGACTTTCCAGGATAAAAAAAAAGAAAAATTGATAATAACATGGAACTAATCAACTAGAAAATAATTTTTGATAGGTGTGCATTTCAAAACAGGTGAGGCAACCATACACAGTAGTGATGTGGTTTATATCTAGAACAATATCTTAAAAAAAATATAAAATGGAAAAAATATTGCAAGGATATTGTCATTGACAAGTCTTTCTTTCTTGTATTGTTTCTTTTGAAACTTACACTCAGGGGTTGCAGCCTGCAATATCTGGTGACCTGCATAAACTTGTATAGCAGCTACTGTAGTGGTGTGATTCTATTATCTAGACTTCACATCTTACCTGCTGGAAACTTCCAAGAAATGATGTTATTGTACAAGTAATCCAGTTTTTCTTTTTGTTGTGGCTTTCCTATAAATGTGATTGTGGGGATCTTCAAGCACACAATCTCCACCTGTGCGTGTGTGTACATGGAATTGCACCTGAAATTGGGTACCTGCAAACACCTGCAGAACTAAGAATAGTCTCCATTTTATCTAACTAAGCCTGTATATCGTCTAACACCCACATGCTGACTGCCCTAAAAGTTTGCTGCCCCAAAGCTCATCTGGAACTGTTTAAGAGCACAAGAATTTGATTTGCATCTCTGAACTTTGCAGAGTCCAGACAGAACTTTCAGCAACTGGATCTTAATAACCTCCTGTGGTTAATACATTTCAGTGATTTAAAGGGCACGAGTGACTCTCACCAATTTTTGTCGGTGTGGTATCACAGCACGGATCTTGCTGGGCTTTGCTGGTGTAGTGTCATGGTGTGGACCTCACCGATTTCTGTCCCTATATTATTATGGTATAGTTTGTTTGTTGGTGTAGTACTCTGGTACAGCCCCCACCAATTTTGTTGGTATTGTATCCTGGACAAGATCTCACCGGGTTTTGTTGGTATAACATCACGATGGAGGTTTTGTGCAGTTACCCAGTGGAGCACCGGTTGAAAGTCCTCTCCAGATTTCCTGGGGCGGTTTAAGAAAGGTGTAAAATACACCCTGTGCTGCCCCCAGCAGGCAGGTACAAGTACAGGTGTTGGGAACCCCTCTTGGATGTGTATGTTGAGTGCCATTTCCAGTGCTTAAAAAAAGTTTGGTCTTTCAGAAGAGCTTTCACCCATGCAGTGCCCATTGCAGAGGGCACTTCTTGCTTTTAGGTAATGCCTATTTCATCTGTTGTAGACACACATGAAAAAAGGGCTGGCATTAGCCACATAGCCATAAAAGCCTAGCAACCAAGAGTATTATCTTTATTCACAAGAAGTATAGCACTTTTAAGGTTCAGAAACATATATAAAAATTGGGTTCTGAAATGGTCATTTTTCCCCTCTGCTATGCCATTATAGCGATCAGCCAAGCTTCTGCAAGGTAAATACTTTTGGAAAATAAGTGGAAATTTGCTGCAAATCAGTCCCTTTTGTGCATGGCCACAGGAGCATGTTGAAATGTTTGGACACTAATACCCATTCATTTTCTTGGCTCCATAAATAAAAGCCGCCAGCTATGTGGCGGCCGTGAAATGGTATTCTTCAGGACCCAGCAGGAAGCCCCATCCTTATTACCACTGCAGGGGGCAGGACAGGCCCAAAATAGCAAGACAACTAAATCAAGACATTTTCAATGTCTAACAAAATGACTGTGGTTTACAGAGAAGCAAAAGGTTGGAAAAAATTGGGCAGCTTTTATATTTAGCATAATACCTTTGTTAAAAGAGTTCAGATAAGAAAATCAGATCTTAAAAAAAAAAAAGAAAGAAAAAAGGCGTAAGCATATTTTTGAATATCATTTAAAATATGTAAAGATCTTATGGAATCATAGGCAGAGCACGGTGCTCTCTGAAAGGACATCCTGCTCAAGTCATATTTTCCAAATGGTAGCCCACAGTTCATAGTAGATAATGTCTTCTGGTAATATCACAGTGTTTCGATGGAGCCAAAAGGTTTGAAAAGAGATATTGGAAATTTGTCAGTAAAATTTGAAACCTTTTTTGGTCCACAAAAATTAAAAAAAAATAACTGTTTATAAGGAGAAAAGGGTTTGGACTAAACCCTTGGGTTTTTCTACAGGTTTATTTAATTTTTATGGGTTTCCTACCGCAGGCAGCATGATTCTAGATTTTGTCGTAAAAAACACACTGAAGGCCTTCAGTCAAAATAAAAATGTTAGTGTAACTTGCTGTTTTACATAGCTGAACTGTGCTTATCTGAGAAAATATTAAAGTAGTTTTAAAAACTGAGCTTCAGGTAAATGGGGTATTTTAAGTGTATAAAGAACAATTCAGGAGATACCATCTTGCTTAAGATAACCAAAGATCAGACTGTTGAGGTTTTAATGAATTCACAGTACATTGGTGTACACCAAAACCAGTTCTCACCACTAAAATACATGTGGAGGAGATGTTTTATTTTAATTTTATTCATTTGTGATTCTGATTATAAATTTCCCTAAACAAAATTGAAGTAAGGATATGCCTTACAAATGCACATTTCCATTAACTATTATATATGTGTGTGTATATATATATATATATATATATATATAGGTTTATATCTACAAATTCATACTTACACATACAAACTTGCCACACAGTTTTGGAAATTGAAACAGTTGGAATGTCTTGTTATAGAAGGAAATATTCAGCTTTAGTTTCAAGAAAAAAATAACCATTTTACCTTAACATTAAATTTACTTGCACTGCAAAGGAGAAATTACGAAGGTGCAAAATGTCAGAGAAAAATGAATTCAGTGTATTACTGAGTATTGCCTTGTAGACTAGCAAGGGGTTTTGATAATAAAAATAATGTCTGAAAATGAAAAGGGGGAACCACAGTGCCAATTCAGTGCTGTTTCAATCTTCCCTGGGACTTGAGACTGACATTGGGCTCAAACTCCCTGGCTATTCCACCTTTTAATGTTGGCCATCCTGGCTTCACTCTGGAGCAAGCCAGATTGGCCAGGGAAGTTTGTATAAATTAAAGGAGTGGCTCATATTCAGTTCTTTCCTTACAGAAGTAAGAGAGGGAATGGAGTGGCTCAAGAAACTCAAGTCTGAAGAGTGAAGCAACACAGCACTTTTAAGTCGATCTTGATCCGTGCAAGAAACACACTGTGTGGTCACATGTGCAAAGGATTAAGGCCACCTATCCTTATGCTCAGACATATGCACATACATTCTGAGCTGGCTGTTATAAATAAGACCCCAAAATTAGGAGAAATAAACTCTATTTATTGGTTGTCTTTTCTGCAGTAATTAAAAAAAGCATTTAAGGGACCATTCTGGTTGTACCTGGTAAAGACATAAGGAGATTCCAAAGGTGAGATTAAGTATGTAAAACTCAGTTTGGTTCATCTGCATCCTGTAAAGATCTCAGTATCATTTTGTTTCACCTCCTGCCTACATGGCAGAGGTTTTACAGAAGGGGCAGGTTGTGCATCCAGAATGGTGGTGACCATAAACATAATCCTCATGCATTGGAGCAAGGGCAGCCTTGGGCTTCCCATTACACCAGTAACTTAAGACACACCTTTGGGGCACTGACGGTGACCCAGATACATAAGGCTGCTTCCTGCCCAGCCGTACTGCTCACCTTCCTGACCTCCTACTCTGAAAAACCCAAGGATCAGCCTACAAAGGAAACTGTAGCAAAAGATACATTGGTGTCAGGTCTATCATTATCATAATTGGTGCTACTGAAGTAATTCAGACATTAAGCCTGTAATCTCCTCAGCTGTTTGTATCTGCTTAATTTAAAAGTTACAAGGCCAAAAACTCATTGAAACCGGTGGAGATTCACCCCTTCACTTATTTCCATTTCGGCCCACTGAGTGCATGAAAAAACCTTGCCAAATTCTTTGGAAGCTTGTATTTGCAATATGACTTCCAAAATAATTAACCCTGGAAGCAGGATTTATCAAACTCACTTTTGATACGTGGAAGGAATAATACCTGAACCATCTTTCTTATGCTCAGCCTTTTATGACTCAGACTTTAATGATTGCAATAAACATTAGCTTACCTAATAAAAACTCTAGTATTTCGGAGCTGGCTCACAGTATGTTAACTGCATCTGGTGTCAACTGGAGCTAATTAATATTTTTATAGGTGTCTTCTCCCCACCGTAGTTTAAACGGAAATATTGTGGGGTGCTTACATCAAAGCTGGAGGCAATCGAGAGCCGCTGCTTGCTTCCCAGGCTGAACTGATAGCAAGTAGACCAATTTTTATAGGATTGTAAAAGCTGGCTTTGGCTGGGGTTCCTGCAGAGAAGCACTTTTCCCTGTAGCTCTCACAATTCAGCACTAATGCTCGTGGCTTGTTTGCTGCGAGGTGGCTGGTGAGATAGATGGAGGGACAGCAGACAGATAAACTGGCAAATAGTTCTCCCTATACTTAGACAAAGCACACAGTGACCCAGACAAACCACACTTTTTTTTCTCCTCCTCCTTCTAAAGGCTTTAAAAATGTGCTCTATCAAGCATTTACTTGTGGCGCAGATAAGATTTATCTAACAAGACTGGGCTAAAATTAAAAAGAAAGATGAAATAGCACAAGCGGTGCTAATATGTGTTTTGAAGCGTACGAATCGGCCAGTGCAATGTCACAGCCCTGGGCTACATTTGCAAGTGGTCGAGCATCTCCTTTTTAAAAGGTTAACCTACAAAGAGCACACAAGCCCCTCTCTATGAATATGGGCAAACACCCAGGGAGCTCCACAACAATAAGAAAATAATGACATCAACCTGACCATGCTTAAGTACATAACATGCTGAAGGTTCACGGTTGTGTGGCCTGGAACAATAAAGGAAAAATAAAGAAGCCTGCTTGGTAGGCCCCAGCTGTTATTAGCCATGCTGTGAGATCAAGGGAAGGTATGATATGGGCTGCCATTTCAATTGAGACCAGGTTAATCTCTCAATTTGTGGAAAAGAAAAACTAAAAAAGAAAAAAGAAATAAAAATAGGGAGGGAGAGAAAGCAGTCTTCACTCCACAGTGCTACATATGGGAGAAATAACAATATCCCTATTTACATAATCTGTCTTTAACCCTTTCCTAATAGAGACTTAATTTCCTAAGAGTCAGAAACTGCAGATTTAATTTTCCTGCCCCCCCCCAATGAAATATCAAACCTTTGTTAACCATTTCCCATTGGTGCTGCCATCATTGGTGGCTGACATCCAATGCTGCCAATGCATATCTGAGGGGAGACTGCTAGTTGCTGCTGGGAGATCAGAAATAGGTGGAAAGAGCTATGGATGCCATCATTTTTCTGTCACTAATCTGTTTCTAGCACTGGATAAATAATTTAAGATTTGTGCTATAATTTACAGTCATGAAATTTGGCAAATGATACCGAGCTCTTTCACCAATGCTCTCAACTAATATATCGGATTTTTCAAGTGAAGTGCTTTATAGGTGTAAATAGTCCTATTTCGTGTGGCAGTAGTGTGTGAAGACAGTGTGGGGACTTGCTCTCCTAACTAGTTTTGTTGTGTACTGATGAAAGCAGTGAGAGGAGTCCAGACTCCTCCAAGGTCGCCCGCCATCCTCCCTAGGGATCCAGGTCAAGGCAGGATTTCCAGCAGCTCCATTGAGGAAAGCTGCTTTCCTGCAGGCTTGGAAAACTGAAATGGAATCTCTTAAAGACTATAATTTCTGAAATAATAGCCTAGAGATACTGTATTATATGATACTTCTTTTTATGTGTAGTTTATGATGTGTAAGCCAGTGTGTGTGCACAGCCCACGAGGCTCCTGTAGACGTTAAACTCCTCCTGAGTGCTGTCCTCTGCATCAGCCCTCTGGAGTCAGGGGAGATTACTCCCTCCTCAGGAGTGTCTCAGCATGATCACAGAAGATGAGTTAGGGGAAAAGGGACCCTGCAGTGAGGGCTGAGGCTGAGATGCTGCTGAGGACAGGCAGTAGGCAGGACTCTGGCCCCAAAAGCCCAGTGCTTCAGAGGGAGCCAGGGGGCTGTGTGCAACTTGTCAGAATTCTAGAAAGTCACTGAGCTGCCGGTCTGAGAGCAAGCCTGAGGGAATGCACCCGCCTTGTCAGGGCACAGGAGGCAGGGAGAGAATATTGCCCAGTTTTTCATTCCCTTTTCTCTGTTCTTTATATTTTCTGAGTTTTCCTTCATTAGAAAAAGTTCACTGTTCTTATCTCTGGTTTATGAAAAACTCTCTCTGCCGCTTACAAAGATAGTGCTGAGTTCTTGGGTTTTTTGAGGAAAAAGATGCAGCAGTCCTCTCAAAGCTCTGCTGACTCAGCATCACAAGTACTAAGACTGATTAAAAACTGGTGCTTTATTTTCCAGGTATCCTGATGATTTGAATCAGTTAAAATAGCTGAATGAAGCTGAATCAGAGTGGGGGACAAATAGGAAGGCTGTGGCAAGACAGGAAACGTGTCCCTAAAATCCAGGTGAGCAGAACAGCCACAGTGCAATCACTTCTCACTGAGTCACTACTCTATCCTCTACCATCATCAAAAGGTTGATCCAATAGTAGTAGCTGTATTTATTCTGTTTCTCAGATGTGCACACCTTAGGTTCTTATGACTTTATGTTATAATATTTCATAATTAGTTTAATGACTTAATCCCGCTATTACCTATTTTAACCAAAAAAATTTCCCTGTATATGCAGATTTCCCTAATTTTGTTTAAAAGTCTAAATAAAAGAGAGAATATCAAAATTGGTTCCTGGAGGATACCTGGACAGGGTTAGTTTTATTTTATTAGTGTAACCATCATGCTTGGATATTTTTTATTGTGAAGACTATGCCTTTTAAGAAAACCCTCTAGGTAATAGGAAATATAAATTATTGCAGAGAAGGAGCAATACTGATAGACTGATAAAACTCTTTGGGTTTTCTAACTGCAATAATATA
The DNA here is from genome assembly GCA_035583135.1 of Lophotriccus pileatus. Lineage (NCBI taxonomy): Eukaryota > Metazoa > Chordata > Aves > Passeriformes > Tyrannidae > Lophotriccus > Lophotriccus pileatus. The sequence goes on along the minus strand of JAWWES010000018.1, from coordinate 4,627,546 downwards.
TATTTTCTAATTAATGGTCTGTTACAAAGTGGAGCTGAGCAGCATTTGCTTGAAACATTAACGGTGGCCAACTCCTTTGCATGAAAGTTTTTGGTAGAGATTTTTTGGCATATTCATTTTTCCTGAGAACAGGGACTGCATTGGAACATAAAAAACCTTTGTACTATATCCATAGAGAAGTTCCCCCCTGTAAATTTTTTTCTGTTGCATTTTTTTTTTTTTTTGTGATTAAATACCAAAGTGCAAAGGACTTGAAAGCAGCTGTTTGTTTCCATTTCTTTTTCAGTTTTACATGAATTCATTAAAAACATATTCTTAAAACTGTAAGGGCAAAGTGATTGTACATTGTGGTTAAAACCAAAATCCTCTCCTTAGGCTCCTGAGTACTCCTTTTTCAGAACTATTCAACCTGTGTCTTAGATCTTCCTTCCCTAGTAAATGTACTTCCCTTCTCTGTTGGCTCAGTAACTCACTTGTTCACTGAATTGACAGAACCAACTTAATCTTTGCCAAATTTATGCAGCACCTTGAGGAAAGACTGTGCTTATATCCATTGAGCTCTGTGTGGTTGGTGGCTGCATTCCCTCCAGTGCCCATTGTGTCTGTTCCTCAGTGCTTTAAATTCAACACTTTCAGATTATAATGAAAAACTTCAAAACTTCCAGATGTAGAGTTTAAATTTTCATTACATATGTTATCAGCAGGGAACATCACGGATTTCTAGTGCCTGAATGAGTTATGTGTGTTACCTGTAATGTAAAAACCCCCAGCAATAACAGGGATATCACATCCTAATTAACCATGATATTTTTGCATAGATAAAAATAAATCTATCACCTACTTCTTTCCTACTTAGTAACTCTTGCAGCAAGAAGATGTGGTCCCAAATAATGTGCCTGGATGTACTGTCATGGAAAGATGTGGCATGGCTTCCTTTACAGCGTAAGGAGTCGGTTCTGGGTCTTTATTGTAAACTTATTTAGAATAATTAGAAAACATTTCTGTTGTTTTGTTGCCAAATAGTTCCTAGCACACACTAAATCATGTCTTATTTTATTCACACTGCACTTCACAGCAGTGCAGCCAGGTGTTAAATAATAGTAGAGTTACATCAAAAGGCTTGGCCGTTCAGTTGGGAGAAGCATCCAAAAGTTCAGATACTTACTGGAACCCTCCCAAAGAATGATGGTCTGGAAACTGAGCTAAAAAATATCACTAGAAGAGCTGCTTTGCAAAGCAATCCCCCTTTTCTGTTTGTAGGGTACCTTAAGGTACAGAGGTCTGAGTACCTGAAAATAATTACGTAGTGGGCTATTTAATGAAAGGTACATGTGAAGCCAAGGATTCCGGACTTGCTGACTCTTGATACTGTTTTGTGTTTCCTGTTCCCATTACAATCAGAAGTACCAAGGGGAAAATAATCAGTAAAGCAGCTTTTAAAAAATATGTATCAGAAACTAGGAAAACACATCTTCTTGTTTTTTTAATAGTTTATAAAATTCAATCTAATTTTAATAATGAATTTTTATAATTTTTTATGATTCTGAGCTGCTCATATATGCACATACATGATTTGAAAGGACAACAAACTGAAAGGAGAAGAGAGTAAATCAAATTTTGGCAAGCACAGTGTTTTAGTGACAACGACAAACAGGCTTTTATCTGTCATTTCTCTACCTATGAGGTTCAAAGACAAAGTTCTGGCTTTTCTGAACTTAGGAAAATCAAGATTCTATTAGTAGAACACCCCAAATACTTGCTGCTGAAACCCATTGCAGTTTTCCAGCAGGTGTGTGTAGAACAGAACCCAGACATCCTGAATATGGGCTCCCAGGTCTCCAGTCTGAATTTTCTTACTATGAAGTTGTGTCCATGAGCAATGGGGCTACCCTGTTAAAATCCCGAGCCTGTGGCTTTTAGGGGGGGAAAATTCTGCTGGTGCAAGATTTCAGTCTAAAATACCCTGTTTATATATATAAAGTATATTTGAATATGCTCCCAGAATAACTGATGCATTTCTCATTTCCCTCTGGGAAAGAGGGTTACTGTAGCGGTGAAGACAGGGGGACCGTTCTCCTCCCCCCCCCATCTTCTCTTTGGACTTTATGTAAAAATAAGGTACCATTGGTGCTGTGTACAAGTGTGAGACCACCAGCTAATTTTGCATAGCCCACTGAACAGTTAGATGGGAATTGCTCTTCAGGGTGTTCTCTTTGACAATAAACAGAAGCCTCAAGTCTGTGTTTGGCTGCAGTTCAAAAAAATTACTAAGGAATCCTACACACTTATGTATATGAATACAAGCAATTGCACATTCCCATACAGTAAGCTTGCAACCACAGTTATTAACATTTTAAAATGAGTAAATGCAAATAAAATGACTGAGTAATACATGTTATGTTAAGATCAGCTATATGAAAAGCAAAAGGATTAAAAGTTAATTTCATCCTTTTTAATTCAAGGGACATATAAATGGCATTCTGGGTAGAGTCAACTCCTCTTTTATCAGTCCTTTGATGCTGCTTTCTCACTGATTCAGTTGTTCAAATGCTACCTACATAATAAAATCCTGAGTTAATTTACTAAGATTTTACACCAGTGCAAATGAAAGAAGGGAAAGTGCTAAACAAGGCAATTAGCACTCTGTTTAGTGCACTCCCAAAATAAATGTAGGCAATTTACAATTTGGCAAATGGTACTCTATCCAGATCCAAGTCATTTCAGCCTAAGGGGCTGGTGCAGTTCATTAGGGGTGAAGGGAAAGGGTCTTTGTTTTGCTTTGCTTTTTAACTATATGTATATATATACACACAGAGAAATACACACGTTGCTATTAAGGTCCACCCCATTTTACCGTGCAGCAACAGATGTGACCCCTCCTGGGGTTATTAGGATTTCTGGTGGAAAAATGTCAAGCTCTATGCTCACACTGGCCACATAAGTGACCTCATTTATGGTGATAATTCTCCTTCCAAAGTGAGGGATTCCAAAATTGGCAACTCTCTGATAACCTCCTTTGTGGCTTTCTTGCCTTGATGGTTTTTTGTGTACTTACATGTTTATTATCACTGGAGCTGTTCAGATCAGATCTGTGAACCTGGGAATGTCCTGAGTGAAATGATAAGATAAAGCACTCTGCAACTACAACTGACTCTCTTTTTAATTGACGGGAAGACTGCACTATGACTTCCATGTTTATTCTTGTAAGCTCCTTATTAATGCAAAAATAATAGCTGTTATTAATGCAGGATCACAGCCAGCATTAATATTTAAGATGTAAGAATGAAGGAGGTTAAATACGTGTTTATATTAGTTTTAAACAAAGAGCTTTGCAAAACAGTTAACGCAAGTAATGATGACCACATTCATGGAGAGTGTATGTGGTGTGAAATACCTGCTAGGTTCTGGGGTTTAAATACATATTCTTAGTGGGATAAAGGTCTTTGATGAGTCTCCTGCCTTGTCATGCCACTGTCTCTCTGAATTGCTACTGCTTCTTACTAAAGAGAATACAGATGAAGATTCTGAACAAAATATGGAATACGCTATGATATTAGCACTGATTTATTTTTTGTTTATTCAGTCTGTAGAGCTCTTTTATATGATAGATCATAAGGTAAAAGCATTCTTTTGTGCCCTCTAGCTGCTGGTTGCACAAATGAAAGAAAGAGGGAGAAAACAACCCTGTGATTATTAAATTCTCCTCATCTTTAGGGTTAAGTACCCTGGCTAATAAAGATCTCTCATGAGGATAAAGTTTCTTTCTTGGCAATGTCACATCCATTTAAGTAAAAATTATGTGGATGCTTTCAGGGATTCAAGCTGTTACCTTTACATAAAGCATCCACACCAATTCTTTGTATTGTTTTTATCCTCTGAGAAAGCTTGACACTGCATTTCTTGGTTAAGCAAACCTCCCACTGAGGGCAGGCTGTGGGATTGGGCCCTTTTGTGCTACAGAAATCCCTGCTTCACAAGAAGGAAAAAAAAATATTTATATGTGCATGTAAAAGTGCAAGAACTATTTAATACCATTAAACACACTGTTTCAGACAGTGACAGTTCAGCCTGATCTTGTACTGAGCAATCATTAAGACCTTTGATTTGAACTTGTTTTTGTTAACATCACGTTTGCTGCTGATCTTTACATGCTCATATCCCAGACTGCTTCGGTCTCTCTGGTAGGTCCTTCTAATAATACATTTATTAAGACAAATACCAAGTTTCTGCCTTTTTACAGCTTAAAAAATTAATATTTTTTAATTATTATTATTTAAATTGTTCTCTAAAAAACCTCATCACCCAACACTGATTGTATATGCCTAAAGTCTTTGCAAAATATTTTGGGCCAAAACACCACTGATGATTTCTCTGGGTTCTAGTTGGGTATTTGCAAATTTGGGTTTATGCAGGCTCACTTCATAGCAAGAAGGATCTAGTTTAGACTGTAATAAGAACTTAATAACTTGTAGGCACAGTGAAGCACTGGCATGGATCGCCAGGGGAGGTGTCAAGTCTCTGTTGCTGCAGGTTTTCAACAAGAGGTCGGACAAACATGTCAGGAAGAGTTCAGGTGTCTGATCCTGCCCCGAGGCAGGTATGCAGCACGGATGAGCTTTGAGTCCTTTTCAGTCAGGTATTTTATGATTCAGTGCCCCTGCACTTTGCAGGTGAAGCTCTGTGAATGCCTGAATTGCATTGCCGTGGGTAGAGCTGTTCCTTCCCCTAAAGGCTGTGCCTGTGTTTTGGAGGCAGTGAATGATACTGATGCCCATCCCCTCCCACTCCGTGGAAGAGAAGGAGGTTGATCAGCCTCCAGGCAGTCTGTCAGCAGGCTGTCCTCATCAGCCAGAAGTTTAGTGTACCTCTTCACCTCTGCTCATGATCTGTTTAGGTGGGCATTTTCCTTCTCAGAGTTGAACCTTTAATAGTACAGAGTGAAGCGGTCTTTGCTGAACTGTTCGTAATACAATAACACTCAAAACACATCTGAGTCTTATTCACATTTCAGAAATGAAAAGGGAAAAGCCCTTTCTCTTGGCATCAAACATTAGCTGTTATTTTTTTGTTACATCCTTGTTATTTCATCAAAGTTGGGATTGCAGAGGAATACCTGTGATCTGTCTTTGTCCCTGTGATACGTATGCATCTTTTCTATTCCTGTCTACAGACTAAATAATGCTAGGAAAGAACCAGGCAAGATAAAAAGGAGCGTAACTTCTGAAGAAACTGTTTTGCTGTGCTTTGGATTTTCCCAATATTGTCAATTCTTTGTTTTGAATCCATTTTTTCGCTGTTAAGGGAAGAAGAAATATACTCCAGCCAGTCTTGTGTTCCAGCTTCTTTACCTTTGTCTGCCTAACTCAGCTGGTATTTAATTGGTCAGCAATAGGAGGGAAGTCTCCTTTGAGGTAATGAATATTGACTGTTTATGTTGAAATGTCACTGTGAAAAGAAAGCCCAGCACCAAAGAGGCGGAACTCAGTGTGAGAGTTTCAGACACAAAGGAGACACCAGCAAAGCACAGGCATTGAAAAGCAAAGCAGCTGAAATTCAAAGAAAAGATGAAACAGAAATGGTCTACATGTGTGGGAATTTTAAGCTGTCAGTTGACAGGTGAAAAAGTCATTATTCCACCTGTTAGAACTAAGTGTAATTGCTTGTTTTTCCTAAAATAACACAGAGGCCATGACTCATAAATTTTTTTAATTCAAAATTCGTTTAAACTTATTTGCAAATACTTTACTTTTTCTTTTGAGGTAAGTGGATTAAACTCATTAGCCAATTTTTCTACCACAGACACGTGAGAAGGAAGGTACCACATTTTCTGTGTTGTACCGGGTATTAGATAATCAAATCTTTTATTCAGCCACTTGCTTTTTGTCGTAAAGCAACTTGAATAGCAACTTTAGAGTTCAACATGCAAGTTTATCATCCATTTTGTAGCACTCATTGACTTGGAATGAATAAAGGCTGTTCTCCAGCATCAATCCACTGCATGATGTATTGCCTGGAAGTTTGTGCTGTTGCATAAAAGCTGTTCTTTGTTCCCAGTTGTGTAATAAGGGATTGTATGAGGTTCTGATATACTTTAAGCCATTTCTTATCTAGATGGTGTGGAGAAGCCAACCAGAAGATTTGAGCTCCGTGATTAAGTTTTGATTGTTGAACCCACTGTTCTCTCTTCTGTGTCATATTTTTTTGTGGTGACCTTTAGGGAACTCTGCTGAATAGTTTTTGCAAAGTTGACCCACTGCTATGGAGCATAACCTCTAGTTGTTCCATTTTTTTCAGCTGAGTCCTTTCATATTAAGCTTTGATACATAAAGAATTTTTTATTTTTAATGTAAACACTGACTTCGTTGTTTTGGGTAAAATTTACTGTGATGTAGTTTAATTTATGTACATTCTTCTGGCTAAGGATCTTCATGGATGTCAGTCAGGGGCTGAGCTCACCATATTTAGTCATAGATATTGTTTTTACAAACAATCAGTCTTCTTTTTACATCCCCTCTAGTTTAATTTTGTACTCCACAGTAGTAAATTCCATTAAGTATTTTGGGAAAGCAAGAGTAAATAAGAAGCAGCTCTTGTAAGTCAGCGTGTCTTAAAATATATTGCAAGCACATTCTGCTTTTTCTGTGAAAAAAAATGATCAAAAAACTTAAATCAGATAATTTCAAATATACCTTCACATTAAAAAGAATATTTTTTTCCACAAGCAGATAGGAAGATGGCATGAGTGGTGCAAATATTCCTTCGAAAATCTGAGCCTTTATTTTTAAATCTCCATTTTAGTTTTGGCACTTAAAATATTCATGTGGTGTTTTTAAAATGTTCCCTGAATCAGACAAGTGTTTGAATCTAGTAGGCTTTTGTTTTTTATTTTCTCTTGGTGAATCATTGAACAGTTTCTGCATTAGCTTCAATCTGGGCCCATTCACACGATGTGTCCATCTGAAATATCCTGCAATCCTGCAAACAGTGGGCTGCTTTAAATAGAAAAGGATCACCAGGATCTGGCCTGTAAACAAAACATTAAATGAATTAAACATGTAAGAAACATCTGCAAAGAGGGGAGCTAAATTTTGTTACCCCTACCATTTCTATACAATCAGCAAAGGCTTTGAAAGTTAATGCTTTCCACAGCCAGTCAGAATTCCCAATGGGAGGACTGTGATATCCCACAAGAGTTGGGATGAGCAGGTGGTGGGTGTAGGCAAAGTCAGCGAAGGTGGTCTGTGTGCGTTTGGTACTTGCCCGTGGGTTGGGTTTTGGTGTTTTCCCCAGAAGCTTCCAAAGGCTTCAGAGAACGTTCTGTATGTTCAAAGGGCAAGCTTTGCTTCCCTTTATGTTACCTGAACCTCCTAATTGGCTCTATAGTGCATTAAAAATATATATGTATATACTTTGAGAATAATTCAAGTTAGTTAGAAATTAAAGTATTTTTACCATCTGAAATGCTGAAGTTTAAACACACAAATCCAATAGGTTTGTATTAATTCTCCATATTGGAGCAATGAATGGACTACAGTAGCATCCAATATCTCCCTTTGCTATTTATTCCTCCTTTCTCTTTTTTTGTTTTTTCTTTTTATTTTAAGAGCATATTCTTCCATTCTCATTGTCTTCTTTTTAAAAACATTTGGACTTTTCATGATTAAGGTCCTCGAAATGCTGCCCACTCCAGCAAAGTGTATCTCACTGTATCATTTCCAAAATACTTAAATTTAGACTACCGTTACTTTGTTTTGATTGTGTGTGTCTGCACAAATAGAAGGTAACATCTTTAGTCACAATTCTGTGTTATGCTTGAACTCTAACCTGTGACATTCACCTAGCTCGATCTAACAAGCTTTGTGCTCCCTGTCCAGATGAAGAGTGATACTTCTTCATTAGCAAGATCAGTTTCACCTTTAAAAACCCTTTGCTTCCCGTTTGCATTAAGCCAGATTGAGATGTCTTGGGTCATGATGACATTTCGGGAGTATTCAGAAGCAAAAGAGGAAGTCATTACATCTGCAGTTCACCTGCAAAGAAGATGTCATTAAAAGAGGAAGCAAAATGAACCCCTGTCAACTTGTTAGGGCCCAAAAGGTAATTCTGCCATCATATATGGAGCAGACTATGATACAGAATCCTATTATTGCTGACACCAGATAACTTGCTGGTGTAAAAGGTTCTCTTTTCCAGAAAAGTTCAGGTGATACTAAATTTATTAATGTGTCAGTTTGAGGAGACGTGATGTCATTTCTGTTGTCTGCAGGGATGAAAACTGGAGTGTCCTTGCTCCTGTCAACACACTATTGTCTTAATTTCTTTCAGTGTGCACCCCGTTGCCATCTGTGGAGGGGAGAGCAAGGGGTGAGGGTGAAGTGTCAGGGGAGATGCCTTTTTAAAAAGAAATACTAGTATTTGACATTTATCATTTTAACCTGCCTTTCCCCAAAAATTTATCTGTAAATTTCTTACATCAACATCTCTGGTGAGTGGTTGGCCTGATCCTGCCAGGATCCTGTTTGTGTGAGCTGAACCTGATACTGTAGCTTTACACAATCAGGATTTTGTTCTTCTCTAATAATCCTCCATTCAGAAAATATTAACATTATTTTGTTTTCTACTTGATATAGAATCTAGCAACTGCATTCCACTCCAGTGTAATTGAAAAGCCAGTTGGATTTTCAGACTGTAAACGTGTGTGATACAGTTCTGCAGAAACCCTGATAGAGTCACTTCTCATGTTACTAATTCAGAGTGGGTAAAAGTCTGAATCATGTATATTATTTCAAATAATGTAGCTTTGTTTTTTTGGAACTAAAACTGGTATCTTTTTGAAAGATCCTGCTTGTAGAAACAAGGTAAAATACTTGTTTTTAAGAAGCAGATGAATCACTTTTTGGTTATGCTGCATAAGAATACTTTCATCCTGAAACATTTTCTCTACCTTCTGTATCTGGAGATACAGAGTAGCTGAAGAAACTAATCTGAATGCTTTTAATGAAGATGGTATTACTAAAAGGGAACATTTTCCAGGTGAAAAGTTCTTGCCTACTGAATGCAATCTAGAGTTTTTGTATGAACACTGTAGTAACAGGAAATATTTTCTTTGAGTTCCAAGCTGTCACATGCTGATTCTGTGCAACACATTTCAATATGGGTATTATAACAACTCGTCTGATACTGATCTTAATGGATTTTTGAACTGCTAATATTTCAGATTTGAACTGCGTGTACTTCAATTGATGATCTGAGCATTCCACAAATACCAGAACTAGCATGTTTACTGCCCTGCAGTTGATTGATATCTCCTAATGAAAAAAGCACCTGCAAAAATGATAAAGGAAAGTTACTAATTGGTTTAACTTAGGTCAGCCACTTCATATTTTATAAATGAGGAAACTTTTAAGGAATTGCTGCTGGAAGCCATCTGCTAGCTAAATAAAAATGAATGATAATCATCAGGTTCCACATGCCACTTAGAGAAAGTATCTTCAGAAAAAAAAAACCCAGCTGCTTGCTTCGAAGTAAGAGCAATGTAGGAACTCAAATTCAAAGCCCCTAATAATCAGCTCTGTAACATAAAGTGTTAATCAGTTTGGTGTACACAAACCTGTCAGCAGATCTGGATCCCTTCTCTAGATATCAGAGAGACTACTTGTGGTCACTTTTATGAGCTGCCAGTAGAATTTACAATAGCAAATTATGATTTATTATTCCTTCCAGGACATGTGATGTTTCTGTTCCCAATTCTGTTTCCCTTCCCGTCATCTTTTTTTCCAGCTAAACTGTATCAGGCCGGGAAATGTTCAGGATGTGTGTATTCCTCTTGTATTGTGCATAATTTTGCAAGTCATTAAACCTTTGTTTCTTGTCTTTTTTAACCTTCTTAGTAACCTATCTAAACAACTCTCAAAGGAAAATGAGTCAATCAGGAAAGAGAAAGCCCTAATGCCAAAGCAAAAAAGAAACCAGAAATAGAAATAAAAAGGGAAAAGCTTTCACTTCAGGAATGCAAGTACGGCTTTGGGCCTTGCTCCTTTAAAGACACACACTATGTTTTAATTTGTTTCTACTGCCTGTGCAATTCTATTGAATCTGAAAGGTTATTCATGTGTGTAAAATTAAGCACACTGAAGAATGTGGGAATACTTCAAGCTGTGTTTTAATGTGAAGGATGCTACAAAAACACAAAATACAAGATTCTGCTTGGATTGTAAGTTCAAAACAAAGACCTGCAGAACATCTATGTGCAGTTTTGTACAAGTAAATGCCAGAAACCACATCTTTCTATAACAAGAGCCCATCCTGTTTACCATGTTGGCATAGCAGTCCCGAGAAAATTAAATTTCCTCCACCATAAAGCCATACTTTCTTCCTGTGCTAGTAGTGCTTTGGTTGAATTATGTGCAGCAGGCTTCATTTCCTCTGGACCATTTAGAACAACTGGGTTTAAGCAGTGCCGGGTGTTCTGTCAGGGTGACAAAGGGGAATTGCTTTGCACCCATATATGGCAGACAATGCTGGGACAACATGTAATATTCTCTGTGGGTAAAGTTCACTTCTGGGCAAAAAGCCAACAAAAGGCTCATGCACCACTTAAGTCCCACTTAAACCCTATTTTGAAGGCTTAATAGTACACAGGCCATGTTCTGGCCTCTTGCCCAGGAGTGAATTTTACCATGGTAGCATCTCCTCTCTGCATGCAACGGGGGCAGAAGGGCAATGCTTTTGTGCTGGGCAGGGAACTGATTTCTGGAAGAAAACACCAATCTCCTCTACTCCAAAGAAAGCAACAAATCCATAGAACAACATCCATCCTGGTTCATGGCTAATCCACCTTCCCTGATGCAGTGAGAGGTTATGTGAAGCCAACAGTTCTGTCCTGCAGAGCCAGGAATCCACCTAACGATTGACATGTGACTGGTATGGAGATTTCTCTCCTGAGTGATTCAGGATCTTCAAGTGTCCTTTTCCAGGCTTGGATTAATTTTACCTCTGTGGTGACAATGAAGAAAATTAGAAAATACTCTCTCTGTCGTTTCAGAGATTTCTGAGCTCACTGTGCTTGTGTAGGTTAAAATCTAGAGGGGAACTGATAATAATTTCTTGTACCATGTCTGTTTTCCATATGCAACAGTGTCCATATGACTGTTCTGCTGTCACTGAATAGGATGAGATGATCAACTGCAACAACACGCTACATGAATAATTTTCCCTGTTTTTCACGTTAACTCACATTTAAATGTGCAGTGTAACAGTAATACAAACTCTATTAAACTCTTCATAGAAAATAATTATTCATGGTTATCAATAGCTTACAGTACTTAGTATTTGGACCTGAACTATTGTAGAGTTCTCTGAAAGTATGGAGGCTGAAGGTACTCTTTTCTCGTGATCAGTTAAACATAACCCTGAAAGTATGAGGCTTCATGTTAAAGATGAACGTGATCGGTCTGTCTCACAGCTTAGACTTTATGTTTATTATTCTTCTTTTAATTAATGAAAGCTGAACATGCAGAAGTATTTGGAGATATGGCTTTCTGTGAATGGATTCCAACCCATACTGATTAAGTAGATTGGAAATCTTATTTCCTGATCAGATATTTTTAAAAGTGCATTTCCTTCCTAATTAGCAAGCAGAACATGGAACACAGTAAGGATACAGCTCCTTTTAATAATTATTTTATATTTATTTTTCAAACAGAGTAATGATTTTTACTTAGAATATCCTTCAGAGATCATTTAAAAGGCAGAAGCTTATGCCTATTAAAACAGAACTCCTCTCTGAAAACTGACTTTGTGTCACCAAAATACTCGAGAGGTTCAAAAAATATTTTGACACATTTTACTTTTCAATCGTTATAAAAGGATTTTTTCCCCCTACATATTCTTATTGTGCCTTCATTTCCAGAATTGTTTTTAATTAAAAAAAGACTGTTTTGTTACAAAGGATGATTTCAACCCACAAAATATCCTATTGTGCTTGCTATCAAAACAAACAGGTGCACCCAGCAGCAGGCACGGTATGCAGTGCAATTGAGCAAACAGTTTGTGCAAAGATTTAAGCTCATCTGAACAATGTGAGTTCAAGTGTTATGAATTGAAGCCAAGTATTCTGGCTGAAGGGCTCGGATCTGAGGGACTCTGGATGGAGCCCAGAACCTGTTGATCTCTGTGGGACTTGTGGGCACTTTATGCCGTATAAGAGATGACAGCCTCTGTCAGGGTTGGTTTCTCGGTTTGAAACACCCATGAATTTTTATCAAGAGCAGAGCTAGTTTTTTTTTATTGAAACACCATGCTTCCTCCTGCCCACACATGAAAAACTCTTTCTGTTCAGGTATTTGCAGAGGCTTCATAAGGGAAGACATGCAAACTAAAATTTGCCAAAAGTCAAGGAAAAGATGACTAGTAGTTGAATAAAGATATCTGTGACGTTTCAGAATGCCTCAATTTCCTATATGGTTGGCTTCTATGGGTGATATAATTAATTTTTAAATCCCTGGATAGCCAAGGTGCCCAGTATGACATTTTCATGGAGAAAACGTGCTTTAACAGCAGTTGGATGCCTTTCCTTCCTGCAGTCCTGGAGTTGTGAGGGTAGGGAACACAAGAGGACAGTGATATACTAAAATTCTCTTTGCTACAAGGCAAAGCAACCTGTCCTTTACTGCCAGTGTGTTGTGTGGCCGTCTATGAATATTTCATTACTGCTGGGCTGGGGCCACTGATTCAGTTCAGACTCCCAATTAGCACTCTGCACCTAACTGTCTGTTGTTATCTCTTTTTACTCTGCTGTGATGTCTTCATTTATCTCAAGTGGATGGTTCCTTTATGTCTCACCCTTCCTACCCTTCTGCTCCCTTTCATGATACTTCGATGCCTGTGAGTTCTTATGTCCTCATCCTGCAATGGAAGGAGCTGCTTGCCAGGAGTCCCTGGGAACTCTCTGGGAAGGAGTTCAGTGTCTCATCGTCCCATGGACATCCTAATCTTAATAGCAGTGAGTGAATATTTTCCTAACCTGGTCAGTGATGTCACTTCTCTTACAGGCCAAATACCCTGATTTCTCAAGTGGCTGAGAAATCCCTCCACCAGCTATCCCTTTATATCTCCTCTATACGAACAGTCACTACATACTGTTCTGGCTCTGATCTAGAATGTAAACTTTTCTAGATTCTGAAGTGTGCTATGCACATCTATAGGATAATTTTGATTGCTAATACAAATTCATTCTGGTCATGTGCAGTCCGAAAGATCCCAGACACAGCAAAAGGGGACTCTCCCAGGATCTCAATATGCCAGATGCCCCAAAATGATTTGTACTATATGGTGACACTAAGCAGTTTCAGATATTTTTGATATGAAATTGTTTGAAACTCTGAACTAGGCTGAGTTGTTTTGTGCTAAGATGTTGAAAAAGTTTAAATCCCTATAACTCAGGATTACTGCTGTAAGTACAGACTCCTCCAGCTTGAAGTGGAATTGGAGAATGGAAGGAAAGAAGTACTTTTCAAGGTGAAACCCCTAAATAGGCACTATCATTTTTGCCAGTTGGCAGTTACAGTTTGGTGATCCCATACTTGACTGTCAAAACAGTTACTGACTAAAAGAAAGAGAAAACCTGTCTGCTTCTGACAGGGAGGTGGCTCTCAGTATGTGTTGGCCTCTTACTTCTGGATGATCATTATAACATTTTGACTACACAGACATGGACAGGACTTTGGCAACAGGAGATGGTTCAGCTTTGTTTCTACTTTCATTAATTTTATTTCAATTATTGGAGAAAATCTTATATTGTAAAATATATGTTATGTTCATTTAGAATCATGTATGTGCATGTTGTATGTGAAGGGTCCTCATTTATCTACCATCTTGATATAGAATGTGATGAACCTCTATAAAAGGGTAAAGTGAAGGAAAGTTTTTTTTCCTTGGAGAACTGTATTAACAGTTGCAAGCTTTATTAGATAAATTTAATCTCACAGACATTTTGTGAATAATTCTCCATGGGCTGGTTCCTTCTGGGTCCTTGCTTTTATTTCCAGTAGTCAAAGTATTAATAGGGTTAAAGGTGCTGGCACGGTGAATTTATGGTCGACATCTCTCAGTCCGTTAAAGCAGGATCACTAATGGGTGACCTTGAGGTTCGACCGTTCCAGACTCAGGAAGATCAAGTCTCAGACCCCTCCTGCAAGTGCTCTGACCTCTCCATTCTTCCCCTCTATGGCCTAACCTTTAACTCACTGATCTTTGACCAAATTATTAAGCAAACACCTGCTTAGGTCTCTGACCAAAGACTGTAGACCAGGAGAGCTACCATAATTTCATGTGAATTAGCTTTAATAATAACAGTACTAGCCTAAGGAGAAAATCAGAGGGTAGGTTTACAGTAAATAATCATGCTGCTACAGAGCACATACAGAACGGACCCTTCAACAGCTCTTACCTACAGTAAATCAATGCTAATCTATTTGACTGTGATAATAACGGCTTGTCAGCAGATATAGTTTCTTTATTTGACTTGACTAGGACAATGACTAGGTAAAATTTATTTCCTATTACTAAAGCAAGAGAAAAACTAAGATTAATCCTTTGATGCCAGGGATTTCCCATTGGTAATAATGCAGAAACTGCATTAGTGTTCAACACAGTTGCCAAAAATAACTGGAACAGAAAAAAAAAGGCTGAAAAATATCTGATGATGTCAAATGTTAAGCCTGTGTAATGTTATCTGATTTAAAAATTGAAAGAATGGTCCGAGTTTCCCCAGATTTCCTTGGATTGCCTGTTCCTTTTTCGGCTCTTGTGGCGTGATTTTATAAATCTGCATCATCTGAGATTAACTCAAACCTGAGTAGCTCTAGTGTACGGATTCTTCCTAACTAAATTGACTGTGAATTTTGTTTAAAGACGTTAATCACAAAAAAAAGTGGTGGAATCTGAATTATTATACAATAATAAATAGAAAAAAAATCTAGCTAACAATATTGTAAATGAAATTAAAGGTAAATTAGTATATACTCATCTCCTGCCTCTAAAACAGTATTGCTTGATCATTGCACACCTTTTCCTGAGTACAGGGTTATTCAGATTGACTCTCCAAGTTTAAACTGATCTGCATGGATTATTATTTTTCATTCCCTGACTAGATTAGTTGTAAGATTAAACCTGATAAAACTGGATAGATGTCATGGAATACATGCACATATATACTTGAACACATTGGTAATCTGCTTATATGTAAATATTCACACTCAGTAGGCCTAGAAAAAAATTAGTCAGATATCTAGGAGTCTGTTGTATAAAATCTGCCCTGTCTGGTACTGTGTCCTTAAGAAAAACTGGTGTCTTCTTTTCCAGAGAAAAGAAATAGAATTAGTTATGATGAGGAATTGGTTTGAGAGAGGAGGTAAGTTAAAAGATAATCAATATTCAGTAAAAGTTACAAGCAAGCACTGTAAAGAGTAAATGGATTTTAAAATGATGTTTATTTGAATTCTTTTGCTTTACACAGTCATTAATTAGTGAAACACAAGACCAGATGATTACAGCACAACAGAGATGTTTAGTTAAACGCATTACCTGCTTATTTGCTGATGTGTCAGTCTACAAGGTCAAATTTTGCCCAGATTTACACAAATACAGCATCACTGAACTAATTTTCTGCTCTGTCATACCAGGCAACGCCACAGATGATGATTTTTTCCATTTTATGAAAAAAATACACATAGTCAAGAGCTTGACTGAAAGCCCAATGGAGTCAGTGGAAGTCTTTCCTTTGACTACAGTGAGATTGGAATCAAGACTTACATGGTTGTGAAATATCCCTAAGATATTTGGCCACACGTCAATCTGTGCTATGATATACTGTCTATTTCTATTTTATTACTATAAAACTAGTTCACTTCTCCTATTTGCTCTTGATTGGAATATGATGTTAGTGCTTCAGATGGGTCAGATTTGGACCACAGGTATGTTGGAAGTTACACAAATTGAGAAAAATAGTAATCCATAGAATTTTCAGATATTTTATCATTGAATCATTTTAATATATATCCCATCAATGGTAGCAACCCCTCTTTGTTTAGAAATAAAAAGGAGAATTTATCAGTATGAAAATTCAAGAAGTAATGTTAATATATTAGATTGTTACTAATTTTTAACGTAGATGTAAAGTTTTACTGGCAGGTACTTTCAGTTCTTTGTTGATTATATAATTCTGATGCATAAAATAGTTACATTTATAAAAGCACAAATGTGTGTCTGTTCATGTGTTGTGGGATGTGTTAAAAAAGGATTTTCTTACAATACAAAAGGAAAATAAAAATGGTTTTACCTTTGTTCATACCTGCTGCAAGGTATGAACAAGAATGCAAGGTTGCATTCTTTTGCCTGTAAGAATAGAAATCGTTTGAAATATAACATTATAAAATGAGGTTATATTACATGATTTTATTTGAAGAACAAACTGATTTTGTGCTTATTGATAATTCAAGCAGAGAATTGTTTTCAAATATCACTGCAGGTAATGCCAAAAGGAAAATAGGTTCTCTGGCATATGTAAGATGGAAAAAAAAGAGGGTATTCCTGAAAGAGGAATGCACATCAGTCAAAGGCATCAATAAATAAAGCTCTTTTTCATATGTAAATGGGAATTTCTAAAGTAAAGAAGGTATTGTTTTATAAACAGTGAGATAATATTCTTGAAAAAGGTTACCAGTGATTACATAAGTTATCTCTTCCATAAAGAAATTTAGAGCTCATGGTTGCTCTTTTCATTAAAAAGGCTTTTCATCTACTCTCACACAGAAAGCCAAGCTCTGCATTTTAATTAGAGATAATAAATAATTATATTAGGAAACTGAAACTATTAAACTCTTTTTGTGATGCTGTATATTTCTGTCTAAACATATGAGTATATACATTCAGCTTTTGATTCACAGATCACATTAAAGGAGATAATATATAAATATGAACAATATTCAGGGTCTTTTGACAAAGGGAAAGATACCTTTATATGCTTGCAGCAGAATAAAACACCTTAAAATCTGTCCAGCCTGTCTAAAATATTAAGCTGCCTGAATATAAATGGAAATAAAGACAGTAACAGCACGCCCCAAAATATTGTTAAACTAAGGAAGTATGAGATGACTGGATTTTACTGGGGAATATGTTCCCCTTCATGTCAGAGAACTTTGGAGGAAGCCCTGCCAGAGCGAGGGTATGGTATTGGTTTTATTGCAGCAACATCAGCTCTGAAGGAAATACTGGAAAAGTCTCGAAGCGCAAATTCCTCTTTTTATTTATTTTTTTTTTTTTTGCTATTATTATCACACAGAGAGGCATCTTCTCCATGTGAAATTAGTGCACCAGAGTCAAGGGCAGAAACAAACCCGCAGGGACAGACTTGCCCAACTCACACACCCCACGGGGACCAGCTGACGTTGAGAAAGCCGAGAAGTGAGCCATTAAAGTCCGGCCTGGGATTGACACTGACCTAGGCCTGCCACCCGGCATTGTCCTGCCATCTGCACAGACGTGAACTTTGCCTCGAAAATTTGGCTTCTCAATTAACGTGTCCAGCTGGGGGGAGAATTCCGTCATTTGCCTAATATCATTATGGCCACCGCTCTGACATATTAATATTAAAAATATATGTGAACAGATCAAGGATTTGCCTAAGCGCTCCTCTTTTTATTTCACATAATAGGCAGGAGGTGAAAGAAGACACAATATAATTTGAAAAGCATAACCCTGATTAGGCAGTGATTGGTACACAGCTAGAGCTTACATTTAAAAACATTTTCATTATTAGCAGTGCCTGTCAAATACAGTTCTTTTTTATTTTTTCTAGCTGTTGTGCAAGTAGATGCAAGCTCATATGATCTTTGGAGGTTTCAGTAAACAGAAAATGAGTTATATCTTAACAAGGTTTTTTTCAGAATAGACAATTTAAGATGATATTTTTGCCAGAGGACATTCTTTTTTAATTGGTGATTTTGTGAAAACAAGACACGGGCTTTGGTTGTATCATTATGGTATGGTGGAATCAGTGACATCTCTGGATTAGGCCTTGAATGCTTCAAGCTTGGTTTTACAGCATTTCCAGCTCTTTTCTCCCTCCCAGCAGTGACAACCTAATAGGATAATAGGATGAGACCTTAAGTGTTGGGAGCTGAGGAGATTGGAGATAGAGTATGTTTGTAACACTTGGCGTGATGCAGCTCCTCCTAAGCTCAAAGATGTTTTAAAGGGATAACCAATAATAACATTATATTTATTTCCAATCCCCACTGGAGAAAATAACACGCTTTCCATACCCTTGCCAATATTATCCTGTGTGCAGCATCGTGCTGCCTTCAAAAAATGCTTCTAACATGAAGAAGTCACCTTGAAAATTCTCATATTTTGCTTGTCTCTGAGTCCTGGATTGTTTTCATTCTTAAGCCTATAAACATATGTGTACTTGCTTACTTTTTATACCTCAGAGTAATCACATTGAACTCTCAACAACTTGTGGGTAAAACTAAATCTACCAATAACTGAACACGACTCTGTAAAATCCACAAGATCCTTTGGAAATTACTCCCGTAAAGTGTTTGTAAAAGATGGGAATTTTTCACACCCTCTCAGTTGCTCCGACATACAAACATCAGTGGTTTTTAATATGCCCCCATGCTACCTAACTGGCATAGGTACTTCTGGAAAACCCTGAAACCATTCCTATTCCTGCAGTGTGGAGTTCCTCACAGGTGTTTCCTCATGACTTTTAAAGTCAAGGGTAAGTCACTTCTCTGTTAGAATGAATCTTTTTGGAGCAAGATAAAATGGTGCAAGTTTCCATATGCCAACTTGAGTCTTTGTATTGAATTTAATTATTCCTGATCTTAAATCAGTATTAGTACAACACAGATGAGAACTGAGGCTTCCATTAACAAAATGTTCTGAGGATTAAATAATTTCTTTAAATGTATCACGTACTTTTATCATAACAAAATAGGGCTGTGCTGTCCCTTGCTGAAATATGCTTGTCTCTGATTTAATCTTAAAGGAAAGACATTCTACATCTTTATATTCTAGATAAAGTGGAGGACTTAGGGCAACTCCT
Organism: Lophotriccus pileatus; assembly: GCA_035583135.1. Lineage (NCBI taxonomy): Eukaryota > Metazoa > Chordata > Aves > Passeriformes > Tyrannidae > Lophotriccus > Lophotriccus pileatus. The sequence continues at coordinate 4,608,435 of JAWWES010000018.1, read as the reverse complement.
CTGTCTGTTAACCTTAACACAATGGAAATCCTCCTGAAGTTTTCCCAGGCTGTGAATTAGTGACATTATATCTTCTTCTCAGAGAATTTTAACCCCGTCTAGTGCAAAGTATGAAGAGGAGGAGAGGAAAAGAACCAACAGAATTGCAGCAGGAAGCAAATCCCTTTTAGATCTTGGCTGTAGAGAGCAGCAATTCAGTCTTACTGTTTCTCCAACTAACTGCAAGCTCTGAGAAGCTCAGAGTGCTGCTGAGCACACCAAGTTGGGGGCTGCAAGGAGAGGAGAACAGCTGATAAGCCTGTGGCACGTTCCCAACAAGGCAGTTTGTGTCTCTGGGGTGTTAGTGTGGCCATGACTTGAAATGTTATGGGTGTTTCAGGCTGCTTTTAAATCTTGCCTTAAACCTGTTCGATTTGTTGGACCTCCTCTGCAAACTCTTTCCTGCTGGAAAAATTGTTGGGTGGACCAGTGACAAAGTGACTGAGTGAGGGCAAGGAGGCAACTCAAGGATATAGACACTGATTTTTCAAGAGGTCTGAATATCCTCAGACACTACCCTCATCCCCTCTGTGATCTCTTTTCCCTTCTCAGTGAGAAAAAATTACCAGAAATGCTTCAAGCTTGGTTTTACAGCATTTGCAGTTCTATTCTCCCTCCAGTGTTGTTTTTCTTTGGGAGGTAGATGATATCCCTCTGTTTGGTTTATTTCCCCTTGTGAGAAATAAATCTGTTTGCAGAAATGCTTCAGATACTTCCCTGTGAGCAATTCTGTCTTATGCCCCAAAGGCACTCTGAGCTGAGCTGATTTAAGGATTTTGAAGGAAGACACTGGAAATGTTGATACACAGTATAACTCTAAGGCACCTACTTAAGCGTATCCTAAAAATGGATTATGGTTTTTATTCTCTACTCACACTTCATCTTTCCAAATGGCTGATTACAATTTTCATCTGCTTATTTCAACAACATTAAGTGGGCAAGAGGAGGGAACATACACCCTGGTTCTGCTCCTATCTTCTACTACTTAAAATATGTTTGTGATCCCAACACAAGGGTCCATCCTTTATAACTATCCAGAAGCTGGCCTGGGTTTTGGCACCCAGGGTGACACATGTAGAGGGTTTTATCATCAATAAATGGAACTGCAGCTGAGTGAGCCCAGGGCTCCTAGAATTCTCTCCATTTCTGTAGTAAAAATAAAGCCAAAATGAACAGAAATTTCTGGAAATATAAATCTGTACGTTCCTGATGTTCCCATTCACCAAGAAGGATCCCAAATAATTTTACTGACAGGGGTGAATTAGGGCTAAAAAATTAGTAGAAAAGCATTTAGGATGACTGATAGCAGGTTCATACTTTGCCCTGCTACATTCTGAAGGACTGCACTTCACCACTTTGAAAGAGGAAAAGATGAAAATAACACTGTCTAGTGGAAGGTGTCCCTGCCCATGGCAGGTGGGTTGGAACTAGATGACTTTTAAGGTCCCTTCCAACACAAACCATTCTGTGATTCTGCAATTAAACTGTAGGACATAGAGATTTCTTGAATACAGATCACATGTCTAATTTTATATAAGCTCCATTTCATAGTCATCAGGGCAATTCTTCAATAAATCAAATTTCTTCAGGTGCCTAAAGATAAGCCTGGGATTATAGACCTTGATGAGAACACTGTAAATTTTGCTTTGACAATGTCCATTCCAAGTTTTTCTGTGTATCTTTGTGCTAAATCCCCTGGAATGCTGCAGGATAAGCAGCACAATGACACCACATTTGTAGAAACGAGACTTTCAGAATTAATAGAAGCCACAAATGTTAAAAGTTATACTGGAATCATCCTGTGTGTATCACATCTGAAGCTGGTTCTTAGAGTTTCACCAGGTGCTTTGATATCTGTGGTATATATGTTAGCCTACTGATGTCTTCAAAACCAGGGGTTTTTTCTTGACTCAGGATCTTTCTATTATCTGTTATAGCTTAGCAACAATTAACACATCTTCCCACTTCCCTAGTCAGTACTGATTCAAATAACTCTTCTGACAGTTTCAAAGTCTGTAACTTCACTTTTTTTTTTTCTCCTTTCACAGATGAACTTCTCTGCCTTGGTTTTATTAAATGGAAATGCTACATAACTATTGCAAGGAGACTCAGACTGAATCTGGACCAGGAACATTAACTAGCTCAAATGAGAAATACAAACTAAAAAGCTGTCTGTCCATTTTGGAAACATGCAGATAATGTGTGTGTCACTTGAAATTCACATGCATTTGGGATCGGCAAAGAAAAGTAATATACAGCAATGATATCTTTGATCATCGAAAGAACTCAGAAACATAGGAACTGTGTCGAGTGTGGTTATCATCAACCCATTTTCTATTCCCAGTGCACAAATCATTTCATGCATTCTACAACCCAAGCCACGATGCTGGGCTTCAAAAGCAATTTCAGCAGCAAAATAAGGTGCTTTTCTTCAATTTTCAAGCCATTTGTACGAGGTTAGTGTTGTTTACCCACCTGGTACACTGATATTTACATACCCCTTTAAAGAAAATTGGTAGGTATGATTTATGGAGTACTGTAAGAGCACAATTTTCCATGTAGTGCACCTAATCTGAAAGGGCACTTGCAAAGGTCACTCTGGCCATACAAATACCAAGTCTTCTCTTTGGAATAAGTTAGGATATTCATTTTTCTTGGAAAATGTCAGCAGTACCCTACTCCAGGGGTTAGTTTATGCAGATAAATGCGTAAGCCTTTAATCTTAAGGCAAAAATACTCTACACAAATGTAAGAGAAGTCCATCTATCACTGTTAAGACCTGTAATTTGTTTTTATTTAAATCCCAAGCCAGGGCAGCCTGGGCAACAAAATTGTTAACATGGTAGCTCACATCTGAGCCAAGATTAAAGTATATAAACATACATCTGCTTTCAACCTGGGTGAACAATACACCATGTCTTCTGAAAGCCATAATCTGGATTTTGAGCATCTCCAATATCTGCTCTTGTTGTGCTACTGTGAAGTCTCAGAGTGCCTGACCTGAGCATGTTAAATTGTCCAATAAGTGCACCGTGTATTTCCAGTATTTTATCTCTCAATGAAGAACAGTGACAAATGTTTTTATAGTAAACATACCATAATAAGAAAAAGATTCATTTTCCTACTTCGGACAAAAAGGACATAAACCTAAGAATTGCTTAAAATAATCCTAGTGCTATTTTTCTTATAAAATATTGATTTTTTTTTTTTTTATGTGGGGAATGCTTTATGTTTTTTTTCCATTTTTAATGGTCCGTCTTAATCATTACTAGAAGTTGTTATTGACAACAAGAAACACTTCCATCTTGGTGGTTAATCATATCCATGTGGGAAGTTGTTTTCATAGATAGTTTTTCATGCCTGGTTTTAAATCATTTGGCAGAATATTTTATAATGAGGAGTCTCAGCTTTATTCAAGTTATCTCAATAGCCAGAAACAAAGAATGTGATCTTAATGAGGTCTAGGAGATTTTAAAATGGAAATCATGTTGAAGTGCTTTTTAAAAGTGATGTTTTACATGTCTAAACTATGAAAACTAATGTATTGGGGTTGTTTTAGAAAATGCTGCTCAGTACTACTGAAATTTGTCAAGGTCTATAGTATTTCATACTGCATAAGGATGATGGATAGAGCTGGTGGATCCAAGCCTATTGGTATTATCCTCCCATTTATTTTTTTCCCTATTTAAACAAGGTAAAGGTGGTACAACATACAGTGCATCTTTATTTCACATGAGCCACCTTTAAAAAGATCTGGACATTGCGTCATTTATTACAACAATTGCAAAGATGTGTGGTTCAAACAAGGTGAACCAGTGAGCTAGGAAGCTCCTCAGGACTTGATGGAACATAGTGGTTTGTTTTGGTAGAAAAATTCTCTTTCATGTAAAAAGGACAAAATAGAACTTTAAAATGAAATTCTGATATATGTCAGTGTTAACTATCTTGGATTTTCTTCAGTGTGGCTTTTGCCACTTATTTCTAAAGCAGTATAGTATATATCCACTATATTAGTATATATCCACTAAGGTTAATTCATCTTGAGGTAGCTCAGCTCTTTCTTTCTACAGGATACTGGACTATATAGTTGTATTGTAAGAAAAAAAAAGTCCCCATTTATGCACAAAGGGACCAAAGCCACAAGACAGGGACCATCTGAAGGGTAGGTAGCCTTGTCACCATAACAGGTAGTAATTACAAATAAGTGTGAAGCTCTCTGAAAGCTTTGAGCACAGAGGAGCTCACTCTGTACTCAAAACTATGAGAGAACCAAGGAGCTGAAGTGGATAAAAATACCAGCTTAAAATTATTATTTCTTTTGAACATTAAAAAGCCCCCAAACCAAAACACTAATGATCTTTTTTAGGCCTTGAAAAAATGACACTCCAATTGATCTGTTGTATTCTTTGCCTCATTAGAACAAACTTTAATATAAGGAAACAAATTACTTCCACAGAGGAATGTAATACTGGTCAAAGCAAACAGTTTCATTTTCTTCTTACTAATATCTCTAAAAGTGATGTTAAAAAAGTCTCCTGCTAGACAATCTAAAGCTTGCACTATGGACCATGCTGAAATCCTCTGCAGCCTCTCCATATTGCCATTAAAAAAAGGTAACACAAACTGGACGAGGATCCAAACAGGCGATTAGTTTGCCATTGAAGCATAACCAATGCCTCAACTGAAACAAGCAAACAAGCAGTCGAACATGTTAACATAATTTTGTATCGTTTCTTTTTGATGTGGATTGGATGGAAAAAAATCTGGGATGCAAGCCATGATGTAGATTTTCAAAATTGATTAGCATTTTTGGACAGTGGCAGCAATTTTTGTGGTGGTCTAATTTATTTTAAGCTAAAATTGATTAGTGGGTTGGTTTTGGTGCCTTTTTTTTTTTTTTTTTGGTTTGGTTTTTGAAAAATGTTCACCAAAATTGCTGTGCATATCAAGGTAAATGGAGCCGTGAAATGATGGTGAAAATACCAACTATAGTAGAATGTGAAGGCTAGTCAGTATTGCAGTGGATGTAAGATGACTGGCAATGGTTTTCCTTGGGTTTAGATTAGTGATTTATAATTGTCAAACTGTTCTTGTGGAAGAAAGATTGTTTTGTTCATTAACATTAATCATGGATAAATTCACTTTAATTCTAATGTGGATCTAAAAACTCCACAGAAATTCTGTTGCAGCTTAATGTTAATGTCCACTTACTTTAATGTTTTGGTGACTTTAAGAATTGTCACTGCAAATATTCAGTCTATCCTAGCTGACTGCTGGTATAAATGGGTTGTATTTTTACAGCTCTTTGACTTTCTCTCTCTATTTCCAATACACAAAAACAATCCATACAGAAACTATGTTCTTTTGGTGTTATCAAACACAAACAGAAAGTTAAGGAGTGAGTCATACCAGGGCAATTCTCAAAAGAATGAGATCCTGCAAAGGTCAGCTTTTCTTGCTCGTCAATTGTTGACATTTAAGCATTTATTTCAGACGCTGCTGATAATGTTTTCTGAGATAGTGGGGAAGAATTGCTGTGGTGGTATGCAATTATGAGCATAATGAAATGCAAAAATGCAAATAAGGTGATACGTGCCAGTCCTTTGGAGTGCCTTTTGTCAGAATTGCAGGCACCAGGAGACTTTGATAGATACCATGTCAGTACTCATTGCTAGAGCTGTGATATCTTTTAAAGAAGCATCTCTAACATGTTATCACTGGATGCTAATTAGAAGTAACCTTTGAAGATGAAAAATGCAGAGGTCATATTCTGTAAACTCTAAAACCAGCATCGAACTAATTGTGTTGGTATCAATTTGCTGCACAAGACAGCATTACCCTTTTTTATGCCACATTTATACATCAGCACTGTAATACCCAGTTCAGTGATACTCAGCATCCCTTCTGCCCCAGGGATTTTTTTCATGGGCCTATATCCTGTTCATTAAATCCTCTGCATTTTTTGGATAAACCATGAAGATATATTCTTGCATATTTCTTAAATATTTTTCATTTTATCCAAGGTCTTCATAACTCAGACCAGGGAAAGGACAGATGGGCAGAGTGGATGTAATAAATTACAAATACTGTGAGGCTGGAAATCAGAAGAGCAACTGCCATAGTGGAGTGATCAAGCAATAGGGCTAGAATGGTAGTGTTTAGATGGAATGTGAACTACTTTTAAATTGTTTTTTATGATGTAGTTGCCCACAGTAACTGGGGCATGACTTTGCTGAACCAGAAGGTCCTGGGGTCCTATAAAGTGCTGTACTTTCACAGCCATATACCATACCTGCTGTACATTTAACATGGAAAAAAAAAGCCCATTTAATACTTCATACTGGAATGATTTTGGACCCGGAGCATCCTGGTCTGATAATGATGGTCTTTAAAAGCAAATTCTTTAAATTCAGCATTTGAATAATTCCATTAATTTTAGCATCCACAATTGCTCTTACTGGAATGACTCCCTACAAGGGGAGTCACTTAAAAAGTTCAGTGCTGCTTTGGGGCCACTATTTCAGCCCGTCAGAGAATTGGGTTCAGGAACCTGTGTGATTATTCCACTTTGTAAGCTTGGGTATAGGTAATACATAGTTGTTTTGGTAGTTTAAGTGAGCATGACCTAGAAATAAAAATTAAAAAGTTGTCTACACGAGTTCTGCCTGTCAGAGAAGCAGGGCTCAGTCATGTGGAATGTTCAGATTTCGTGTGACTTCAGCCAGCTGGATTCACTGTTAGAATTCAAAACCCATTAAAATGTCAGACCCAGAGCAGGACTTAAGGTAAATGTGAAATAAAAACAGAAAGCAAAAGGAGGAAATACTTTCCATCAGTGGACTGGCTTAATGAGTCCTTACACTAGTTAATTCTTGTAATTCCCCTAGAATGAGGGATGAATCAGTTCCTGAAATGATTTCTTCAAAAATTGTTTCTGTTGCCAAATGTTCCCAAGAAACTGAGAAGAAAATTCTGAAGGCAAAAATAGTTGTTCAACAGCCACTGAAAAAGGGGGCACATTGAACTTAATTGCATGGAATAGCTACAGCTGTCAGTGCTGTTTTTCCTCTTTTTCAGCACCTGATGTATTCAGATTTTAAGTTTTTGACGTGGAAACCTTAAAGAATTAGAATAATTTCTCTGTTTGTGAGTTGTTTTGCATACAATATATATCAGCTTTGATGTTATTTCACTAGGGAACTAGTTGTCAATCCCTGTGTGTAGTTTTTTTTTCCAGAACTTTTAATGTGGTTTTCTTTTATGATGCTCTCTCAGATATAAAGCTACTGTACTTTGGCTACCAACTTAATCAGTACTCATTATAATTATACTCAGCATATTATCAACTTTGTATTGCACTCAAAATTACTTGCCCCTAGGGAATGATGCCAATAAGAATATGAAACAGATCTCAGGCAAAACTTGTCTCTCACGTTCCTTGCACATTTAATTTTTCAAGGGCCATCTCTGTCACTTTTGAAATAGAAGATGCTGCATTCTGAAAACTCCTTTCTTGCTCTGCCTTTCGTATTTGTCTGTGAAAGGTTCTAGTTGTCAGCTAAGGCTCCTGTGTGCCGTGATAATGAAAGTGATAATAATTTTTAGTGTTACTGGAAGATTGTTTTGCCTCTGTCAGAAAAGCTTGGCTGTAATAGAAAATCTCTATTATACCAGGACTCACTAGATGAATTAAAGCAATGAGCATACACCTGCTGCTTTAGTCCTCTTCTCTGTGGCATGTCAGCAAATTTAGCTTTCAGGACTGGTAAACTAAAAAGATATGAGGTGAAATCCTTGCTGAATTCAATGGCAAAAATCCATTCACTACCCATGTTTGCAAAGCTTATTTGCAGTTGTCTAAATGAACGTTATGGAAACCAAGTGGTTTTACTGCCTTACCTTCAGTATCCCATTTCCCTATCAGATTATGACCATTTTTGGTCATATGGTAATTAAGATTTGTCTTGTGTAAGGATCACTGCTCTGTGCTATGGCCCAGAGAAGGATACTATGAACTAGGGCATCCTTGCGTTGGATCTGTGTCTCATCACTGTTTATTTCTAAATATGCCAGTTCAGTTCTACTACTGGGTGTAGAGACACAAAGTCCAGCCTGTGCCTCATTCTGCCAGTTTTGTTTCTCTTCCAGGAAAACATGAGCATCTGCCAGGACTGGGTTCAACATGGAGTGATTCAGTTTTGGAGCTTACTGCATTTATTTGTGGCTTAATGACACTGAAGCAAGTACAATTAATGTTTAAGCTTAATTCAAGACCTGAGAACTAGATTAATATTTCTGGTGGAGGAACATGCTCTTACAAAACAGAAAACACTCCATGAGGGTGCATCTCCTGTCTTCTTTGGTCTAGCAGTCTGTCTGTACAGATTTCCTCACAGTTATAAGAAGGCTGCTGCTGACTGTTTTCCAGTGAAACGGATTCCAGCCTGATTTTAGAATCTAATCCCCAGTTGGTTTGACATTTTTATGTGACATATAGTTTGAAGGAAAATCTGCACAAGTTGCAAATGGTTTGTCTTCTTCAGGAAGGGTGGGAACAGTGTGATTCTTTTTCCTTGATTACCACTGATGCTTACAGGTGTTTTTTTCATGCTGCTCCTGCTCAGATATGACAGACATGAAAATCTAGAGGCAAAGTTGGTAACCTACTTTTATGATGAAGTGGGTCGTTTCCTATACTGTGTTTCTTCCAGGTGTCACAACAATTCAAGGGAAAATGTCATTAGGAAGCTGTATTTTGACCCAGTGCTTCTTTCCTCATTTAGAGTATAGGGAGTTATCTCTCAGCTTGGGTTTCTTAAAAATTCAGTTATTTTTTCATATATGATCAGAGAACATCCATCTGCAATGTATGTAGTAACCTGTTTCTTGTGGAAGGAGGAGTATAAAATAAATTGATATATTCACACTGGAGGGGTGTGGGTTTAATGTTCCCCTCCTTTACTCCTAAATTTGTTTCTGAGAGCAAGGGCATGGTAGCTGCTGTGGCATTCACCTGTACTACTCTGGCACTCCAAATTTCAGTGCTCTAAATAAAATGACAAACATCTCAAGCTCACACTGTTCAGTCTGAATCAGGTCAAGGCAAATGTGACTGAGCTTCCTCCCTTTTCAGACCAGCGCATTTTTTAAAGTTGTGTTTATAATTCCCATCACCTAAAAAAAAGGTTGGATTTGATTTTCAATTGAGGAAGAACCCAGCATTCGAAAAACTCATACAGATACTTAAAACCATTTAAAATCATGTTATTTAATGTAGTCAAAGGAACCCATGCAAGAGAAGGGTCACCTGACACATTTCCAGGTTCCCACACAGGTGGGACCAGAGGGTACCACCCACTCCCAGGTATAAATGCTCACGGGTGGGGGCAGCATCTTTGTGGCGGGTGGGATGTTTTTTCAGTGCAAAGGCAGATGTTGCTCCAGTGCTTCTTTGTGAAGGTAACTTTTTGTCAATTATAACACGTTTTTCTCAATGTCTAATTGCTTCTTTTGCTATTATAGCAGCCATAAAAACGTGAGCTTTATAAGATATCCCTTTCCTTCATGCTCACTGCTCCATGTTTGGCCGTAAGTTTTGTGCATATTCTGGGCTATAGTAAAACAAAATGAGTGTCCTGCCAGCTCTCCTAGTGCTGGTGTTGGTTGTAGGGAGGTTGTGAGCACTGTGTGTGTATGTGTACTGTCAGTGACCTGTGTTTCTGCTGCCAGGTCTTTCTACCCCTTGGTCTAGGCAGTTAGTGAGTGCTGTAATTACAGTAAGCTGTTGCATCCCAATAAATGTTAGATTGTGAGCTAATTAGTCTCAGCCCTCTCATGGAGGGAGAGACCCTTCTGTGCACTGTGAACAGTGATACCCAGGGGTGGTGGTGGCTTTAGGGGTGCAGGAGGCGAGTGCTAAGATCAGCTCTTTGAAGACTTTGCTTCCTTACTGGTTCCCCTGCCTTACAGTTGGGAGGGAATCAGAACACACCACAGTCCATCCAGCTCACCCATGGCCTGTCTGACCCAACTAATGCTGCTGGCACTGTATGATTTCTGTCTCTGGATTCTCCAGTGTAAGCAGCCAATTTATGGTTCCTTCTTCCACTGATGGAGGAAGCAGCTCTCTGTGCCCTTTATGCCCCACTCGTAAAAGTCTGGACTTAATTTGGCCTCTGTGAATTAGGGCTGTAAAAACAAAAGGCAGGTGAGGTTTGCAACGCCAGGCTGACTGAATAAATCAGCTCTCTTATTTTTTTCCTTCTTTCTTTCTTTTTTTTTTTTTTTTTTTTTAATATGTTAATGTGCTACAGTGAGCCTAAAATAAAAATCCTCATTAATGAAGGAAAAATAAAGCTCCTCCTGAACTGTGTGCCACAGCCATGTGTGTGACACTCCTCCACTTTATTAGCCTGCTGCTGTACCTCACCAGAGATCCCAGCCTGCTGAGCTGGGCTGCCCATGTGTTCCTGGGATGGGAGGGTAATTAGTTCTCCATGCTGGCTGTGTCCTGGGCCTCTCCTGAGCAGAAGCTGACAGCCATGTGCAGCATTGTGATGTGGAATACTGGTCATTAGGGACAGAGCTGAGATTACCTATCTTATTTCCTTCCTGACCTTAGGTCAGAACTGAAGCACAGTCCCTGAGGTGAAGGGCTTTTGCTTTGTACCTAACACTGCCATGCTAACTAGCTCCCTCAGAGCTGGCACCTTAGGGAGACAGCAAATCTAAAATAAACATCGTAACTAACATGAGTAATGGGAACGAAATGGCCCTCTCTGAATAGGAACACACTCTGTCATTTGTGATCTGTGTTAGCAGGAAGGCAATGAGAGACTCCACTACGTGCGTTCCACATCTCTTTCATTAGTTGTAGTCACAAGTCCCTGTTCCTCATGCTGGTTTCAGGGCGTAATTCCAAAGGGGGAAAACAAACAAACAAACAAAAAGAAACCAACAAACAACTCCAAACATGTGCAGAAGTCAAGGACTTCTTAATTTCTGGTGCAAAAAGGGTATAACTGGGATGGATATTTCCCCGCTGCAGGAAATCTCAGAGTGTTGCTGAGTTAGACAGGGTTCTGTGGGTGCAGGGAAAAGGTGCTGTGGAACAGAACTGTGGGCTGCTATCACAGTGCCGTGTCTGTGGCCCAGAGCATCACTGAGCCTGGACTGAAGTGAGATGGCTCCTCTTGGAACTTCTGGGACCCAAAGACATTGCAACTATACCAATGTAAGTGACATAGGCTATCAGTTAGACCTTCTTCATAGTCTGACTCTAATGTTAGTAATTCCAAATTAAAGACTAACATATAAGGAATGTTTTTCCTTTTTTTTTTTTATTATTTTGCTAATTTCTCCATTACTGAATTTATACAAGTGTTATATTCTGAGTATGGCAGAAAAACACTCACAAATAAAAATCAGCAGATAAATTTAAAGATCACCTCTAAAGAGTCCTGGAGCTATAATTGAAACCATGTGTGTTTTACTGAAATTAGGGTTCAGCAAATCTTTATGTAATACAAGATTTATATCTCTGTATCTATATAATTTATGCAATACAATGTACTCCATTAGCCAGTGTTAGTTTAAATTCTTCATGGTTTTCACTGATTTTGTAGCGGTGACTATTTTGTCACAATTCAGTCTGTTATTTTACAGCTGGCTCCTACCACTGCTGGTAGGTAACTATGTGATATATAACTTGCAAGCAGTCCTGCTGTTTGTTACTGGCAATTAATTTCTCTGGTGCCTTTCTTCCATTCAGGCCAAGCCTTTATGTTCTAAATCCAGCTATTCTAATACTCCCCACTTCTGCTGTGTAGAAAAGACTCAGACTGACAGATTATCGCAGGGCAGTTAAGCATGTAATTGCTCAAATGAGTTAAAATCCCTTCAAATATCTGTCTTTGTACCTCATCACACCACTTCATGGACTCAAATATTTGACAATTGATGAAGATAAACTAAAAGGATCTTCATTAGCTACCAACCACCGTGACAAGCTTCTTTCAGCTAAAGGCTGGTGAAGTTTGGGACTTATTATCTACTTAAAAACTGCAGGAAAGCAGAAAAATACTTCAGTGTACTTTAGACTAGAGAAAACTAGAAGCTTACATGGTGGCTGGGATCAAACAAAACTGTGGTTTGCTAATCTAGAGCTGTACTTGCTACAAATACGCAGTAAAATACCCATGGAATCTTGCAGGATAAAAACATAAAGGAAATATTTCAAGCTTCTGATAGCAGCAATCATCACAGCCTCCCAGCTAATGGTAAATATAGGGATCTTATTCACTGCAGTGTAACTGTGCAGCAGAAATTCAGTTGTTAAATGATGCCCCTTTTTTTATTGTGTTACAGTTTCACCAGTGGGAGTAAAAACTTTTGACTTTTAGTGCAGCCACCTGGATTTCAGGTGCTGTGTTTGAGGATGCTGAACATCACTGCACCCAGCAGAAAATGATGTGATGATTAGGGATTTTAAAACCAGCTGATCATCCTGTTGGAGAGGACTGTTGTAACAGTGCCAGTATTATTAGGTGTAAATGTAGCTACATTAGAGTAAGAGAGGACTGGTGTGTTGCTTACCAGGGGAAAATGTGGTATGAATGTGTTTGTGTGTGTGTGTACTTAGACGTGTACATGGCATGCACATGCTTTATTTTCACTGCTCTGCATAGCAGAGAACAGGTTTAGTAAGTGTAAGAAAAGATTTATGCCACCTGTAGAAAGGTAGACACTTAATCTAGCAGGAGGTGAAGTGGCATGGACCTGTACAGCAAAGCCTCCATGGGATCTTGGTGTAAATCAGAGACATTGAGGTTGTTTTCTTCAGGCTCTTAGAAAAAATGCAGGATGACTTTATAGTATCAAACCTGCTATAAGCTTTTAAAACATAGAGTGTGTTTTCTGGTACAGTTACAGATTTTTATCCTCAGCAAACTGTTCCAACAGAGGTAAAACTAGATTGTGCCGTCTCACAGATTATGCACAGGCTGCAAAAAATAGTGGCATCTATTTGTAGTTCTGAAGCAGGTGGAAGAATCTTTATTAAATGCATTTCTTTCTCTTTTTTTTTTTTTTTCCCTGGAAATCAGTTCTTTGGAGTGGTCTGTTGAGATTCCTTGCTCTGGTTCTTCAGGGATGTCCCTGCACCGGCATGGGATGCTCAGGGGCTCAGGGATGTGGGCTATAGCGTGGGGTCCTCCATGGGTGGTTGTCCTCTCAGAGGTCCCCACTCAGTTGTGTTGTCCCACTATTTGTGTCCCCAACCAGGTCCACTTCCCTTATCCCTCACCAATACAACCACTGAAAACCATCAGATGAGGATTTGCCCTGTTGCAATCTGTGACACGCGGGATGTGTTACTAAAATTGCCCTAGAGTAAAAATACCCCCATAAATATTACAGTCACATCTGTCTAGGCAAGGACTTTTTTTCTGTTTCAACTTTCACAGTCACATTTATTTGGAATATAGGATCTTATATATGTAGCGCATTATAGTGACTGGAAGGTTCTTCTACTGTATATTTAATGTTTAAAATGGTTTCTGTGGTGGTAAGAGCTGGGACAGGACACCTCCAGTGCACCTTTGGCTCTGTTGAAACTGGGAGCTCTGCCAGACTCTTCTGCTACTGCAAACTCATGGCCGAAGAAACTGAATCCCTTATCTGTGCTGGAACATTGAACTTCTTGCATTTTTATCTCCCATCTAAAATTAAAATACAGTACTGCACATTTCAAATGGGTTTGAAAAAGTGTGATGCCTGAAAAGCTCTTTTTTATCCTTTCAAGTGTTGGACATTCTTGGGTCATCATATTCACCATGAGTTTCTAAACCCAAACAAACTCAAAACAACAACTTTTTTTCCTAGATCCTGCCCCATGTTAAGGATCTGAGTGACCAGTATAAAGCCCTCCACTTTAATATTCTTGGACTGTAATGAAGCTTGAAGTCTTCTGCAAAGGAAGAATTCTGCTCGATTCCCTCTGCTCATAGTAAGTTGAACTTTAAGCTTTCCATTGAAGTTAATCACACTTTCTCTCATGAGTAAAAATGTTTTTAACATGAAACAATAATCCACTGAGGTTTGACAAACTATATTTTAATTGTAATTGATTTGTACCAAAAGATAAAATGAGTTAATTAGGGCATGCTATCAGAATTAGTGGCAAGGGAAATGCTCTATAAAGCTGGCAGATAGGGGGTAGGAGATGAGAGATTTTGAAAGGGAATAGGACACTGGCATATGTAACCTCCTAGTGCTGAACTGAATAATGAAAATATTCTACCTCTGGCTTTTAGACAGATTGCATGTGTGGATTTTTGTAGTAGAGTTGAGATGGAGGTTGAGTGTAATCCAAAGAGATTTAATTGGATCTGTCTGACTGGTACTGCTGGTATGATAAAGAGAGTGGTTTTTTTGTTCCATCAACAACAAAGTGCTTCACTGGCTTTAGAGTTTCTACCTGGTGTGAAGGTAGATTCTGGTTCTATGAGGCTGCCAAGCCGACCAGGTACAATACAATATTAAGAAAGTTTAAAAAAAAAAAATGGTCCCTTTGGTAATGTTTCTGGTTGTACCAACAAGTTCCCTTTCAAGCTGTTGTAAGCAGGTGTCTCTTTATGCTGTTGGCAGTGGTGTGCAGTGTGTCATCATTATGGCTGTAATTTGGTCATGGAAAGCTTAGCAGAAATCCAGTTATCATGGTGGAGGCATTACAAGGGGTTATCTCATCATCAGAAAGGTCTCTTGTGCTGGCTTGTCATTGTGGAGACATAAGTCATGGAATGTACTAAAACTCAGACATGTTTGGCTTATATCTGCTCTTCGGGGGATGTGCTGTGTGGGTAGGGCTGTGTCAGCAGTCGAAGGTAAACCCCTTTTCCAATTTGAGCATAACACTGCTGTTGTGTGGGGTGACATACAAGTGTGTTGTACAAAACAAATGCTTGCCTTTTATTGGAAAAAGCCCCTTTTGTTCTGTTTTACATGGAATTATTTTCGAGGTGGGTGGAGGTTTAACAATTACAGCTGTTCTCCTGGTGTCAGAACATTCAAAACACAAGAAGTTGTATGACGTTTAAGCCAAATTTAATTCTGTCCCTGGAGGATATGAGCCTGGAAAGACTGCAATTTAGAATGTCAGTTCCTATGTGATACTATTTCTTCTCTGAGATATCTCCAGGAGATGCTACACTTCTGAGATCCACGTATGCAGCCCACATGTTGGAGTCACAGGGGAAGGACATTTTCCCTCACAGAACACTTGCAGATAATTTACACACTTTTTTAGCAGATACAATTGCACAATCTAGTTGAATATTGCAAGGCTGAAATTTGACATAAAAGACCTATGGAAGTTACATGAATCACTTCAGGGATGATGGTCTAATTCACTCTCTTTATGGGACTCTGTCAGATCACGCCAACGTAATGTTTGTGACTTTATCCTTACATGATTCAGGTAATTCAGGTCCTGCTATTGTAATATCTTAGATAAAGTAATTATTTATGAAAGTTTGATCAGTATAGACTTTAAAACGTTATGGAAGTTTTTCCATGTGTGAAGAAATTAGCATCCTTAGGAAAGGCTGAAAAGCTACAAATGTTAATTTTGCAAGTGAATCTGGGCCATCTGCATATTCCTGTTTTTTGGGTTTAGTTGACTTGAGACCCTGTGGCACTGGCAGAACTGGTTAACTTGGTAAATTTGCAGAAGAAATCTCTTCTTAAAAAATTACAGACCCTAATCACAAAAAGTTGGGTTGGAAAATACACAAGACAACAACAGAGAAGGGATTTTGGTGGAATTTCCTGCTGCCCTTTGCATTTCACCTTTGTCCTTCTCATCCATTTGTGCAGTCCTTTCTCCTGTTACTGTTCTCCTGCATGACAGGTGAGGTTGGATGTGAGACAGTCAATACAGTTCCTCATGTATATTTCAAAGAACAGCAGTCAATTAACCTTGGGAGAGTTGGACGTTCTCGTGTCTATAACAATAGGCCAAGACACTAAATGCAATCAGGCCGTGGGGATGTAAGGAAAGAGCTTGAGCCTCCCACTTGCATGTGGGATATAAGTCATCCTAAGGTTCTGTTCCCACTTTTAAAATCACCTTTAAAAATGTGGTATCTTTACTAAGAAATGCTCTGGTTTGTAGCACATTTTTTTCTCCCCAGTGTGGAAGGGCATTATTATTGCTGTTTGAATATCATCACATTAAACTCATCTTTTATGAGTATGAAGACAGACAGGGTCATTGATCTGAGTGTATCTAAACTGAACTTGGTCAAAGATGCAACGAGACAAATTGGCAGTGGGGTGAGGAAATAGGCTGGATAATCATCCAAAGCCAAGCTCGTTAATATTTCTACTGATACGGCCGAATTTTGAGTACTCGGGCATCTTGCAAGGGCAGCTCAAATGGCTTCGAAATTTTAAATCTGGCAAAACTAGTGATACTTCTAAGGCAAGGAAATAGTTTTGGGAGAAGAGTCACTTAGCCTAACCTTCCCCTTTGCAATTTGGAAGTCTAGAGTTATTTTTTTAAACAATTTACACATAACATTGTTGAGGCAGGATTGTACCTCGTTATTTTTGTTTAGTTACAATTGTGGCAATCACATTTTAATAAGACTATAGGATAAAAGCAATGAATTATGTTCTTAAAGGAAAAAAAAATGTTGTGATGATCTGACTTGTACTTAAATCAAAGATGTAGAGAATATTAGAGTAGGTTATGTTGTTTTTCAGGAAGTATTCCTCTCAGGTGAGGAGTTGTGTGTGTGTGTGTGTGTATGTATGTGAAAGGCATTTTATATGCAGAAAGGACCACAGAAAAGTAGCAGAATGGAAATTACTTTTTCATATCTGTTAGAAAGAAACCCCTGTAGACATTGATATCCTTGCAAGGACTCTTCTTCACCTTATATAAGGACTGAACTCATCTAGTTATTTCAAATTCATTGCAAAATACAATTATACATAAAGTAGCACAGTAAAGAGCTCTATCAAATGCAGTAGAGCAGTAAATACTGTTTTCAATTAAACACTAATCTAAAGGATATTATTTCACTGTCCAAGACCTCTCAAGATTTATCTTTTTTTTAAACAAACATGTTTTAATTACAGAATTTCATTTGCTGGCTCTGAAAGTTTGTCCTTTTGATGAAGAAGATATTTTAAAATTACTCACTATAGTTACTTGCAGAAGTCCTCATCTTGAATTTCATTAAGCACTCAAAAATCCCTTTGAAGTGTTCTTTTTCAGTGAAAACATTATCAGGCCCAGAGTTGTTCTGCTACTAAAGACGAGCGTGGGTCAAAGTCTCATACTGGGCAAATCAGTACATCTCTGTTGATTTAAATAAAGTTACACTAATTTACTTCAAATAGGACTCTAAACAACTATTTTAATGTCTAAAGATGTAGTATAAGATTATGAAATGTTTTAAAAACATAAAGCCATGTATTTTTTTGGGGTCTGAATTTTGATTCAAACAAGATATGCACAAAATATGGAGTAGGCTACTGCCATTCTTGGAGCTGCTTGCCTGATGATGTATCTAATTATACTGTATTTTTCAGAGATGATTAAACAGTTATCCAGTAATGAGATTTAACTGTAAACTACCTCAGGAAAAATACAGGTAATTAGAACTGTTCTCAGCTCAACAACATAAGCAAACACCCCTTTTCTATGGGTCACTCTGGGATGGTGCTGAACAACACATGACTATTTTCAGGTGCAGTTTGCATGATGTAGATGCTGAGCTACCTGGATTTTCCATACAAAGAAGCAGTTGTTTGTAATTTTTCACATGCCCAGATATATAGGATGGGGACAGAGGACAAAATATGGGTTAGACAGTTGCTTCTTGTTGGTCAGTAAGTTGTGGCAAGACTAAATTCCTTTAAGCGTCGTATCTCTCTGTGTGTATGCAAACCAGCATTTTTAGAGCAAGACCCAAGTCTCTCTAGACTTACCTGAATCCATTAACCATGTTCCTTAGGGATTCATTAAAGTGGGGAAATAGGGTGGGAGTGGCATTAGTGTACCAGCAAACTGTTATTCATACAAATGGCTTACTTCATTTCAAAAAATGAGACAAGTTTGTCCTTAGAACGTTTGCCTCCTCTTGTTTATATTTAAGGAACATTGTTCTAAGTAGCATTAGGTTTTCCAAACACCTATGGAATAGGTGTCCTAATTCAATTAGAGATCAATAGGCTTTGTATTGCTAAACCCCTCAAACTCCTCTGAAAATCCCACTTGTAGGACATGGCATCATCGGTTTAAACAGTTCAGGCCACTTTACTCATTTGTTAGAAGGACCCTCCAGATCTCTTTGATCTGTTCCCGAGAAGTTCCCAGTGGTTTTGAAGGTATAACTGCCTGTTTAGGAGGCAGAAAGCTGCCTCACACAGTGTGTTTTAGCCATGTAACTGTTGTGAATAGCCATGTCTAAAGCTACAGTTGATAGTTGCAGTCCAGGTAGTCTCTTCCCATAACCCAATAACATCCAGCCACTTTGGTTTTGTAATGATTTCTGACTCTGCCTGTTTCCTTGTCCAGGATTATGACCTCAGGAACACTACTGCTCCACGTAAAAGATTACTAGGGTGAAATTAAAACATGTAAGAAACTTGTTAAATGTTGTCAGGGTTTATAATTTAAAACTGCTATGTTATTAGATATTGGAACAGCACAAAAGGTAACTCGTGCAAAGGTTTTAACCTCTGGCCCCTTCTATACCAATTAAAGTATAATGTATAATGAAATTTTAATCTCATATAATTAAACACAGTATTAATTTTGTAAAACTAGAAAGGCTTTTTAACCTATATTAATCTTCCTTTTTGAAGAAAGTAAGTGTGTTTCTTACATTTCTTACAAGTTGCATTGTTTCTTTTTAATTAAAGGAAAGAATTAAATTTCTTTGTTTATACAAGTTCATAAAATATTTTTCTCTACATCTCTTCTCTTAGGTTAAATATCAAAAGCAAGTTGTTTGGGTTTTTATTCTTATTAAGAAAAGCATTGTTGAATATCATAGTTTCCTCAGGGTAAGGCAATAGACTACACAGATTTAATTAATCAAGAATATATTTATACTGTAAAATGTCTAATATATCATTAAATCCTTTCCTCCTTCTTTGAAGGAACACACTATCTCTGCTCAGAAGGTATTAAGGTTTTAATGAGACTTACGTCATCCATTAATCTTTTTAAATAAAATTCTTGTAGCTCATATATAGGTCTATATACACAGAGGCAAACTTCTTGTAAACATTCTAATTTTGCAAGAATTAAATGGCAAGATTTCCAAGGGCCAAGATCCCTTATAGGATGGAGACAGGATTGTAACACGAGATTTCCTTCTGCCCTTCTCAGACATTTTACTGGCAATGTCTGCAGCCTAAAAATTGCTTACTTTAAAAGTCTGAAAAAAAAAGAATGTGCAGCTGGAAAAGATTCCAGGGATGTTGGGGAAGTCGCACGTGATATCTAATACTCAAAATGCATTAAAAGCCCTGGCACAAGCAGATGGATAATTTGGATTTATTACTGATGACATCTTGGTATATCTTCTCTGTGGCCTTGGTAGCACAAGCCTTAAAGCAAGTGAAAGATGGCTCTTTTGTGCATGGGGAAGTGTTGTATTAGATGCTTGAGAGTGACAGTGCTAATTCAGCAGGACAGAACGTGGGTGGAAGGGACTTCAGAGGTTCTGAACACAACTCCGGCAAACTTGTGCCCCAGATTTTTCTCCAGTGCCTCCATGTGATCATGTGAAAATAAAGAAGGTGGTGGCATATCTGTATCAGCTGTGTTTTATCCCCTCTTTGCATGCCCTTTTCCCAGCTGGATGACTATGCTAATGGCACAGCAGTGAGTTGTGAAGTCATGGATATTTCTTGAAGATGAGGTCACCCTTCATCTGATAGCAGACATAGTCAAACACTACTATACTTTTTTAATCTAAATTGCCCCTAGAGTGTTTTAAAATATTAAATCTCCACCCCCACCCCCCAAAAAAAAATCTGGTAATATCAAAAGACTTTTTTAATAACATGCTAAAATCTGTTCATAGAAATAAACCTGAGTTTCAGGGTAGGCACCAAGCTTGATGATCAGCCTGACTTTTTGCTAATCTTCTTGCCTTTCTTTTTAAAACAAAAGACAGTCTAAAGCATCAGAAATGTTTGGTTACCAAAAGAGGAGGATCTTTGGCTTTTATCGATACATTCACTAGACTGTCAAATGATGATGGATAGCAGGCAACTAAGATAAATTAGCATCCTGTCAGCCCTGAATAGCAGGGCAAAGTAGCTTTCATCCAGGTCTGTGATGCTTTCCTCTGTGTGTATGGTACAACTCAGTAATCCATTTGGAAATACCACAGAGTTTGTTTCATCTGCCCAAATCAAAGTGTTTCGTGATGTCTTCAGGTACAGACCACATTTACAAAATCTCATCACCGGAGTTCAGTGATAGCACTAAAAGTCCCAGCTCTTGATGGGACTGGCACTTTGAGATTTGTGGTGAGGTTTGGTATTACAGAACTAGAGTAATTACAGAACGTTAGGAGGACAAGACTGTAAAACATCCATCTATGCAAGTTATGAAGGAACTGTGAAACTGTTTATGAGTGGATGTTACTTCAGTATACTGAAAACAGAGGATTAGAACACCTGAACATTTTTCAGGTGAAAAAGCAAAGTGCTCATGCTTTCTGTATATATATCTGTTTGAAAAACTAGCATTTTTCAGAAGTTTCTGGCAGAATGTTGTTTTGTCAGTTCTGAACTCAGTGGCACAGAAAAGCAATGGCAGGATTGTCTTTGGGCAGCCTTTTGTGGGAAGATAACTGAAGGAATCCAAGGGATAAATTTGGGGTTGGCCCTTTTGTGTTTAAAGTGGGTACTGTCTTCACCCCTGTGCCAACCTATGGATATAATCATACTACCAGGGAGGTCAACAAAGCAATAATTAGGCACAGGAAAAATGGAACAGGTACTCTCCTGTTGTAGGTAGTACAAAGCTCCTCACTCTGCTGTCAGCAGGTTGCCTCAAGATGGCCTTACCCACCCAGGATCTGCTGTTTGCTCTGAGAGGGTTCCTTGATGGCAGAAGATCTGCATATAATTAAGAAACTAAAAGTAGGGCTTACAAAAAAGTCTCCTGTTGATGAGACTCTCAAACCTACTATAAGCTTATTTAACATGAGCAGAGGTATTAGAAAACATGGAAGCTGAAAGAATGGAAAACAAAATAGGACAATGGAAGGAAGGGGGAATTCAACAATATTAAAATAAAAAGACTTTGCACTGGGCAAGTTTTCCCCAGATTACCTGCCTTTAATATTAAATTACTGTTTTCTGGCAGGATCATCTGCAAAACTCTGATTTTGTTTCTTCTGTTCATAGTCTGATAATTGAGGCTGAATTCCCTTGTCTTTAATATGCCATATATTCTCCACCTGGCAAAGGACTCAGACAGATACAGATAAATACCCTGTAGACATACAGACAGAGAAACTGCTGTAATTGCTTTCATAATGACTCTCAGACATCAAAGGAAGGCAAATAATGGTATTTAACACTGTTTCCATTCTTTAGCTGAAATCTAATTTTATAGAGTTATTGTCAGGCAGTACAGTGAATGTACAAGTGCAACTGTCATAGTCTACTCATATTAATTAGCTGCCCACAAGAGGTCCAGGATAGTAATGGCAAAGTTCTCCTCATTTCAGATGGTCTGATATTCAGACAGAACCGTAAGTACAATAGCTTGATTAACATAGTTGCTTAGATCAGGTTTTCCCTAGGAGTATGTCAATTGGCATTTTGAAGAATCAATTAATTAGCACTCCAAATAATCCATTCTTGGGTTAATGAAAGTATTTTGTACAGCTGCAAAAACTTCTGTGAAATAAAATCCAAGCCTTTCCAAAGTGCTAAGGTGGAAGACTTGCAATTTGGAGAACTCAGGGGACTCCATGGGCAACTCCACGATGAAAAGTTATTGAAAGAAATTGAGTTGACCACAGCTCATCCAACAGCTCAACTTGTTTTGATTTGTTTGTTTATGCTGCTGAGGAGAAGGGTATTCTGGGGTGTATAACAGTGCAACAGAAATTAGAACTCTACTATGCAATAATATGATTAAAACACAAGGTAAATTATGGTAACCAAATATCAACATTTTGCCTAATGTTACTGAACAGTTATGGAAGTTGGATCTTGAAGATAATTTAGTTGATTTAAATTCTGCAAAGCTTGACTCATATAAATAGTCAGTGTAAACCCCTGTGATTACTTTCACTGAGGTCACTGAATTTTTTGTTGGTAGCCC
Organism: Lophotriccus pileatus; assembly: GCA_035583135.1. NCBI lineage: Eukaryota > Metazoa > Chordata > Aves > Passeriformes > Tyrannidae > Lophotriccus > Lophotriccus pileatus. Next base: position 4,586,027 of record JAWWES010000018.1, on the reverse strand, counting down.
AGAAGGCTTTAAAATTAATAGAAGTGATTACCCAAGCAAAATTCTTATGTAAGGGAACTTTTAGAAACAGGCTTCTACTTTCAGCTCCCCTGACACTGAGATTGGAATCCTGTAAAAATGGAAATTGCAAATGGGAATGAAGATAAATTTTTTTCTTTAATTAGAACTGTAAAAACACAGCATTTGTGGAAAGGCACCTGCCCTTCATAACAAGATTTTGTTATATTTTAAATTCTTACAAGTTATATACAATTTTCAATATTTTCTGTCAACATTTTTTTCTGGTTTTTGGAGGTAATTTGTCACTTTGTGCTCTTGAGATTCTTCTTAGCAGTGGTGTGCAAAAGTGAAGTGCTTACATGAAAATCCAAGCTTGTCTTATATCTGGCTGGTCATATGCAACTCCAAACTCAACCCACCCCCTACATCAGCTTTCTGAAAATGAAGGTATATTGCCACAACAAAAACATAGTAATTTAGTAATTATACTGAAGTATAAATACTAGAATGCTCCTACACTATTTATATTCTACACTAATACTAGTAATGGTCTGATTTTTCTCATTTGTCCATAATTCTTGAACTCCAGTTGGGCCTTTTTAAACAATTTTTTAACTTGTTTACCTTTCCATCTTCCTGCCTTGCCCTTCAGTCCAGTGAGCGATAACCTCAACTCATACAGAAAAGCAGGTGTCTTGCACCTGAGAAAGAGCCAAAGGAGGGAGAAAAATAAGCTGCTCCTGTATTTGAGGATAAGTTGTTAGGCTCAATTTCAGTCCGATTTCAAGGCTTCATACTGCTGGTTCTCCTGATAGTTGAATAAGGAATGACTCTATGAAAACAACTGCAGATGTGGAGAAGGAGCATATGATCAGAAATAAGTCTCTTTATAGTCTGAAACTCCAGTTACACTTCCAGTTAAGGATAAACTCTTGAATTCTGAATGTCTGAGTCTGCCAGTTTTGCTGCTTAAGAGATTTTCGTTTACACCCTTGAGTAAGATTACAGAGTAAATAACACACACCATCAATATGTCATCACACATCTTCCACAGTTATGAATAAAAACTTGAAATCTCAAAGACTGTTTTTTCCAGATGATTTGGAGTAAGTAGTTCTATAAAAGCATGGAATCTGTCTTCTGTCTCTGCCATGCTACGGTTGCTGCGTTTCTTGGTTAAGAATACAGCCTTGAACATGCTGTGTTGGTGTTTGAAATGTGCTAAGGCCTATGATCTGAAGAGCTGGGTGTTCAGCAGCTTTTGTAGCCACTTGAATCAGGTGAATTTTATCCAACATCAATGATTACTGCACAGGGAAAAAAGTAGAGATGAAATTCCCATGTACATGCTCCTTTTTGCCAGTGAAGTACATTCTTTCTTATCTTCTGGTCTTAACAGATTTGCAGCCCAAGTAGCTACTCCAAACTTTGGTTAGGCTTTGCAATTTGTTAAACAGCCTTAAACCAGCTCGTTAAAGCATGTTGAGCAAGACAGTCATTTGGCATCGTTGTGTTAAATCAAAGACCTGAAATACCACCAGATAAATCTCTTCCACTATAGAAGAACATTTGAATTGTACAATGCTGCAGGGATCTGAAATGAAGAGTGTGGCATTGTGGAAAAAGGTGGCAGACTGGACTCAGTTGATCTGGACTGATTTCTGACCTGCAAGAGATATTCTGCAAGCGTCACTGAGCCTCAGTTTGAGGCTTTAGAATAAAAATAAATATTTCCAGTGGGTTTTGTCTGTTTAAAGCCTGATATTTTCTACAGGGAACATTTTTAATTGAAATACCTAGAATACCTCATGTAAGTTCACCTGGTGATTTAGACTGTGTGTGTGTAACAAAGTCGAGAATCTTTTGAGGTTCAGTTAATTTTACCTGGGGAAAGATCACTGGTATGCTGTAAATTATTTAGCTGTGTGCTAAATAAAATGAGATATAATGTAATTTTTATTTATACATTCACTTCCCTTTCCATGGATGGATTTTCGGGGAGCTAAGCAATGATGTCGAATTAATTGAGAATAGAATTATAAACAGTAAAATAAGTCTATTTCCAACCTATAATTCCCATGTTGGAAATAGAGCTTGTTTTCCAGCTTTTTTTACAAAGGCTGTTATGCTACTGATGTTCCAAATCGTCCTTTCACTATAGCCAGCGCTCAGGAAACTGGTTAAGGTCTATTTATTCCACATTTGTAGGTCCCTTTTGTTTTAAATGCCTAACTCTAAAGTTAGTTGTCAGAGCTTATTATGGACTTACGCCAGGAGTGAGATCTTCCTTATTTTGCTAATCAGCTTCCTCCATATCTGCATGCTCATTTTCTGATATCTGATGAGGCGACAAGGTCATTGGACGTACAAGTACTTATTTAAAAACCGACATGAGAGTGAGATAGAGGTTAGTTGGGTCTATCAGAGCTGTCAATCAATTAATGAAAATTATTGAGCAAGGACACCGTGGGGGAAGCGAACAGAAGGAATGAAAATGACCATGGAGATGCAACATAGGGAAAATGACAGAACTGACTAAATGTGCTCACGTGAGGACTAAAACCAGACATGCTCACATGGCAAATGAAAGACAGCACCAGGAGACGCCAGGGCCAGAATATATGCCATTATATGGACCGAAAGACTGACAGATTACTTCAGCCTTTTGTCCAAAAGCACATTGAATGCTGCATTTGCTAAGTAAAGAATAAAGTTGAGCGGTCCCCTGTGCGTTCTGAATGGCTTTTGTTAAGGTTCTCCAGACTTACTGCAAATTTGTAGCATGTAAAAAAAAAAAAAAAAATGAAATGTCTAGGGCTAGGTTAGTTTGCTGCTATGGTCTGGAATTTGAAATTAGTCAAGGGGGTATGGAACAGATTCCTACCTGTAAATAAATGGTGGATATAAATAGCAGAATAGGGCAGCACTGACAGAGCCTCACAAAAGCTCACTTAAAAGCTGCACTATCACTACAGTACACGGTGTACTGGCACAAGACAAGAGTATACTGTTTATCAGTACAAAAAAGAAATAATTTATAACTTGATCCTTGGGGGGAAAATGGAGAAATAAAAAAATAGACCAAAAAAAAAAAGAAACAAGAGAGGAGAAAAATTGCCAATATGTTTGTGTGAATGAAAGATAGTGAGGGGAAAAATGAAAAGAGAGCGAAGTCAGAAGCAGGGAGATACTGACACCAAATCTCTGCAAAGCGTTCAAAATTCTCCAGCTGCCACGCTTTTAATTTGCTACCATTCTAATTAAAATGCAAATTAAATTTATAATTAGCATCAGCGCTTTCTAAAGAAACCTCCTTGTGTGCAGCACAAACATATGGGACGATGGTATAGTGTAAAGTTTGTAAAAACAGAAGGAGAGACACAAATGGAAGGACAGAAATGTTGCTACCAAATAAGTTGCTGAGTAGGAGGGGGCAGGGGAGAAAATGGGGAGACATAGTGGATTTTAAGGGATGGAATTGGGTAAGTGTCCCAGTGTAACAAAGAGATTGCTGAATATGAAAGATCTGTCCGGGAGTTACTTTTTGTTGAATCAGGTGTCAGAGGTCATGCTGCATGTCATTGGTGTTGTATAGAGCATGCCAAAAAGGCATAAAGGGTCACAGCTTCTAATCAAAAAGTCTATGACCAAAAATGAACCGCTGCTTGCTTCCAGATAATTAATTTAAAAATTGATGGGAAACAAAGTACTAAAATCACATCATGATTTGAGCGCATATACCATTTTAAAGCTTGCCACTTCCCATGTGAGAATCCTCCCAGAAAAGCTCAGCTCAATGACATGGAACATGTAAAAACTCTGTGCCTTAATTTGTCTATGTAAATCTGGTAAGATTTCACGGTAGGAGCTCTTATTTTCTTAATTTTTTTTTATCAATCTTACTTCCTAGCATAGGAATAAAAGTTGGAAACGATCAGAGGATACTCAAACGCTCTGATGTTGAAATGAATCACTCCAGTTAAGTCCGTGTCAGTGTTTACATAACTGAGTTTTAGTGGGGGAAACCATTTGTGTTCAGTTATATCTGCAGTCGTCTCTTTAAGATCCGCGTGTAAAACCTCTCACCGTGAATCCCTCTGCAACACCCAATCAAAGAGAAAAATGGTGTCATGTGAGAGACCAGACACATCACCACTGAGACACTGTCCCAAATTAAAACGTTAATTAGAACAAACTGTGGCGTACACGCTCTGGGTTTTTTTGGTTTGTTTGTTTTTTTTTCTTTTGGTGACTACTATTATTATTATTATTATTCCATTTGTAGAATGCTTGTGGCTACTTCATGAGCAGCAAAAGCAGCTGCATTAATCTGATAAATGATTTGTTGCAAATTTTTCCTTCATCTCTTCTGAGACTGCAGTTGGGTGCTGGTGCTTTTCTGTTGCTACTTTCACTGGATATTAAGCAGCTAATGTGGTATTAAAGGTTTGATAAAACTACTAAGGACAAAATTGGCTTCATTATAATAGCGTTTGGTTGTAGGGGTGTCTTTGAGTTCTCAGGGGAAGGGAGGGGAATAAACCCAGTCTGATCTCCAAAGCAGTAATTTATTTATTTTTCTACTAAGGACCCTTGCAAAAGCTTGAGTGCTTTTAATATTGTGGGAACTTGCCTTTATTTATTAGCCAGGCTCTCCATCAGATAGCTTAAAATCTGGATGTAACAAGAATGAATATTTCATAGCTGTGTGTTAAACTGTTACAGAACTGACGCAAAGCAGAATTGTAGGAATATTTTTATAAGTAATTTATATTTATATAAACTTTATAAATTTATAATTTGTATTTATAAGTCAATTAAAAATTATAAGCCTTTGATATTGTCATTGTAATAGTACAAAAATGCATTTTGCATATGCTGTCCGGAGCATGCAGACAAACAGTGACAATTTTTGCTGTTATAATTCAGAGCAGAATTAGAATTTTAATGTGTTTAGTTTATTTTTAGGGAGTACGAGAAGGAAGCACTTGCTTCCAGTGGCCAAGCTGGTTCATGCTGGCAGTGGTCTGTTGGCATTAGTGCACTGAGTTCTGCTAGATGTTAGTTTCTTTATCTTTTAATAAAGTTTAAGAAACCACACACTACCCCACTTGTTTTAATCAATATTTAAAAGTATATCTGAGAATAACCGAACACGTAATGTCAGTTCAAGTATAGCTTTGTTCTGCAATGTAACGTATCCCGTGAGCAAACACACACCAGCTCTGTTCTTTATTCACCATCAGTTCAATTTTTGGAAGTTTTAAACACTTGCAACTCAAGCTGACTTCACTGAAAGTCTTATTGATTAGCCTTGAAAATTTGTCCATATGGATGATATCGCTGTGTCCTCTTCCATATCAACATATGCCTATCAAAAGTGCTAAGGAATTGTGATCAACTTAAATAAGGGTGAGGGCAGTGTGTAGAATAGTGATGAGAAAGAATCCATCATAGTGGGATGAAGTTTCTGGGAGAAGAAGTTATTTGGGATTTTATGGATTACATCGAATATATGGAAACTTGAACATGTTGTAAATACAGATTGTCTTAAGTCTGTTTTTAAGAAATAGAAATGGACAAATCTGTGCCACTGTGTAACTTTTTTTTTTTTTTGGTGGTATTTTGTATATGTATCAGCATTACTATGGGTCTGGAGAACACATTCCTTTTTCCAGCTGCTGCTCCCATATGTAGCCCAAATGACTGTAGGAGAGCTGCTTGTGAGTGTAGGGTAAAGTTAAATATTGTGAAGACATTGCAGATTTAACTGCAGACTTCTCTGAGCATGAGACCTGAAGCCACAATAGTGAGCACTTGCCCTTTAATCTAAATTTAAGCAATTAGAGACTTCGTAGCAAAATTGATCTTTTAAGGTCTTTCCAAATCAAACCATTCCATGATTCTATGAAAATTTCCTTTCATTCTCTAATCACTAGAGATGGGTTAAAACTTTTAGAGAGAAGCACTGCATTCATAAGAGGTGATTTGTGCAAATACTTTCTTTCAGACTGGGGATCTAACTTTAGGTAACTGGAATCCAAGACACAACACTTCAGCAATTCTGCAAAATTATTAGTTAACAAAAACCTACACTTTGGGCTGAACTTTGGCCCACATTGTACAGCTTTGCAAACAGATTTTTGAAATAACTCATTGCCCTTATAATAACTGACACCATGAGATTGAAGTGTTTCCTGACAGCAAAATAATTCTACTAGCACCATGATTTGGGCGCCATTGTCTTCTGCACAGAATCCGAGTTCCGGATATTTGAGAAGGGAGGCGATGGGCCTAAATAAAGTCTTCTGTTTGACAGACAAAGGGTGAAAAACAAAAAGGCATAAAAGGGTTGCTTTGTGTAATTTTTAATTGTTGTCCTTTTCTTATTCAGTAAATGAAGTCACCTTTGTAGTGGTTTCATGAACCGCTGGGTAATCAAAATTATTATGCTGCCACCTGTTGTCCGTTAATTATTCTGAGAAGATACTCATAAATCATAACACTGGACAATAAATCAAACTGTCAGGGCCCAGGTCAAAGGTTATGCATGAAAAGTTATAGGTCACCAACAGGGTGTGAAAGATCAGGGTTGTGGAGCATCACTCATTGTCAAGTAACGTTGGGAGAAGTGCCACTGGAACAAAAGAAAAACTAAAGTACAGAAGAATTCAGGCCCAGAGATAGGCTCCAAGCTCATGCACAAAAGGAATCAAATTGACATGTCATTACACTGCAGATCTGACAACCAGCAAGATTGTCTGGCAATGCCCTGACTCAAATACTTTTGTCTCGACTGATCCTTGTTGTGAGCCAGGGCTCCTTTTGAAACGTTTCATGTATCTGGGCCAGATTCTGCTCCTGCAAGAAGTCAATGGGTGTCTTGGCCTCTGTGTATCTGGAATTTAAAGCAGTGTTAACTTTTTTTTTTTTTTTTCCCCCCACTTGCTGAAGAAGCATGAGAGAGTCTATATTTGCCAGGGCTAAAATTCATGAGCTTCTTTTCAAATCTGAATGATTTGGTATCCAGGGTTTATCCTATTTGGGGTGAATTAATTTCCTGACAGAAAAAAGTAAATCCAGCATTACCACAGAGTTCTGATTCCAACCTGCAGCCAGGCCTACGTACCTCTCTGGGGAGGCACAGTTAGATGGGTTTTATCCACCTTTCCTCAAGTCAAGGGCTTCACACTTGTTCAGTTGCAGTCTCAACAGGAGAAGTAATGCCAGGGTCACCTCTCCTGCTGGATCTGTGCTGGTGACAGGAGTCTGGCTCTCTGAGAAAAGCTAAAGGAACACGTGCCATCTGATGTGGCTTCCTCAACTCATTCTTTTCTTGCCCTGTCTTCCTGTGCTGCTTGCCCTGCTTCTCCTGGAAGGCTGTCCATTTCCTGTGTTAGGCATAGGGTAGATGCACCTTGGAATGACGTGGTGGAGGTAAAGCACTTGCTCTGCACCTTCTGTCTATTGCCATCAGGTCTGAGCAGGTGTTTGCAATGCCCAGATCCATCAGCCTAAACCTGTGCTCATCCCAGCATCACCTGCAGTAGGGGAAAGCTAGATTTCCTCCCTGCAAGGAGTGGTAGGATAGTGCTGTGAGGTTCAGGTCTGCCTGTACTTCCCTAGTTACAGGAGTGGGATTCAGGTCTTCCCGGGAGGAAGGTATTATTGGTGGACTTTGAATTGGATTCTGAAACAGTGGGTGAGTTCAGTCCTTTTTTTTTTCCTATTAAAAGCAAAAGGTTTTGGCAAAGGTGCATAGAATTGTAGCATGCTCTGAGGATATGTTCTATGGCTTGTATGTGCTCTCAAAAGCTTCAGCTTCCATTCATAACTTAAATATTCTGAATTATATTATATTGAATTGCATGTGTTTAAAATAGAATAATTACTTGAAAGTAAATATGCACTGACAGGCAATCACTGACCTAAAACCTGGTTAGTGGTGAATTGTTTCTGAGGTGAAAGAAGTCACTTCTGGAAAATATAATAATAATAAAAAACCACAAAACAAAACCCCACCCAACAACAAAAGGCTGCTGGAAACAGCTCTGATGTGCCAGCAGTGTGATGTACTCTGCTGCCTGCTGTTTGAGTTAACTTGCTGTCAGGATCATCTGTAGGATTTGTGGCTAATGGGCAAGCAACTTCAGTTTAAAAATACCATTTATTTTCAGGAAGTAATATGATTTGGGTTTATTTTAATGGAGTGGGTTTTGCTCAGATAATATGGATTTTGAGGTGTTTAATAAACAAAGTAAAAATGAATTCAAGCCCAACAATAGTGTTTGCTTCAGCATTGATGTGGTCTTTATCTCCCTATGAGCTCAAACCTGGATGAATTTCTTCCATGTCATTCTGGGGAGGTCACTGAAGAATTGAGACATGGGTCTTGCCTAAACAGAGAAAAACTTGCTTGTAAATTAGAAGCAATTGAGGTTTTGATTAGATCTGTTCATTTCCCTTTGGTTCTGGTTCCTAAACATTTGCATAAGTGGAGTTCAAAGAAATGGCCATGAGCAGTAATTCTTCCTTTTTAAAACTTTTTAAGCCTTTTAGAAAGATGCAGAATTCACTGATGATGAATAAATTTATGATGTAGAACTTTAGAACTATTAAAATCACTTGGGGCTCTGCCTTTGTATTTCACCCTGGATTTTTATTTGTGCGTATGACTAAATTAATATATTTAAAAATACTGTTCAAGGAGCAACTCTTTTTTTGCCTTCTGCAATGGAGAAGAAGCTTGAATTAGTGCAGGCCACTAGAAATGTTGGTTTTGGTTTTATACTCGATGCACTGATGGTGGACAGGACCATTGGAAACTCTGAAAAGAAACTGTATTTGCATTGAAGGAAATTCAGGTTTCTGTTCAAAGAAAGAGACTTTTGATTTAACAGTAAATATCACAGTTCAGCTATGAACTTTTTATTGCTCAGTACCTGCCAAGGGCACTGTAAGGAACAACTAATGTAGTGTATCAGTTAGCAAGTTTATTTGAAGATCTGTAACTAGAGTAAATTATTAAAACTTATGATATGCACATAAATATCCCATAAAAAGTAGACCTTAAAGCTTAATATATTCTTTATATCAGTTTTACTAATAATTTTAATGTCTTGAAGAACCAAGCACTGTATGTATACAAGAACTACCCAAAATGTGTCAACTATGGAGGAGCATGGGTTGCCACTGTCTTCCAATTTTCATACTTTCTTCACTATTGTTCCTGGTTTCCTAATGATCACCTTTGAATAAAATGAGGGTCCAGCTGTGGAAGTTTCCAACAAGCCTAATTGCTATAACAGCACATAGAAAATCCACTAAATAATCTCCCAGCTTCTAATGAGTGAAAACAACAGCGAAAGGTTAGGTGATTCTTCTTATTTTATCACTTTGGCAGGATCCTGAATATCATTTAATGAAATTTCATGTGTGTGTGAGATATTGATGCAATGCAAGAGAACAGCCAGTGAATTATGTAGCCTTTGCAGGAACTCAGCTCTCTGCTGGTGGGGCATAAAACTCTGCAGAGAAACTTCCAGGCAGCTTTAAGAGAGAATGTGACCCCTCAGTGGAGGGTCTCAAAGAGGTTGGACCAGACCCCAAAATGTGGGCAACATATGGGGCACATATAGATTTGTCGAACCCCTGATGGAGTTGACAGCATCCCAGTGGCGCCTCTCAGCCTGTGAACCTCTCCACACTTGGATTTCCCAGGGTGCACAGGACCACAAAATAAACCCTACAATTATTCTCCGTATCTTTTGGTTTTGAGCAATTATCATATGAATGTGTGAACTCTGTGCACAGAATGAGAAAGCCGAGTGCAGGTCCATGGTCATCAAAATAGTTATGAACCTTCTGTTCCAAAAGTGAGGTTTTGCTTCTTGCCTGTTATCAGGTTTTTTTTTCCTTGTGATTCTTAAATATAATTTTCTTTTTTTTTTTTTTTTTTTTTTTCCTGATTTGCATTGCTAGTAAGGAACAATTTAGCCATCTACTCTACTCTCATTTCACATAAAAGCAATTTCTGGCAATTCACTGAAGGTCAATGAATAATACCCAATGCTTTGATATGAAACACTTAAGGACATCAGTAACTTGACCCCAGAACTTTTTGCAGAATCAGGCTGTAAGTGCTCAAGTAGTGTTCCCATGACACTTGGACTCTGACAGAAAAACACAACTATACTTTGGATTAGTTGTATCATTTTTTTGGGGAAGATTTGTGATCAAAAGGGATTGAAATTAAAACTTTGCAAAAGTTGTTAGCAAAATGACATTTAATTTTGATAGAGAGGCAATGAGGCAGAACATTTTGCATGTTTGCAAAATAAGTTTCATTTTGATGCGTTTGGCATTACTGATTATATTAATTAACTTAACAGCAAGTGTGAAGATTATTTATGATGCATTAAAAATGATTGGATCTTAATTGCTTCCCTGTAAGAACAAGGAAGTTGAACTTCAGGTTGTGGAGAACTCCATAGTTAGTCTTCTCTTTGACTTTTAACTGTGTGCTTTAAAAGCAAAGTAATTGAAATAAAACTCACCCGCACTATTGAAACTGGTGACTGATTGTGCTTGAGCAGTTTAGGCTTGTGAAATTAATCTGGTTTGTTCAGCTAAATCTCTTACTTCATTAAGACCGCATTTTTTTAAAAGATCAGCACCCGATTTCCAGAATTATTTGGGTAGGTAAGATCTTGCAATCTTGCCATCAAACTCAAGAAACTGGTTCTTTCATGGAAATGAGTTACTCCCCAAGTGCACCACTCAGTTATGAGCAGTGAATGTAATCGGTGGGAATTCAACTCTGTATCAAAATGTTAATGAACTCAGTTTCTTTAATAGTATGTTTATCTTTGTACAATAAACTTTTGTGTAAGTTGCAGCTTCTCCGTGTTCTGTTACAGCATCTGTTACATCAAGGTGGAAGTACTCCCTTTTTGCATGTTAAAAATGACTTAATTTTGTTTTCTCCTTTAACAAAAATTTACTTCTTCACCTGTCATGAAGCAGATGCTGTCTTAGACCTAAAGTGACAGAGAGCAGTATCTGAAGCAATGGCTTGACACGCAGAGTTGCTTTGAATGGTGATTCTTATAGCCAAAAAGAAGCAAGTTTGTTGATACCTTTTTATCCTTAATATATTTAAAGTTGCATAGTTGATAGCATAGTTGGTATGAGAGCATGTGTAATATCTGTTTGATAAGTGTCTTCTCACACCCTGAGGTCTTTCAGAGGCAATTTGCATTCCACAATGAGAGAAATCAGCTGGAGAGGGTTTATTGTTTTGTATAATAGAAGGGAGTGTGAAAATATTCCAGCCTTGCAGATGGTGTTGCTCGTTAGCCCTGAACATATACACTCAAAAATATTGTTTCCCCTTAAAAATAGGGTCTCCCCATCTTTCTTTCTTACGATGTGTTCATAAAGGAGAATTCATAGTTTGCTTGTATTGGGATCATTAGTTGATCTTGAAAGGAAAAGTGATGGGATAAAGTCTTTCTTTGAACTTTGATGTGCTGGGTGGTTTAGAGATGACAGAAAGCAAATGCTTCCTTTCTTCTCTGTTGTCTGAATAGAGAGTCCTAGCTCTTGGTATAGACATCTGCTTTTCTAAAAAAGTGAAAGGATAAATCTCAAGTTTTTCCCATAGCAGCAAAGGAAATCTGATTTGAGAAAACTTTGAACGTGTAGACAGGGGTGGATTGATGAAACTGTTCATCTAAAATCTGGCAAACATAAAAGTTTTAAGCAGGCCAGAAAACTGAAGATGCTGAATGGTGAGTGTGTTGCAAGAGCATCAAAGACCGCGTGAACTATCTCCAATGTATTCAGGGTTTGTGGGGGGGATGGGTTTTTTTTTTGCTTTCATGCCCTTTGGTTGAGATCTTAAAATTTGTACTTTGCTGAAGTTGGAGCCTGAAATATGATTTTCACTGCTCTGGCAACAGCATCAAGTAAGAATGTGTTTAGCTTTATTAATGGAGGATGCCATACTGAAGAAAGACTCTTCTGTGTTCAAAGGCATATGAATCCAAGGTTAAAACTCCTGATAGGGTGTTACAGCTGGTACTGGAGGCATTTCACTTGGAAGTTTTATGTGAATCCAAACACTCTGATGTTGTGGGAGGCTGCAGACAGAGGTGACTCATATTTTCTGGTGCTTTCTATTTTGAATGACACTGGTAATACTGAAAGACCAATTGCTTTCTCACACTGCACCAATGCTTATGATTTTTGCCCAAGGTATTAATTATTCCTGGACATGGCACATGGCAAAACAGTCGCATAAAGTGGGAGAAACTGAGGATGTTTGATTAAATTATTCCTAGTTAAGCAGTTGTTTTCATATTGTTATGATAATTGATAGTATTCAAAACTTAACCCAGGTTCGCAGTGCTGTCATTTGCAAATCTGGTCCCAAGTCTGTGCTTATAAAAAGTGTCCTGGGGAATCTCTCTGGGACTGAGAATGGCCATAATCTCTTTACACTGCTGTATCTCTGACCCTTTCTCCTTATTCAATGAAAAGGAGTTTTTGCAGATATGGGTGCACATATCTATGAATTCCACACTGAGTAATTGGAGGGGGACAGATATGGTAGGAATAAGCATAATAAAAGAACTGAGAGAAAGAATCTTCCTTTCTTCATGGCCCTCTAGGTCTAAAGTGTGCTCTGTTGAATATCACCTACTTGTCAAAACCTGCCATAACACAAGGAATTAAAATGAATCAGTCTTGCAATACATGCAAATTTAAATGAGATACAGATTTCTAGAAGAGGTAAGTAGAGGGGAAACTCCAAATGGTGGTGTCCTTATTAAATTTAGCCATTGGAGAAACAAAAATACAGGCTACTCACTATTAATTGCATTACAGAGTTGTCTGAAACATAGACTTATTTTGAAAACAGTAGCAAGAAGCAGCATATGTGACCTTTAGATACATCCTAGAATTGTACATACAGTCATCTAGTTGGTCTCTTCTGTAAAACTTCATTTGATGGGTGGTGCTGTGAATTGTTTATGTCAGTTAAGTGCAGCTCGTCAAAAGACTTGAGTCTAGAGGATATCGAGTACTTACACTGTAGAAATAAAAATGCTGCTCTTGTGAGAGGCTTTTGGCCTTTGATTGTATCTGTCAAACCATCTTCTTGTTTTTGTGCTTGGCATGATGCTGAGAGCTTTATAGGAGGTGCTGGGATTTGAGCAACCTGGTCTAGTGGAAGGTGTTCTGTCCATGGGAACGGCGTTGGAACGAGATGATCTTTAAGGTCCCTTCCAATGCAAACCATTCTTTGGTTCTATGAATTCCACATCCTTTCTAATGCTCAGCTTTTTATATTTTGGAATTGCTTTTTGTAGTGTCAATATCCATCGCCTTTCCCCCTTTTTACCCATGTTTATTTGGTTTCATCCTTGGATAAATATCTTCTGGATGGCTGTTGTTGTGTGGTGTTCATCTTATTCATTAAGTTCTTGCATATTAAATAAACATTTGTTGATTACTGCTTCAGAAATAACTCTGTAGTTTTAACACCCTCTGTATAAATTTAATTTCTGTTCCATTTTTTGTCACTCTTAATAAAAGCACTGTGAGAAAATATGGGAAACTGTAAGTACCTAATACTCATAAAATTTATAACTCTACAGAAAGCCTTAAAATCCTCATAGTTTAGGGCTGAGGTGACAATGCAGTGTGGAAGAAATTACTCCATTTTATGGCACTGTGTGCATGGCACAGTGGTTTTCTATAGATATCTGGCTTACTTCAGTAGAGGAAGCAGGAGGTGGAGCAAGGTGGGCTTAAATCTGCTCTCAAATAGCTGTTCCAGTTGTATATTCCTATAGAAAAGTCACTCCGCTTAATAACCTCCAATGGCTTGTGGTTCATCAAGATATTGATTTTAAAGCTTTATTGATTGTTTATAAAACACTGCACAGCCACTTTCCAAGCTATTTAAGTGATTTGTTTGTCCCATATATTTTACAGTGATGAGACTATTGGAAATCCCTGTGCAGATTCGCTCAGACCATTACACATTATTAGTTTTCTCTTGCAGAATTGCCCCTCCTCCAGGGATTCTGAACGTGAAGCACCTTGCTCTTGCAAGGTCTTATATGGGGTGTTTGTTTTATATATGCTCATAACAGGATAATTATATTGCTACCTGAAACACTTTGGCATTCGCGCAGGAAGAGGGCTCTGTGTAATAGTGATTGATAGTTTGAGCTTAAAAATTGTTATGGTGCATTAAAAGTATACTAATGTTTATTACTTTTTACAAGGCTACAGACACTTAGATTACAGTCTTCCAGAGCTATCACAGGTCTTCAGATTGAAGCAGGCACAGCGGGTGTTCTTCCTCTTAGCACGTGTTTTTACCAGGTGGAATGCCCAGCTTAAGAGGCAGCTTGTTTTTTATTTTTAACAGCCACCACTGAGTTAAAAGCAAAAAATCAAGGAGGGAAGTCTCCAAAGTGAAAGGTCTAAAAATAATTGTATAGGGATTTTTTTAAAACTTTCTAACTCTCAATGTTCAAAACCATTAGGCAGCCTTGGAGGCTTGTGAGTCAGGATTCCTCCCTCCCCCAATGCTGGCATCGAAAGCAGGACAGACTTCAGTTTTCTGCAGTTGGTTTTGGCATTTTGTTTTAGGGTTGTTTTTAGCTTTTTGATGTATTCAGGTCATCCTTCAAAACTTCTTTATTTTATAATTCTGAATGACAGCTGACATGCTACTCTATTCAGATGACAAAAAGTTTGAGAGTAGGTGGTGCTGGGCGCATGTGTGCCTATGTATCGGAATTGCAGACCCTTCTAATTATCCCGGAATAATGAATTAAGCTAATGAACCCAGCTGATGACTGATTGTGTGAAAAATGACATCAGATATTGAAGTAAATGAAATAAGCTCTTTGTAGTAAATACCTAAATTTTCCTTCACACAAAGTAATCCTCTTCCGGCACTGTAATGTTTATGTTCCACACTCATTCCTTTTTGGCCTGATCATGGTCCACAGAATGGTTAAAAAGCTGCTTTTTATTTTGTATGTGCTCTTTCATTACATTACAAACTGATGTGCACCTGAAATTCTGTGGGAGAAATACTGTCCACTGAAAACAGAATAATTTCCTTGCAAACTTTCAGCAACGAATGCGATATATGTGGCACTTTATAATGCTTCCACATTCCACAGGCCTTGCTATCTGCAGGTTAGACCTATGGGATACACTTCAGAAAAGTTACATAAACAACTCTGAACCCTCGGCTGAGAAAATGTATACTTTGAACATGTTGAAACTATCCATATTAAGTCAGTTTAGCACTTTGATTAAAGAGTTTAATCAATCACCATCCTAAGCTGTTTATTAATCACTTTATCAAGCACTTGATGCATTGCTGGTTTTAATAGAATCCATTTATTTTGATTTCTACCTACTTCATCTTTCCAAAGGGCTTTCTGAATCAGCTGTGATAAAAAAAGGAGGGGAGGAAAAAAAAAAAACAGGCTTGGTTGCATCTAAACACTGGAAGGTAAGAGCTCAGACCTCCCTTGCACATACTTCATTATCAACATTCTGCACCGACTTGGCCAATTTATTAAGGATAAAAAAAACCAACCCTGCTTGGAGTGAGTCTTTTGGTGAACCACACGGTTTAGCTCAGATAAACAGAGGCCATTCGTTTGCTTTCACACCTGACAACCTCATGATATACGATCCTAATAAGATTAATCTCCTCCCTCCCCCCATACACACACACTTTTGTTTTGTTTAGTGGCCTGACTTGGTGATCTTCTCTCATTCCCCTCATTGGGCACTTTTAATGCCTTTGGTTTCGGTTGGTGGTTAGAAGTAAAACAAACAAACAATCAATCGCCCACCCCACTCCCAGGCCCTTTCTCATTCCAGGGGAACAAGATTAATATAACAAGAGATGTAAAGTAAGCAAGGGAACACTTACAAATGTTACAAAGCAGAATGGGCATAGAACAAATTCTTCTTTCATGCAATTTGCCTTGAAAAGCAGCCTTGAAAAGCATTAAGCACATGGGGAA
The DNA here is from genome assembly GCA_035583135.1 of Lophotriccus pileatus. NCBI lineage: Eukaryota > Metazoa > Chordata > Aves > Passeriformes > Tyrannidae > Lophotriccus > Lophotriccus pileatus. Next base: position 4,569,954 of record JAWWES010000018.1, on the reverse strand, counting down.
CCTGTGTCATCAAATCCATACTTTGTAAATGGTGTGGAGGGGAAACAAGCCCTGTACAAACAGAAGCATCAAATGAGAAATCCACAACTTAGAGCTGACTTTGGTCTTACTGCCTTTTATGCGGTTTCAAATAACTCCTTTGCTGTGTCTGATCTCTGTACTTTAGAAATCGTGGGGAAAGTAATCTAAGTAATCTAAATTTGGCCGGTTTTACCTTCAGTAGCAAACACTGATGCATAGCTTTGAAATATGACATACATTAGCACCTACACAAACTTTCTATTTTGAGCATATTCTACTTTTATCAGCAATATGTTTCATGCTATATGACCAAAACCCAAAGTTTTTTCTTTTCTTAATTTTGTCCAGTAACGCTGATGGGGGTCCTTAGGAATATGAATTCTTTGGCAGGAGAGCAAAAATACACATTTAGTTTAAAATTTCACCGATTCAAGAGTCAAATTTCTAATAATAGATTTTAGCATGTCAAATTCCCATGCAGATTCTGTCAGATATGTATTATTAGTATGGCTTAATTATGTTAATTGAAGAATATTGTTTCAGTGTGAGACCAAGTCTTCCTTCTCTAAGTAAGCTGATAATACACACTTCCTATGTGTACAGACATGTTTACACAGTGGGCTGTCACTGCCCTACTTATGAGTTATAGGAATTATAAAACCTCTTATAAGAGCACGACTTCAGTAGGACCAGGACACCAGTCCCAGTCCCGTGGAACTCAGTGGGAGCACTGATATCCCTGGACATGGGTGATTGGGAAGTTGTCACTGCAATGCACTATACTAATGATTTTTTTTCCCCATAAATATTTGCTTCATGGGTAAAGCATTGCTAAGAACGTCTAATTTTAAAGGCTTGCCATTCACTGTAAATTAGCAGAGGTATTCTGGAAGAGATCTGCAGAGATGGCAAAACCTGACTTCTGGCAGCATCAGATCTTTGTGCTGTCACATGCAATGGGTTTAGAGCTCAGTTCTAATCCAGGATCCTAGTGGATATCAAGTGAGACAGTGTGGTCACTGAGCTGCCATGCAGCACTTCCAGAAATATTAATTACGGTTGTAAACAGTGCTGCAAAATTAGGGATATTGCAGCCTCCCTGGGCATTGGATCGGCAGCCCAGCTGTGAAAATCACTTCCAGTCAGCTATCAATTGAGATGGAATGGCCATACAGCTGAATTGCAGTGTTTCCAAAAATGTTAATTAAGAATGGGCTGCTGCTGCGAAGCGGCAGCTTTGTGGCCCTTTTGAAGCTGTTTTGCAGTTGCTGAAGTACTGTGGCATTGTACCACTAAAACAAGTAGCCCTCTTCCTCCTTGCAAATTTAGGCTAAGGCAGGACTGTGTTGTAAATGTGGCATGCTCACATTTTGCTCAATATCAGCTCATCACTTAAATATCCAAATCTTTAATGTGATGGTAACTTCAGCTGTTGTACCTGTGTCTTCTTAATTTTATCAGTTTGGCTACAAAGAATTAGCACAGGCACTGGACTTTCACTGAGATCAAAATAAAAACTAGAGGGCTAAATAGCCACAGAAATCCTGACACACACACACAAAAAAAAAAAAAAAAAAAAAAAAAAAAAAAAAAAAAAAAAAAAAAAAAAAAAAAAGAGTTTTCACCACCATTTATTCTGATCAGAAAAGAGCATGTCAATGAACCTTTGGGGAATGTCATTAAACGAGATTTTCGTGAAAAATTGCTGATAGTTCCAGTTGACTGCAGCCAGAATAAGCCAATTGTAAGATCTCTGGGGTGGTATAGGATTACAGATTTTTTTTTCTGTCTTGCCCTTTTCACTTTTGGACAGACTGTACGTAAATTCTTTGCACAAGTCTATATGCAACAGATGGTAACAGCAGAAATAACTGCTTGGTGTTAGGTTTTAAACTGGTACTTAGATGGGTTTATGGAAGAAAGTGTTGAAACAATGGGATAATTTTACTTAATGAGATCATTTTTATAAGGAAGAAGTCAGTCATTTAGAGCTGAGCTGCAGGAAAATCTGCATCATCAGCGGGTCTGTGGGAACTGGGCATACTGATAGGCTGGGGTAAATGCTGGATATTTAAACTAGTTTAGTCCACATTTCCTGAAATCAATCCACTTTTAATTTCTCTGCATTTGTGTGGACACTGCAGCATGTATAGGTAGTGACCAGAGATGAGCCCACATAAGGACTTACTCTGGTGTGTCCTTTCTGTGGTGGGGTTTTGCCCCCTGATGCCTTGGTGCATATTTGGAGATGTGCTATGAAAGAAACCAAAGTTGCAACAAAACAGCACTGTTTCCAGAATATAAACAATACCTGGAGAAATAAACCCAAACCTTTGAGAATGGAGACAAACAAGAAATCCTGATTTTTCTTTCCTTTGTTTTGTTTCAATGCTTAAGAAAAAAATGCAGCATTAGCGACTTGTTTGAAAGCCCCGAGGCAGAAAAGGGACTTGGGGTGCATGTCCTAGAGTTTAAATTCTTAATTGTTTAGTAGTATCAGATTTTCAGTTCTTCCCTTGTTTTTCATACTAATGCATGCTGGTACTCCCCTAAGAGCACCCATGAGGTGTGATGGCAAAGCCTGGACTTTGATATACAAGCTCATTCCTTTCCCAGTAGCTAATGCAGATGAAATACAAGCTGAAAGGCAGGTAACGAGTTTTCAGATGGAGTTTCGATGATGGTTCATTGGTGGTCTACAGAGACAGCCACTTGTAGTTTGGAAAAAATTGTTTCAAAAGATAGTTTATGTAGTGAGTGGTAAAATACAGCCTTAAATACAGCTTCTCTTATCTGTATGTGCTTTTGTACATTCAAGTTCTGTGTGTCATATTTTGCTCCAAATATAGTGAGAATTGCACAAATCACACCCACATACCTTCCAAAGAGAAAGGAAAGCTTGTGGATATAACAATGCAGGTAATTTTCTTCTTAAATACCAGCTTATTCTGAAATAACTCTTGGCTCACAAAGAAGTTTCAGCATGGAGAGTATTTTTCAGTGCTAACTACTGTTGATAATTATTCCATTCATTGCTAATTATTGGCTATATTATTATTAGAGATTTCTTTTAATTATTATATTAGATAGAATCAGTGAAAAAGCAATGTACATCAAAAACTTTACCATCCAGAATAAATCATTTGTTTGGCTTCAAGTGGTTACTTGTCTTTACTTCTGTTTAGTTTTCTGAAGTAATAACACTAGAAGTTGAATGGAGCAAAAATAAAGAATTATTCTTGGCTTGAAAAACAAAAAAAGGCACCAAACAAAACTCCAGACTTTAAGAAGGAACAGAATATAGTTGTGTAGTCGCAATCTGAATGAGTTCATAAGCCTAACAGACAAATTCAGAATAACAGTAATAGAAAGCTATTCTTGAAGAATGTTATTTTTCTTTTTTAATCACCCAAATTTGAAAATTCTTTGGTATGTTTTGGGGTTTTTTTGTGAGACGTATAATTGAGAAGGAAAAATATAATTAAAGTTTCAAAATTGCTGAGGGGGAAAGAGATCAGTTTTACAGAAGTTCCACCCACATGCTTTTCTCAGCAGGGCACTACAATGTCTTAACAAGTAAAGTGCAAGATGGAAACATGACATCATTAGGACAGTCTAATTAGCCCGTAATTTGTCCCAGAAAGGTATCTGGTTGCCAACTAATTGATGTAAACTGATTAACCCTTTCTCTAACATCCCATTCGCCACTTTTTTTTCACTTCCATAGAATATGGGAAGGGTCAGGACTCTGTTGTGCTACACACTGTGCAAACACAAATCAAAAAGACAATCCATACCCCGAAGAGCTTACAACTTACGTGGCGTAGGGGAGGTGATACCTGCACACAAAAAGGATTTAGAATGAATAGCTTAATACCAGTTAGCATGTTTGGCAGTGGTCTTATCCTAGCAGCAGCCGGACAGTTCTCAGGGCTTTCACAGACCTGAAAAAGGAAAAATTTAAGAAGGATTTCAAGACATATAATGAGGTGTCTCTATAGATGTTTTCTCCCAAGAGTCATAGTTTGCCAGTGGAAAGGTGCTTGTTTGAAAAATATAACAAGTGTGTGCTGGAAGCTGGCATTATTGGCTCCTTGGAGATGAGGTTCAGCATCCTGACAAAGAAAAAGAGATGATTGGTACATACGTATTATCTCTGAAGGGCCTTGAGAGTGAAGACAAGTAGCTTATGTTTGATGCAGGTTGGTGGGGGAGGGCAGCAGAGGGATGTAGAGAGAGAGGTGACATGCTCAAATCTGTGGGCTAGGAAAAGCCCATTTATGGAAATATTCTGAAAGGATACCAGCAGAGCAAGGTTGAGTTTGTCAAAGCTGAGGAGAAAGATGTTTTGTTAATCACCATGCAAGATGACAAGGCTCTGGCCAGCATAGACAAAGCTGTGTTTTTGACAAATACTTCAGGCAGGGTCATCTTCACAGGTAAAGGCTGGGTTATAGGTCTGAGGAATAGGCAGATAGTGGTGATGTCCATGGTGACTAAACAAGAGGTGGTGTTGGGAGAGCCAAGGAGGACACTCGTTGCCCTGTCTGTTACCCTGAAGCTTGAGCTGGTTTCTAAATTTCTGTTTGGAAATTTTGGGAAGAGATTTAACTTGGACAGGAGGCACATTTGGAGTAAATGGAGACCTATGAGGCACCAGTATGAAGATAATTGAATCTCCTATCTGAACTCACCCAGAGATGAGGGTAGGAAGAAGAAAAATGGGTCCAACTGAGAAGGCAAAACCTTCACAGAAAGTTGAGAGGTGTCAGGATCAGAAAGAGGGTGAGAGAAAAGCACAGAAGGTCTGTCATGACAGTCAAAGAATAGCAAACTCTAATGAAGAACATCATAGAAAACTGTGCTAAAAGGACCTTGGCATAATGAGCAGGGTATGGTTGGAGTTTGACTAGGAAGAGGTCACTGGAGGCACAGTGAGAACTGTGTCAATTGAGTGTAACGGGCAGAAATTAGATTAGGAACAGTTTAGGACAAAATGGAAGGAGAACTGACAGCAGCTATAAACAGCTTGTACAATGAAAATGAGAGGAAGCAGTGATTGGAGAGACAGGAGTGGGCTAGAGTGTGTATGTTTTCGTTTTCAGATGAGAGACGCTACAGCATGCCCATATTGTGGTGGGAAAGAATCAGAAGAAGAGCAGTAGAAAGTCTGACAACTGTGCTGGAGTTGGAGTGCAATCTGATAGGGGAAACTCAGTGCAGCTTCAATATATCTGGCCCCTACATTAAAATAGCTGCAGGCAGCACATGCTTCTCTGTGTGATTTAGAATGTGCTTCTTGTAGTACAAAGAAATAAGGATAAGATTCATCCTGTGCCTTGTTATGCTTCCCTGGTTGTTGTAAGCAAGCAGGGTCTACTTGGGCCATCACTCAGTAGCAGAGGACTAAATCCTCTCCCCCTCATTGTAATTAACACTAAATTAGTTGGATATTTCAGTGCTGTCGGTAAGTGCTGTACAGGTACCAATTTTGAATTGTCTTCTAAAAGCACTTAAAAAAATTTGCATTTTGAGTTTTTTTCTTTTCTGTAAATGAACTTCTGTCTTCCCTGGAGAAAACTCTCAACTGTGCCAAAATAATGTTTCATATTTTTACAGGTAATTAAAAATGTTCATTCAAAAATGTCAGGGGAGTGCTGAAATATATTCTTTCTAATTTTCCTGCTTTTCATCACTCTTTATTTGGATTTAAAAAGTTTACCTTGATTCTCTTCCTATCATTCTTCCAAAATGAAACCTTAAAACACAGAAGAGCAACTTAAATGAAACTTTGATTTCTTGGGCGGTTTGCCTTTTTTTTTTTTTTTTTTCCTCCTTATATATTTATTTTTCCATCTGCCTCTCCAGGTTACCTGTACACATTTCAGGTTTTTAAAGTTTGAATAGTGATGCACAAAACACCAGCCAAAGGCTGGAGATCCATCTCCCCGAGCCAGAGGTTACATGCATAAATTCATGTCCATCACGCTCTGAATAAATTCTTTTGTTTATGCAACAGTCTGCGCAAGCACAACACACTTGCAGCTGAGCACCAGTTGGTTTACAGCTTTCTGTGCCATTCTCACTTCTGGGTGGGGGGTTGAGTGCATTGAACCCCACAGCTGGTAAAACCAGTCCAGTGTGAGTTGATTTGCATCTGAAAAGCCCCGGTTCCAAAGGTGCTGTGACTTGCCTTGCACTTGCATGTGTAGGTTGCTAAGCGCAACCCCCGGTGTGCACAATTTTTGGAGCATTGTTGCTTGTGATGTTGTGAGTGAAAAAATTTACGGGGAGGCTTCGTACCTGCCGAAACCAAAGGAAAGATCCCCGCTGATGTCTCCGCGCGATGGCTCCGCTTCCCAAGTTCAGAGGGTTTGCCCAGTGTGCATTTTCAACGCAGGCGTGTGTGAATGAAGTTTTTCTGGTTTGCTGTTAGAATTTACTGTGTCTCGTTGCGAGCAAAAATGACATTTTTCTCATGAGGAGTAAAGACAGGGTTGACAAGAGGCGTGATCTCCCTTCTCTTTGTGCCGGCTTCACAAGGGCTCGCTCAATGAATGAGTTACTGCTGCTTCTGATTCACAGAAATACAAGCAAGAGGGGAATAATGGAATAAGGGAGAATACAGTTGTACTCTAATTTTGTAGAATAAGTGCTGTTTCAGTAGAATGTTTCTGATACAGAACAACTTTAAATAGATGGCAGCTCTACCATTGTGATTTCTTAACGCTCAATGTTTTGGGAGGATGGAAAGGAACCCTTGGGGTTGGCCTGATGCAGGTCCCTTGTGCTGAGGACGTTGCAGAAGCAACAGGAAGAACCTTTTAGCAGACATCTAGGGAGGTCTGCAGATGGAGAGGCAAAAACCAGTTTCTTACTGGAGCCTGAGAGACACATTTCTGGTTTCCCCTGCGATCTCGCCTTCCTTGCCAAAACACAAAAGGCCATAACTGAGCACATTTCATGCGCAAATACTTCATCAGCTCGGCGCCATCTGAGCTATTTCACATCTCCTCCCCTTGCTCCAAACTGATATATGTGGCTCAGTACATTTAAAATGAAAAGTCCTCAGACAATTCTAATCATATTGTCAGTCAGATAGTCATCTTCTGAAAGGGGATCCTTCACCTTTAAGAATGCATGTACAATAGTGATATGTAAGCAGCTCAAAGACTCAATACCCCTTTTTTCTGCAAAGCAAGGCTGGGTTAGGAAAAAATCAATATGTTAGAAGTAAAGGTCATACAAGGAAAAGTGACATGAAACAGTCTTCATGAAGGATATTGTTCCCTTAGTTCTGTTTGAAGTTTTCTTTACCCTTGTGCTAGCCTTAGAACAAATATATTTCGTCCTAGAATAAAAACATATTTTTATTCACCTTTAAAAAAATCTGTATTTTAAATATTTGTCTATTAGGGCATGTCCGCATTTTAGCTTGTTTTGTTTTTGTCCTGTGGGTAAAGTAATCCTTGGAGAAAAGAATATTGTGTGTCTGCCATCCCAGTGCATTTGCTGGTCAGGGTTCCTTTAGAAATGGAAGTATATAATGCACACAAATGTATTTGCCTATCTTTTTAACAGTTCTCAATTTACTTTTCAAGTGGGCCAGATGCAATACTATAGCTCTTACAAGGGTCAGGAACATCTCCTTATTTCCCCACACTCTGTACTTATTGCTTGGGTATAGTTTTAAAGTAGTCCATGAACCCTTTTCATTCTTGCAACACATTTACCCACAATTAACAATCAAACCATCCTTCCTTCATTCAGGCTCCCATTCTCTCTCTGCCTCATTTTCCCTGCCTCTCTCTTGATCTGCCATTGTGCCGAAAGCTGTTTGTGCCATCGCAATCTGCCCTCCTTACCAGCCACACAAGGATGGGGAGGGGGAGAGAAAAAGCACACAGCATTCAGGCACTGAATAGCAAATTGCTCTTGAGTGTCCTTGCTTCCCCCAGCGCTCCCCCTTCCTTCAGAAGGACAAGGGGGCCCCTGAAAGCAACTATACATTTTGCTTAGTGCACTTGAAAACAAGCGTTTCACACCTGAAGCCTTTCACGGCAGCCCAGAAGCACCCCTTCAAACCACTTAATTGCCAATTGCTTCTGAGCTCGTTGTGAAAGTCCATTATGTCAGGCAGCTCTATGGCGAGTGACAAAGTATGGGGAATGAAAGAGTCCTCCTTGCAGGGCCAGCGCAGTCCTAAACCCCCCAGTTCATTGGTTTGCTTGCTGTTAACAGTTACTGGCCACAGTCAAAGGTATGCCAAAACCTCTATCTTCTATTATTATTAATTTGTTACATGGAAGATGCTGTTTTCCTTATGTTCTCTCACATGTGCCTGTATAAAAACATATAAGCAAATTTCGGATGTGGCTGGGGAAGGTTTCTTCACACAAACTTCACCTGTACTTGTGGACCTCAGATTGTATCACTGTTCTGCTAATTGTATTTTTTTTTTCATTAGTGATGTAATAAAAAAACCAAAAGAAAATAGAAAAGTGATGTGGTGATTTTTAAGGTTGAAGCTGGTTTCTTGGGTATTAAAGAAAAAGCATGTAGGTACTCACTTAAAGGAGGAAGGGAGATCACCTTGAGGATACGTGAAATAGATTAATAATAATAATAATAAAAAAAGGGAAATAAAGTCTTAGCCTGAATCTTAACTGTGAAGAATTGTTTTGAACTATTCCTTGTAACTAAGATTCTGGGGAGACTTGGTTAGTGTTTGAGCTGAGCCAAAAGTATATGCATATAACTTCATACCTCAAGGCAGGTGTTGCAACTATTCTCTGTTTTCATTGGACTGTTTATAATTAATTGGGTTTATGATGCAGTTTGGCCTTGTGGACTCAGCAGAAAGCCTTCCTCTGATTCTCAAAAAGTTCTTGGTTTTGGACTCTCACTGCTCACTTTTGTATTCCTAACAGGAAGATACTCCAGTGGACTGGTTTACTGAATTGTGAATGAAATTCAGGCTAATGCTTGGGAATATTTGCAAAAATATCAAAGCTGGTTTATTCAAAAGATTGTGTGCATAGTATGAACTTGACTCTAAAAGCATCTTTCTGACCTATGATGGAATAGGAATAACATCCTATGACATGGTGTCAAATCATGAATAACCAACACACCTTGCACTCAGGCTGTTAAATACAGCCAGCTGATTACTGAGGAGCTGCAAATCTAAAGAAATGATTTTAATATTTTTTCGAATGACAAGTTCAAGGAAATTGCTCTTTGCATATAGACAATTCGTGGGTCAGAAAAGGGGTAGCATTAATTGCTTAAACTGTTCATTATGAACTAATCACCCAGCTCTAATTAACACCTTTTAGTGGATTTTAAAGAAAAACAACATTACATAAACAGATGCAATGTAAACTTGGCTAAATACAGCACTCTTAAAGACAAGTAAATTCTTAGAAATGGATTTTAGAGTAGCATTAAAACATATGTATAAATATGTACTCAGTTTAGGCTTGCATTTAATAAATGCAGTAAGGCAGAATGATCTCAAAATTGTGAAGTCGTAAAATGTATCTGAAGCCTTTTTGGAATTCAAACCTGACACCCCCAATCTACTTTTAAAAACTCTGGTAATTCCTGCTTTTTGATTGGCTTTACAGAGTTGTAGGTTTTGTTTTTTGTTTGTTTTTCAAGTATGGTGATCTATGAGGTGCTTCAGATAGTTTAATAACTATATTACCAGATGTTTAAAGGCAGACTGATTTTCATTTATCATTAACAAAAACACCCCCCTCGTCTGAGTGTTGTGCTACAAGACAGTAAGTAAATTAAATAATTTAGTAAATTTAATTAGTAAGAACCTGCCACTAAAACAAGGCCATCGGATATTCCAAATGGAGGTAGAGCTGTTAATATCCACAGAGTCCCCTGAACGACACCTGCTTAAATCCAGGCTACACTTCGATGAGTGTGTGTGTCCTGTTTTGTCAGTTAGAGCTACACTTGTGTTAAAGAACTCCCCAGAATGACTATGGAAGCTGGTAATTTGGTAATTAATGGTCATTTAGGAATTTTTTTTTTTTACTTTTCCAACAAGCTGTATATCTGCTAGGCTGATTCCTTTATAGAAGTTGGTAGGTCCTTTCATCTGGCACAGCGTAGGACTGCAGAAATTCTGTTGCTCAGCATTTGGCACAAACATTCAAAGTCCTCCATTCAGTGGCCTGACGAAAGAAAATGTGTAAAATGTTGGGGTTTAATGTAGTATTTGCAAGGAAAATACTGAGTTTCATAAAGAAATAATTGAGAAACTTCTCTAGGACCTCTCTTAGAAAAGCCCCTTCTGTTCTCAAGGTGCAAATCACAGGAGGACACAAAATGGGATTTTTCTGAGCAGGAATCACTTCTCAGACAGCATTATCTTCCTTTGCTGCAAGAACACACATTCATCTCTCCTTTTCATCATACTCTTTACAGCAATTAGACATTTTCCTATATATTTCACTCTGCTATGTAATTTTTTCTGACAGCTCATCAGCCTCTTTGACTCCTGACCTGTAATGGCATCCTTGTTTTTTGAGATGTTTGTTTGGTTTTTTTCCCCCCTCACCAGAAGATGTGAGCACATATTATCATAGATGCATAAGGCCTATCAGTCATTTTTTCAGAAGGTATCCAGTAATAGAGCAATACTGTTCCCTCTCCGCCCACTTGTGATTTTTTTTCTTACCAATTTCCCTCAACTCCCTGAAAATAGCAGGTGCTTCTCTTCATTCACCTCCGCTTCATCCAGCCCATCTGTCTGATTCTTCTATGAGGAAGATTAATGGGACATAACTCACTTCATCTCATGGTTTTTAACAGATCAGGGCGGAGGGGTAGGTGGAAATTCTATCCAATTTTAGATAGATGTTTCATGATGAAGACCTGATGATGATATCGCAGCAGTAAATTTGGGATCTTTCAGAGTGTTGGTCTGTTTCCAAAGTATTTCACAGGCTTGTGTTTTGAATGTCACCATAAGTAAGTTGCTCTCTACCCATCCATCTCAAAAGCCATCACTACTGTACCAATTAGATGCCTTGAGTGTAGTTGTGATAATATTGCTTCAGCTTCATAAAGTTAAATACACATTGATCCCTTACTTGCCCTGCGTTCCCATGCGGGTTCAATTTAGCAGGAGTGTTTGAAGGGGTTGTGGGGTTTGTTTGCTTGAAACATATTTTTAAGTACCCCTTCAAAAAAACCCTTTTCCCCTTCTGATATACCTCTGTCTGTTTTCTCTCGTATCGTAAACCTTGCCATGCAAGTCATCTGTTTTGTTGTTGTTGTTGTTAAATTTTATGACTTTGTGTTGAGTGCTACTTTGCTCTGATTGTGGCCCTTTAGCAATAAATGGAAGCACATGAGTAGGAAGACGCCTCTGTGTATTCAACATGACATACCCTGACATCTGTTACTGCCCAGATCCACACTCAGCTTCTCCTACAGGTCTTTACTGGCATTTTAGTTAATGTTCTTTTCTGTCCCACTCTAGTAGAGGCACAGCAAGAGAAATAGCTCCTTGTCTAAAGGAGAAAACGAATTGATTTTTAGTTTTTGTGCAAGTTTACAGCAATGCACATGTGTCAGACCTAGGTCACATGGTTCATTCTGGAGGTGATACTTTGCCTTCTCCTGGTGCATCTGTGGCAGCTTCTAAAGCTGGCAACTTCACCTGTACAGGTGAATTATGTAGAGCTTAGGTTTGACTACAGAAATGAGTATGGTTGCATGTAAACATGCTGCCTTTGCAAGGGCGGAGAGAGTACACTTTTGAAGCTGTAATCAAGTGTATCTTGAAGACGTTGCTGTTTTGCTACCCCCTTGAGAACTTAGCCCTGAAAATCTCATTCCTGCATAAGAGTTTAGCACCACAAAGTCTAATTTTCTGTCTATACTTCCACCAGTTTGGTTTACAAAGAAGAAAATGGTCTATATGTATACTCTACAACCTTCTGAAATATGCTTTGCTCTTTGAGTATTGCCCAGAGTGTAAATGAATGCGAAATTTGGCTTTAATACTTCAAATCTGTTCACATCCACGAGGCTTGTCATCTTTGTGCCACGTTGCACAAGAAAGCTGCCCTACAAGAGCATTACCAAAGAGAATCCCCAGGGTAGTTCAGTATCTGCACAGAGGCAGATGGATTGGTTGTAGTCTGTGATGCCCAACCAGTGTCTCCAATAATTTTTGATTTAACATAACAAGCACTCCTAAGATGAAGGGGATAAGCAGCTACCTGAATGCTACCTCTCCTCTAAGACTGCTCTGCATCGTTCCTCTAAGGCTGGGAGCTTTCTGTCTGGTTCCAAACACACATCTGTCACGTTTCCTCTGAGGTCTTCCAGTTCTTAGTCCTGTAGTTTTCTGTCCAAGGATGTGTTTCTCTTTAGGCTGCCAATGACAGCATAGCAGTATGCTGATTTTCTTCAATATGATGCCATGTGATAATAAAGGTTTGAGCCTTTTGCTCTGTGTGGGAAGAGAAAAACTTCGGCGTGAAACTTTGTCGTATATTAAAATATTCAGCACTTTTTGGATCCTCTGCTTCTAAAAAGTAAACAATGGGGAATAAAGCACTCCTGCAAAGTAGTAGGTGTTAGGAAAACAGGATTCACTTTACTAAGAAGCAACTGGTGATGACAGTGTGCTATATCTGTCTTTGCAACTCTTAAATTCTCTTCTACTTCAGTTGGCACTTGAAGTGAAGCACATGCTGCTTACAATGTGTACGGTGCATTGTGTACTTTGATTTTTGTCTTATTTTTCTGTTAAGAAAGAAAACAGGGACTAAATCTCACCAGTAAACACAGAACTTGGAAATTCCAGCAGTTCCCTCTTACTTCTCCGTGCAGTGAAGGGTGGTAATCACTGATCCGGTCCAAGTGGCAGAGATAGAAGTTCCCAAAAAGTGAAAGCCACCAAATTTTTGAATAAAAATGCGTGTTTTGGGGTGTTTTGTCAGCAAAACTATCAAACTTCACAGGTAAACATACGATTTATATGGAATCAAATAATTTATTTATCTATACAAAAATGAAAGAAGTAGAACATATTCCTGCATCCAGGAGTTTTGGGGTGTGTGTGGTTTTGTTTTGTTTTTTTTAAGCACTATCCAGTGAAAACAGTAAATTACTGATGTAAAAAGCTTGGTTGAACAAGTTTGCATTACTTAGAAATTTTAACTTATATCTAAAGAGGAAAAATAAATATTTAGGATATTCAAGTTGTATTGGTTGATTTACTGAAGTTGGTACCAGGCCATATTTTGGCCATAACCATGTCTTAAGTCAAATTCTGAAACTCCTTAGTGTTAACTTCCATGTGTATAATATATTATTTAAAAAATAATCCTCCAGTTTTTGTGTGGGCGGAGATCTTGAAAGTCCCCAGAAGGAATTTTTGCCCTAGAATGCTCCCTAGCATCAGCTGGCTCTTTATTATAAGCACAGAATTAAAAAACTTTAATTTAACAAAACAACTCCTCCAGAGAGTCAAAAAAGCTCTAAAATAAATGTGGCAAATTCTGTATTTGTTCTCTATTAGGAAATTAGTACTGAGTTTAAGGTAAAAGTGAACAAACACAGAATATATATTCAAGTTCTGTGGAAAGGATTAGTGCCAGTGGGAACTTATGGTTTGAAAGAGAGTATTGGCAAAATCTTGGGAAGTAGTTAAAGCTACATTTAAAGCCCAGTGTGTACCAGAATATTGTGCTCTTTCATAGAATTGTCAACCCTAGGTGAATGTAAATGAGGTGTTTAGGTATTTGGTAACTCACGGTAGCTGATGCCAACAACAGCACATGCTCCAAGTCACGGTCATATGAGACTGAATATTTCCATGAAAGTTTGTTGAAAAGATCCTTTGAGACCTTTGCAATACAAGTTTGAAAGATGCAGTAAATAAGTATTTAAAAAGGTCAAGGGATGCTCATCAGGACAGGGGTTTTTACAGGACTGTATTGCTTTTCACACTTGTAATATACAGCACAGAGACTTGGTTAATACAGAAAACTTCCTGAATTCTGGTTGAAATATTTGTTCATTTGCTGTAATTCCCTAGTTTAATTTTTAAAACTCACAGTTTAACATACTAAGATTTATAAGAACGAACATTAAAAAAAAAACAAACTAAAACCCTCTTCCTGAGGAAGCATCCAGCTTAAACCAGATATGAGATTTTTTTGCTCTATTTTTTGCATCAAAGATGTTGGTTCTCTCAGAAGGTTGGTCATTTGTGCCACTCAAAAATATGACTTTGGTTTCTCTGGCAGCAAACTACAGGTCTGTAATTTAAACTCAGATTGTTGTCTCCTTGTGTGTACATTAGGAAGTGTGGGTCTATTGCCTGTAGAAGGAACAGTGAGCTTCATCAGATGTTTTAAATCACCACACTATTGGCATTTAAAATGTTTGGAAGAACTATAACGAGTAGAGGAATCAGAGCTAAAACTCTGCAAAACTATTTAAATCAGGGGGAAGAGTGTCAAGAAAGGAACACAGGATGTTTTCCTCAGAGTATTTGTTTTCAGCATGAAGCTCCTGATCAAGTGTACACGTAATTTATCTTTTTCTTCATTCTCCACCCATCAATTTTTCTTCCTCTTTTTTTTTTTCCTCCAATCTGGGCTCGACTGCTGCAGTGTTGTTCAGTATTCCTGACCCATGCAGCAGCTCAGGAGCGTTGGTACAAGTTTTTAATGTTCTGCAGGGGAAAACTTAATCAGCAAAATAATCATCTGCCTTGCAGTGGAGAAGAAGAAAGGGGAACTCAGCACGCATGACAGAACATGCGTGGACCACCAGAAAAGCGTGGTGAGGTTGGAAGGTGTTAGAGCTCTTTTTTAGAACAATCTGATCAGAAGGCAAATGTCTAAAAGGAAAAGGAATCCGAAAAGAGTGTTGAAGTGCCAGAATGCACCAGCTAATAACTTTAAATAGTTCATTGAGTCTTCCGGAATTTTTTTTGTTCTTCTTCAGGAATAATCTGCTTACATCGTTAAGACCTCAGCTAAGCTCAGTAACACAAATTACCAGATGTTGTATCCCCTAGTTTTTTCCATCAAAAGACCAACCACCAAGCTTGTTGAAAGAGAGAGGTCATTGTCCTTCCCTGGCAATAAAACTATTTTTGCAACTCCTAAGAAATGAAATGAGAATACCTTTCAGCTGTAGAGGGGATCCTATCTCCTACTTCTTCCAAGTTTCCCTGTTTGGCTTTGTTATTTTTCTAATAATGCACTCATGTGTAAGCTAATAATGTGAACAGAGGGAAAATGAAGAGTTTAAAAAAAAAAAAAAAGACAGAATGAATTAGGGCAATTGAGGTCGCTCTCTTTCATTTTTGCTGGAAGGATTTTAGCCCTAGTTTTTACCTTATCGCTTATTACACAATTTATGATAAAATGAGATGTGATTCCATTCTTATTGTTG
The DNA here is from genome assembly GCA_035583135.1 of Lophotriccus pileatus. Taxonomy (NCBI): domain Eukaryota; kingdom Metazoa; phylum Chordata; class Aves; order Passeriformes; family Tyrannidae; genus Lophotriccus; species Lophotriccus pileatus. The sequence continues at coordinate 4,554,486 of JAWWES010000018.1, read as the reverse complement.
TGCTATAGCCTATTGAACATGCATATATAGAATTCATTTCAAATTTAAACACTATCTTAATTATAAATTGAATAAAATGGACAACCTATCAGATTCCCTAAATTGCATTCTAACAAATAATTTCATTTTCCATTACTTTTCCACCAATGATATACTGGGCATAACAATGTTGAGTATACACCCTGTTCCTCTACTTTAATTGTGCCAGAGATTTTGCTGTGTGACAACTGTTTCTCTGTGGGCATGTGTGTGGCTTGCCATTTGTTCCATAAACTGTTTTTTTGAGATTTTTCTTTTTTTTTTTTTTAGTAAGGCTATATAAAACCTTAGGAAAAAAAATATATATACATTTTATTTTGTTTCGTCTTTTAAGTCTTATTCTACCACAGGCGTTACAATTCACAGCTTGTGGTTTAACATGCACAGCTTGGTTTGAACTGGGTTATTCAGTTTGAAAATACATGTACAACTCAGATTCCATAAGGATTTTTAATGTATGTAGGAGCTGAGGTCAGAATGTGGTCCATATCTCCTCTGGAATTTGAAAGATAGTAGCAAAACAGATCTAACAAAATAACTGATGTCTGTTCATAACTCTGCATTTTCTAAAATAATTTGGAATTTAGATCATATTTTCTGTAGTAAAACAACCTGGTAGAATTAAAAAAAAAACATGTATAAAAAAGACATGAAAAGATTTAGTGACATTTTCTACTAACTTTTTGGAATTACTTCAGAATTAGGATATGGAAAAATTATAATAGGGAGTAAAACCACCAAAAGTTGTATCAGCAGGAAAATGACAGTAATGAGTGTTGGCTGCTTTATATGACCATGACTTTTTGATTCTATATATTAAGCCTCTGTTCAGATTTTAACGTTACCATGTACTTCCATTACAGTATCTCAAAAATTGTAGTGATAAAACGTATGAACGATTTGACTTTGTGATGTTGTTTATGCTTTCTAAATAAACTTCTGTGTATTTTAAGATTTCCAGTGTATTCCAGCCAAATGTAGACTGTTTTTTACACCTGACAAAAAACTGATTGTATTTAAAAACAGCCAAACATCTGCTTTTTTTAACGTGCTGTTTATAATTTATTTAGATCTTAGTTATGTTTCATTTAGCTTCAAAAAGCAAATATGTCACTGAGCACTGATTTATCAAAGGATTTCTGAAAAGTTGTTGTACTTTCCATATTATTATTTTTATAGAGAATGAAATATTATTTACATGCTAAATTCAAAGCGGTCAGCAACACTTGTTTCTTACATTTTTTTAAGTCTGAATAATGTCACTTGAGAAAACATTGAGATTTCCTTCAAAACCAAAATTGGACAATAAACATAAATAATAAATTTGGATGTTGCTAATTTAGCATGTTTCTCACATCATAAAGAAGATTTTACTCAAATTCCTCTTTTCTTTAACTTTCCTTTAAAAGTATATTTTATTTTTATTTGAATTCCTTCAGCTTTTTCATGGCATGAATTACTTACAGATCTGTGTGGTGTTAAACTGGCAAAAATAAATAAATAAAATACTTGTTGCATCTCAAAGGATATTTATTCCCTTCCAAAGTTTGCGAATAAGGCGTAAAATCTAATAGTGCCTGAGGAATTCCAGGAACAAGTTGAGGTATCCCAGCAATGTAGCAGTGACGCTATTGCTGAGCTGTACACACAATACTATTGCCTTTAATATTTTGTACTTTATGAGTTTTTATCCACCACAAAACCTACAATTTTTAGCCATTTTCCCCCAGTTGAAATGATTTGCTATCACCGTAACTCGATCTGTTATCTCCCAAATAGTTTCAACTGTGTTAATGTGTGCATGTACTTTTCTCCCCCCCCTCCCTCTTATCAGGCTCTCGGCAGCATTTGTGATTCATAGCAGTCATCAAAGTGATAATAAACTCATTCACAATACTAACAAACATGGGGCTCCCAGTTATTTACGAGGCAAATTCACTGCGATGCTGGGCAGTGGAACAGGGGAGAATCAAGATGGTGTTGATTGATAAATTGACAGGTTAATTTACAAGTGGATAATAGGAGTTAGACCCAGAGGGAGCGACAGCAGCCCCTGCTCTAGCTTGGTTGCACTGCCATCTGTCTTGTGCCTGGGAATCTGCAGGAACAGGTCCACAGCTTCCGAAATTAAAGACAAAACCCCCCGTTTACGGCAATTTTAATTCGCTGTCTCGCACAGCCCACCGGCCACCCCTCCCTCCTTCCACCTCCCCGCCGGCCAGATGACTTGTACCTGCAGAAATGCCAGCAGCCCTTCGTCACTTAAAATGTTAAGTGTTTCTAAGGTCCTGGAGTAGTTTTGCTTTGCTTTTAATTGAGAAAAGATAAATATTTTTTGTAGGTCATAATAGTATATACAGTTCTGTGCTGCTTGCATTGCTTAGAAATGATTGTGCTGTTTTCTATTTCATATTCACTTGAAAAATATTTTTTTTAGTCACTGAATGAAATAAAACTAACTTTTACCCTATTTTATTATTAACTGTTTTTCTTTCTCAAAATACATACATTTCACTGTTCCATCTGGCCAACAGGAACCGAACTATTTCTTCTGTTTAGTTGGGAACATGGAATAAGTTCTGTGCGTCTCCTCATTTCTGTAATCCCTAGGAGCAATCAATCACTGTTTTTATGTCATTAAGCATTTAACTAAACTGGTTGTTGGCTTTCCCACAATGACCTGAAATTTCATGGAATTCAAGATCAAGGAACAGTTGCCATTATGTGTCTTTGAAGTTAATATGTTCCAGTCTTGCGTTTTAGCGTTCGGAAAGTTTTATTGGGAAAATAAAAGGGGTGCTCAGAAATACAGTTTTCTTTTTACAGTAAGTGTTAAATGCTGGGAGAAGTGCTTTGTTTTAAATACCCTGGATGTTTCTGCTGTGGTTGCCAATGTTCATCAGCTGCCCTGTGTCACGAGCACAGGGTGAGCTCAGAACTGGATCTCAAAATCCGGTGATAGGATGTGCTGATGTGTCCTATTGCTATCCTGTAATTAACAAGTGTGTGTTACACTTTTTGCATGCCAAATTCTGGGAATAGGAGTTCTGCAATGCCCAGTGAGAGCAGGAATCCTGGGAGTTCATTCTGCAGCTCAAGATCCGAATTGGGTACAAAGCACAGCACTTGAGTGTCTGCTGATTTTGTTTTCTCTGTAACTGCTGTTAAATTAAGGGATACCCAGCACACCTCTTGGATCTGGGATTCTCTTCGCAGTTGTTTCTGGGAGAGGAGTAGATGCTGGTGGGCTTGCACAGAATGCTAATTGTCTCTGGTGAACAGTGGTGATTCGTAATGCTCTAAATGAAGTTGTGAAGGCATTCAGGGGCAAATCCTTTCCTCCACGCCTGGCCCAAACGTAGAGGCTTGACGTGGGGGAACTCCGTGGGGAGCAGGGGAAGGGATAAACCTTCCCTTTGCACGGGCCACGGACCAGCTTGGCTGTAGTCTCCAAGCTACAGGCACCTCCTCTGTGTTTTTGCCTGTCTGTCACACGGCAAATCGCTGGTGGATCTGCATAGTAACAGAGATCCTGGCTCTGCTATTGCTCCCGCCGACGCGGTGTCAGCAGCGAGGACCCCCTGCACACCATCAGAGAAAACAGTGTCCTGATGCTGTGCTAAAACTCTTCAGCGAGCCAGTGTCGTTTTCTGATGCTTTACTGCTCAGCAAAGTGTTCTCCCAGTTGCATGAGGCTGAGCTGTTCAGGAACTGCATCTGTGGCGAAACTAAAGCTCTTGTTTTGAAGAAGAAAAAAAAAAAAATAAAAAAAAGCCACCCAGACTGCAGAGGTGAAAACCAGTGTTTCCTACGCACAAAAACCAGCCAACCAAAGTTTTTTTATAAGATAAAGCACGGGGAAAGTTTGGCTCTTACAGGAAGAAACTTTAAAAGCAAATAATTTTCTAGTCTTTACTGAGGAGTTAGAAAGATATTACTGGTATTTATAACAAAGTTGAATTCAGCAGTCTCTCTGTCTCATCCTACCCATCATTGCAACTGGGCAGTTTTCCTTAATTTATTCAGGGTCATTTTTCTGTGCAGTGATTTTTTTTGGTGGAAGAAATTAGCTCTGTTGCACAGAGTGATTCAGTGAAAACCAGAACGAAAACCAGTATCTGCCTGGGAAGACAAATATTCATTTACTTTATTGAGGTTTTTCTTGTTGTTGTTTAACAAAAGCACCAAGATAATCTTGACACACGATCACGGGAAAGAAGAACTAAGTTTTAAAGCAGCAGGTGAGATAAGGGCTCACGTGACAAGAGTTTGTGCAAGTTGGTGTGAATTATCCTGATCTACTGCTTTACCTGATGGGCTTTGCTGGTCTTCAAGCATGGGTTTAGTGCCCTTTTCACCTGTTTTGTACAGGGTTTGAGCTATTTTTTTTTTGTGTGTGATAGCTGTCTATTTTGGTATTGAACTAGTCTAATTCAGGGTTTTTTTCATGCCTTTGTTTTCTTTTGAGCCACCTGGACACTGGCAGGTTTACAGAGTCATAGATTATAATAGTAGTTAATCTTAAAATTAATTTTAAAACATTCTGATAAAAGTCTTTTTTGCAAATATATTGAGTATGAGGAATGTAGTAAGAGCAAGGGTGACGTTTGGCCCTCATTTTTATAATCTGAGAACCGTGAATGTCTAAAAAAATCTGTGTGTATGTTTATATATACATACGTATGCACAGATGTGTGAATGCTCCCAGTTCTCACCTAAGTTCAGGTGCCTGTTTTTTCATGCTGCAGCACAAGGCTACAAATAACGTGGGAAAAAAAAGGAGGTGCAAATGCATTTAAATCCCTCTCTTTCTTGGACACACATAACCACAGTGAACGACAGGTGAGTTACAAGCAGAGAATATTTAGACCCATTGATTTTCATTATTACTTCTTTCTCATTCCATATGTCACATCAAAGCCATGGCAGTGTTCTGTTTGGAAAGGAGATCAATGCAAGGAGATCGGACTGATCCTTGCTATTCACGAGGAGTTTCCAGATTCAGTGGGTGACACAGGATAAAAGTGACCCTGGATTTTCTGTGACTGTTTTCTTAAGTTTAGCCAGACAGACTGCACAAAGAGGGAAACAAAACAAAACAAAAAGCACAGATTCTGGCTTTGTGCAAAAACTATTCTCTTAATTGAAGCTTATTTAAAAACTTAGATATTCTTTTTAACTACAATGCTGGAAGATTGTCATGACTTCTCTTTATTATTCTGAACCATTTCAAGTAAAAGTGCACATCGCTCCTCAGTAAACATATTTTATGAATCAATCCATGCAAATAAAGCTTTCTTCAATTGTGCACTTCCTAAAATAACATGTTGACATCAAATCATCCTGTTTTGAAGAGTTTGTAATAATAAATAATAATCAATGCTGCAGACTGAAGGATGCATCAATTATATTTATTTTACCCACAGTAGAGACACTCTCAGTTGTGTATTTTTCTCCAATAATTTTGCACATTTTATTGTAAAGTGTACTTCAGTCTAATTGGCAATGTGGCTACTGACTGCTGATTGAGACAAAATTACACTTTGCCTGAAACAAAAATTGAGTTCTATTATGTGAAATATAAAATATTGCCATAGTCTTGCAGGATTATTCTGGAATGTGGTTTAACAGGGACAAAAGAGAACTGAAGAACAGGTAGCACAAAGAAATAGAATTTGGTTAAAAAAAAAAACAAACAAAAAAACCCCAAAAAACCCCAAAAAACAACAACAACAAAAAAAACAAACAAACAAAAAAACCCCAAACAAACAAACAAAAAAAAACCAACAGAAAATGTTGCTTAAACTTGAATTTAAATCACAAAGGAAGTAAATTTGGCAGATTATCGGCTGTACGTTGTGGGGGGGGGGGGGGAAGCCTGATTTGGAGATGAGGAAAGAAATTTCAATTAAAGGGTTTTTTTAAAACTCTCCAAAGGCTACTTTAGTGAGTAGAAATTATTTTAACCTTTAATATGAGTATGTGAGAAAGTGAAAATTTTAGGGTATTTAGGATCAGTATATAATAATAAACAATAAACAGAACTAGTGTTTTGTGGAGTTGTTGGTTCTTCTCAGAGTTGGAGTACGTATTGAATATGGTAATACAGAAAAGGGGGCTGCAGCTTTAATAACTGTGTCCTCAATTATAAAGATTTCTGAGGATGTTTTGAGGGGAGAAAAGATCACAGATGTCACCAGAACTGAACAAAAGAAATTCCCTCTCAGAGAGCATAAAATTCCCCTCCAGTCTCTGTCCTATTTTGAGCCTTTAAGAAGGAGTATTTGAGCCCATGGGGAGCGACTGCTTGCTAACTTGTAATTTCATATGATTTGAAATGTGGCACCTGCTGGCCTCCTGTGTGGGATCACTTAGGAGGAACAGCAACTATCTGTAAGAACTGGGTTGTGTAGCCAGTTATCTCGAGCTAAAAATCCCTTTTCACATTTGTCTTACGTAGCACGGCATAGGTGGGAGGTTATTTTAGTATTGGCTGCCAATGTGTAGATGCAATTTTAGTAAATCTGTTCTTTTACTTTGGGGAAGTCAAAGTTCCTGTGGTACCTTATTCAACTAAAGCAAATGTTAGAGGTAAGTACCAGATCATAGCATTATGTGCTTAGCTCTGTGGAGCAGTGGGCTAAGGTAAGGAAGATGCAAAACAAGTTATCAAATCAGACAAAGGGACCTAATTAAAACATGATTGCTGAGGTCTACGAAAAATACAATTAAGTTGTAAGCCAAAGAAAATGAGGTGGCAAAGTTAATGTATTTGCCATTTATCTCGTGAGATCGCAGTTCAAAGACTCACTTTCAAATCCTACAGGATCAGCTCTTTCAGATCCTACAACAGTCCAATAGATTTAAAATTAGATTGGACTCATGCAAAGATATAATGTGTGAATGTAAAAAGGCCACTCTGCAAATAAAAATAGCACACTGGCTGCATCCCAGGATGCAGCATTTCAGTATTGCCACATGTAGACAGAGTAAAGCTGAAACAAGGAAATCCAGGTTCAAATCACACTTCAGGCTGTATAGGTGAAACTCTGGCATCAGAGCCTAAACTACCTGTCTCTGTGTAAAAGAACTCAAGTTTTCTTGACACGTGTCCCCAGTTTAAGTAGGAAAGAGATCTGTTTTACTGTTGATTTAATTATCTTAGTTAGCTCTGCTGTGGTCCAAATGTATTATCTTATTCATTAGTATCTTCAAGACTAATTAATATTTTTCTTTCATTTTTCAGAATTTATTTATTGCTGAATTGCAGGTCAAGAAGGGAGATTGTAGTCATAGGAGGAAAAGAGTGGTACAGAAGTCTCTGAGTTTTAAAATTCAGGTCTGTCACCATTTCCTACGTGCCAAGACATGTGACTGCCTGTCCCTTGAGTTCCCAACTGATACAAATGAGGATATGTTTGAACCATGTTATCTGAATGTTCTGAGTTGGGGACAAAAGCATCTTACTCTGATTTTTTTATTTTTTCCAAGCAGTGTTGAACAGACCAAGTTATTTCAGCCACCTCCTGGCATGTTTCTGTGGTCAGGCTGAGGTTGGTTTGGGTTTAGGGCTCGGACTGTAAAGTCACAAGGTGACACTTGCCACCTACTGAATTATTGTGTCCAAGAGCTCACAGCCTGGTGGTGTGAGGCTCACAGGGGGTGGGTATTTGGCAATTAATGTATATCACTTTTTCTCTGATTTTTTTGTCCTGCTGAGAAACTGGGCAGAATATAAGTCAAGTTAGAAAATATTTCTTTCAAGTGGAGATGGTCCCCCTCCCCTTCTAAAAGATCGGCCTTATTCCAGTTCTTTTATTTTATTCTTCCTATTATTTTTTGACAGTCTGTGTATGGAGATATTTCTTGCCAAGATGAAAGTCACCTCTTTCGTGCTTGCAGTGCTCTGTCAGTTCTTTTTAAGGAGTTAAGTGCACTGTGAGTTAGTAGGAACAATGAACCTCACTTGTTCTTGCAGCTGTCTGTAAAATCTTACTTAATATTGTTTTGTGGCACAAAATTAGAAGTTTTTAGTTACCTTCCCTGGTGTGTTGGCACCATGATAAGGCATGATATTTAAGGCGACATAGCATGAGCATGTGAAACTGAACGAATAATCCACAAGTATCTTGGTATATCTGAGCCTTCTTACCTAATATCTGAATTGGTTGTAGATTAAAAAAATATACGTATGCCAAACCTCGTGTGGGGCAAAGGGGAGAGAACCACAGGCTGTGGTGTGGTGTCCTACTTTCTCACTCTTCCAGCTCGTCTTTAATTGGAAAGTAAGATTTGCATCCTGGGCTGAGGCCTGCCCAGCACCATGCGGCCCTGCGGCTCTGATGGAGAACTCTTTTCCTACCCCCGTGCAACCTCCATTCCGATGAATTCAAACCTAAAAGGGAAATTTTCCTCGTGAGTGACCTTGCACTTTTCCTCCTGTTGCCTAGAGGAGAGCAAGATCAGTGAGCAATGCTGGATGACACACACCATACTCCTGTTCCTCGCTGCCCCTGCACCCCAGCCGCTACAGATTGTAAAACCACATGTCCATAGTCAGAGATAAAAATAAATCCAGCACTGGGAGGTGAGTAGTCTCCTTCTGTTGCATTCAGATAGCCCAGTCTGAGGTGCTGAGCAAGCAGGGGAAAGTGCATCAGGCAGCTGTGGAGGAGGCTGAAGTTGGGAGATTGATATTTCAGCAAGGCTTTTGTCTTGGAATTTTAGAGGATTTTTTTTAATTATTATTATTCCTGCAATTTATTATTCTTACTGTGCATAAAACAGATTAAAACAAAACACCATGTCTTTATAGCTAGAGAGAGAAATGCTGTATGTTGAGCGAGAAAAGGCACTGAACTACTAGAGTAAGGGCAAGAGGAGAAAGCAAAGGTACATTCTGTAGTTTCCTTTGAGGAGAGGTGCAGGCAAAGGGGAGATTTAGTGGCTGTTCCTTGTGGCAGAAAATCATCCCTGATTGTTTGTAGAACAGAGGCATATGAGTGTCAAACAGATACCGTGGATCCACAAAGATGCATCCTGACCTGCGTGCCTGCTGGATGCGCATGTCATGACTGTAATTTTGTCATGGTAAAAATGTCAAAAGTCACGAAAACCTGGTGAAAATGAAAGAGAGAAAAGTCACTGGCAAGTTTTGAAGTAATCAAATGACCCTTGCAGACCTGGATCTCTCTAATCTAATTTTCTTAAGGTCTGAAGGGTGACTTATGCACCTTCTATTAGGCAGTACCTAACCCTTACCTCTCAGAGCCCTTGCGTACACTGGGGCCTTTAGGAATCTCTCTGTGCCTGGTTGTGCTGTATGAAAACCCTGTGCTAGGGTCAGGCTGCCTCGTTCCAGTTAAATTTGTGGTACTGTCACAACATGCTGATCATTAGTCTACAATCACATTTTCCATACTGCTATATCATACGTGTCCTCTAGTCGGGCAAGGAAAGGTTTGTGGATTGTTGTTTGGTTTGTTTTTTAAACAAATCTGGAAGTAATTTTTTCACACTGATCCTCAGCATTTTTCTCCTGCCTTTTTTTTTTTTTTTTAAGCATAAGTTTGAGAATTAGATCCGATGCACAATGTGACAGAAAGGAAGGACTAGACTGTGACTCTCTGTACAAAATCTCTGTATCTCCTTCTGACCAGAAAGCTGTCTTGTGTGATGCATCCTTGATCTTCCAATACACCCCTAAAGCTATTAGCCAAGCTGAATTACTTCTTAACTTGTAGTATATGTTATCTAAACAGGCCATTTTTGGGCTAGTATACATTTAAAACCTCCCTTCACCCTCGTTGTCTGAACCAAACTGGCCGTTTTTCAGGTTCAGATCAGATCACATCAATCTCCCCTCCAAATGTGCCCCCAGCTTCCTTTTTCTCATGCCCTGCAGCTTCCCCTGCGCTGGGAGATCAGGTGGCGAGTTGTCAGCAAAGCCCAGCTGCTGCTCGGCTTGAAATTCACGCTTGCTCTGAGCTCCCCCATTAGTTGTGCCCTGGAGAGTGGTGGTGGTTGCTGCTACCAGGGGAGCCCAGAGCCATCCATGTCTCTGCCAGCTCGGAGACTTCAGAGGGCTGGAGGCTCTGGTGTAACTAATAGGGATGTCTGGAAGCAATGGGAGATTTGAGCGCAGAGACACAGCCCGGGGCCCGAGCCAGTGGTCTGTCAGTACCGTTCCTCCTCATGCTGCTCCTGGAAAGATAAAGTGGACTCTGCAACCCCCTGTGCTGGAGCTGTGGCTTCAGTGAAGGTGGTGGCAAAGAGATTGCTAATGATAAAATGTATGCTGAAGTTGAGGGAATGGGAGAGAAAGGACATGTGAAGAGTGACCTTGAAAACAGACCCAGCGTGCAGGGGATGGGAAAGTACCAAACGAAGGGACGACGAGAAGGTGTCTCTGCACGAGGCTGCCCAGAAATGTGCAAAGTCTCTTCTGTGTGACACAGAAAACTGCAGCAGAGCTGCAGTGTTCCTGTGCCATCCTGTGATGGAAGGGCTAACACCTGTTTTATTCCAAAGACTGGGAAACGCAACCCTAGGTAGTTTTTCAAGAGTATTTTTGAACAGTTTGGCAGAGCTTTGCCCAGTTTTGGATGGTCCCTGTGATAACCATCTATGTGAGCATCCTCTGTAGCATTGAACACTTCCAGACCAAGAAGCTAGTTAAAATAGTGAGCGTAACCCTCTATTTTAATGTTTTTCTTCAGGTGTTTGTAAAACTGATTCCATCATCTCTTCAAAATGAGTACTGCAAAATGGTAACTTGTACCAAAATGATTAGATGAAAATTTACAGTTCAAAGACTGATTTCACATGAAAGTGTTCTCTGGAGCCTATTTGCCAACTGACTGTACCTCTGTGTCCTCTGGATATGAAAAAATGATGGAGTTTGGGGTAGTGATATTTGTGTTTTGAAAGTGAATGTTGCATTTCTTCTTAATATGTCAAAACAGGAAAAGTCTAAGTAACCTTTCACTATAGTAATAAATTTTTCTGCTAGTATAAGTCATATAATTATAGTTTAATTATCTACACACACATTCAGTGCTTCACTGTGTTTACTCATAGGGTCCACTTTGCTCATGCCAGTTATGGACTAGTTTAAAACTAACTCCACTAACACTCAGTGGAGCCAGTGCTGGTTAACACTGATGTAACTGAATAGAATTACAGTTCTGTAATAGAGTTAGTTCAGAAAATTCATTGCTTTTGAAAGCCCTTTCAAAGATATGCTGATGTGGAGGAAACCAGTGATTCTTGTCCCTCTTATCTGAAGGCTGCTTTGAAATCTGTGCATCCCTTCCTCGTTCCTCTCTCTCTCCCATCTCCCTCTCACTACTGGTAGTTGTAAACCAGTATCTTATGACCATTCTCTTACTCTGTAAAAGTCAAGAATGAATCAGAAGTTCTGAGTTCTTGCTCTTCTCTCTTCTTGAGTAACTTCTTCCCCCTGCAGAAAGTTGATTTAATTGTCGTGCAGAAACCTTCTGTTCAAACAGAAGGACGTCAGCTCTGCGTTTTTACACTTTTCCCTAATCATTAATCTGAGTTATAGATGCAAGTGGTTTGTGTGCCAAGGAAAATGGACTGATTCAGTCCCTTGTATTTCATGCTCTTCTTTTTGCACACCACTGTGTCCCTTATGTTCCTGTGGTAATCCCTATAAACTAGGAAACCTTACCACTGAGTCTGGATAAATCCCTATCAAGGGAAGGTGACGAAGGACTTGGATAATGCTGTTAGGGTGATGGAATGAGCAGAGGTCAGGCAGATTGAAAGCAATACCAGCATGGCTAGTGTGAACTAGGCTGGGAAGGTAAAAGGCGCTTCCATATGCAACCTGTTACTTCTTGTCAAAGTGGAAAAGGATTTTCTGCTCAGGTTCTATTACCAATGTCACTGAAAAATGGTAGACATATATGGGTGCATGGACAGGTGTATCTTCAAATATGAATTGCACACTTCAGATATTTGTTTAGTATAAAATATAAATTCATGCCTCAGAAGATAAAAATACTACATGAATCTTTGTCAAAACCATTTGATGGCAAGACTTTCTTTCTAGTCTTTGAAAAATGAGCCTCAAGGGGTGAAAGTATCATATTAGTAAAGGTAATCACTAGTTCTAGACAATTACTTTTCTTATGTAAACCTGTCTTTCTATTGAGGCACTCTTTAAGTGCAAAATAACTTTATGAATTAGAGAAAAAATGAGGTTTGTGTTATGGAAGCTTGAGGGGTTTTGGTGATTTTTTTCCATTTGGACAAGTTTTGCCACTGACAAGGATGTTTCATCTTGAGATTGGGCATGTCACAGAATGCTGCAGAATTTACTTTATGCTCTCAATTCTTAGCTAAGCCCTGGTCAATCTAAATACCAGTATGGAGGAAGTAAACCGAAAGGGTTTACTTCCTTACCTTCATCCCAAAGTAGTTCTTCCTTGGATGCCTCTATACACTTTTTAAAACTTGGTTAAATTTAAGTTAACTTCGTTAAAGTTTGCTAAACTTTGAGTGATAATGACCTGTATGAAGCACTGTATGTCCGACAAATTTTCCTAATTTTTTGTGTATTGCTGAAGCCTCTAAAATCAGCCAAACTAAAAAACCCAAACCAAACAAAACCCTAGTCTCTTTCCTTGATGTGCATATCAGTTCAACTGTTTGCAGACCTGTATGATGGATTAACTGTTCAAACTATACATTTTGCTTCCTCTTAGTCTTTCATGGGCTTGGGTTTGGTGCTCAGGCAGGGGGCAGGAAGGATCTCTGACATATGCTTACCTTCTTAGAGGTGCTTTTTCTTGGTGCAAAGTTTGCCGAAACAGCTCCTAGATTTGCAGATGTTCAGTGCAGTGAGTTGTGGGCTGCACTTGTCTTATATTTGGATTTAATCCAGAGAGGCAAAGTGTCTCAGCTCTTGAGGACTGGTATATTAGTGTCCTTGTGAGCTCAAGATCTTGTAGGATTAGACAGCACACTGCATAAAGATCCTCTGGTCTGTGACCTGCGGTCTCAGGCACCACTGCAATGCACATAATAATAACACCAGTTTAGTGAAAGTGCTTGAAAATGATTATATTTTTTTTCCCCTGACTAAAGCTCTTCAATTAGGAGGTAAGTCATTTCTGCTGAAATAAATGCTAAATGGCTTGACTTCACATTTTGTAGTTGGTATGTGTTGAAGTCCAGAGGAGACCTAATTCTGTGCAGAATATGTCAGTTTCCCAATAATGATCTCCTGAAAGTCTCCATTTATACAGGAAAATTATTTTACTGCTTTTAAAGGAAGCTGTTGCATTTATGGATTCTGGCAACTTAAATCCACCATTAATGGGAGAGAAGAAGCAATAGTCAGATTAATATACTTTTTCCTCTGTGCATTATGCTGTTTACCTAATCACGAGTTCATGGTGGAAGATAATTCAGAAGAAAATGTATCACATGAATTTTGGATGACAGCCTGACTTCCCATAACTGGCTAACTAACATTAACTCTGAAATTGTATTTCTTGATGGGAAAAGTATGAAAAAAAAGAGTACACATAATAAAGGCACTGCTTGTTATGGTCTAGCTGATACCTTTCTCAAGATCCTGGAGGGGTAATCACAGGCACTTGGCAATAATGGTGTAAGCCTGAGGTGGGCAATGTGCTCCAGCTCTGTGACTGCTAATGAGTCTCACATGTCGCTCTCATTTCTGCCTCCCTGCTAAAGGTGTGAGCAGATCACAATCATCCCATGCAATATCACTGAGGGGCCTGATCCTGCAAGCCTTTGCTTGTGGGAAGAGCTCCAATGACTTGTCAAACTTGACTTCACTTGTGCTCATATAAATAATAGCTTCAGGACTGGCGTGTTGTTTGCAAGGGACATCACCTCCTAGTTGTCCAAGTTTGTGGTAGCAATTTTACTCTTTAAAGGAAAAGAGCATTCCGTCTTTCCCTCCCTGAAATAGTACCTTGATTAATTGTTTTCTAAAGCACCTTATATCATGGCATTCAAAACAGTCACTGACTGTTTTTTTGCTGTTAGATATCAGGGAACTGTCTCAGTATGTTTTGATTCACTTGACCAATAACTCCTCAGAAACCTTTAATGCTGTGGCTAAAGGGGATGTACAAAGGACTGAAAAAAATTATAAGGAAGCTTTTGACAAACTCAAGTGAGAGTGGGTCTCACCTGACACTTTGGTCCTCAAAACAAGTGGTTGATGAGAAATAATTTCTGTGCACAGGTGAATTCTTATTGCCTGACAAGTCAGCCTTCTCTCTGCTTGTGTGCGTGTGTGAGAGCAGTGTTGTTTAAACATCATCTAAAATATAATAAGCAGTGAATAAATTAAGAATCTGTTTGTTAAACTATGCATATATTTATACACAAAGATAAGTTGTGTATATTTTGTTGAGATTAAACATGAAAATGCTTTTATCAAGTAAGCATAGGCTCCTCCATTCCCCCACCCCTGTTCAAGGCAATCTTTCTAATGCTGATTTTTTTATTTTTTTATTTTGCCCTTCATTGACATTTCTTTCAGAAAAAACATGGATACTTGTCCATGCCTATACCCCTTGTCATGCACCTTCATTTCTGGGTTCTGTTCAGCTTCTTACCTACAGCCCCAGGCATTGCTGTCTGCTCAATAGTTTCCAACCCCTGTAAAGAAGAAACAAGATGACGTATTACTTTTTAAACATAAACCGCACATGACTAAGGCCCAATAATTCGCTCGCTCCCGCCAGGATGCTGAATGATTAAGTCTGACATCAGTCAGTGCCAGTAGTGTATTTTTGATAAACCATAGTTGTCTGCTGCATACCCCAACATCTGTATTTTTCACACCAGAGGCATCTGTCTTGTTCAAGAAAATGAGAGACATGTAGCACACTGCTCGTGCAAGTAGTAAAACTGATAGAAACTGTACCAGTTATCATTCTACATAGAGCTCCTTTCTTAAGTGATAGCAAATGACATATTTGGACCACTTTTTATAGAAACTATTTCAGGGAACGTACTTTCGTGACCTGCTGTGAAACTTGTGGAGATCCATCCTCAGATCCAACAGCATCTACAAGTGGGCAGAAAAATGAGCCCAAAAATTAATTAAGCTTTCCAGCGCTATTTATCATTAGACAAAGATTTCCCTCTTCACACAGCAATAAATTTAGATGTCTTTGGAAATTTAATCTACTGAAGGAGGTCTCAAAGTCCATGTTCTTTGGAAACTGCAAAACTGGTATTGTTGTATGGCGTAAAATATCTATACTGCAAATAAATATTTAAAAAGGTAAATTTGGCCCTGACTATTTACCAGTGATGCAGGAAGAATTGCAATTGTTTATATCAGAAGTGAAGATGGACTAATATTGTTTGTGAAAATCATCAATCTAATCATGCTGATTTTGTTCACATTTTCTGTTTCTGTGTCAAAAGTCATGGATCACAGATCACTGAAGTTTTATTTATTTTTATGTCTGCAAGCACAAAGTTACCATAGTCAGAAGACAGGTATTTCTTTCTCTCAATATCCTTCATGTGCATAGTAGCATTATCTTTTTATTAAGCAACATCATTGCTACTTCATATTTATTTATAAAAATAAGAAGTCAGTATTTAATATTTCTAATCTATCTTAACTTAAAACAGACTTCCAAATGTGACCCTCTGGAAGCTGAGAAGGAAGAGGTGCTAATTTGGCACTCTTGTGTTAGCAAAACCAGAATGGGAGCAAAAAGAAACAATTTCTCATATGAAAATTAAAAATGATAAAGTCACGATGCTGTGACTTAGCAGTGTTTACCTCTGGCAGTGCATTTGCAGCTGGTATTTAGCAGCGTCAGCACTCTGTCTCTAAAGGAGATTGTGGAAAGCAGCCTTTCTCAGGTTTTACTGAGAAGGAAATGTTTGACTTTGATCACAGTTAAAATGACGGCATAGTCAGTAGACAAAATACTGCAGATAGTTAGAAAAGGCGACTGCTTTGGAGTATGTCCTTTAAACTCTAATGGATCAGTTAATTCTCCAGAATATTTACTGGGAGAAGTCCTAAAAGGGTTAAGAAGCTGCTATAAGAAAGGCTAAAAATGATAGACTGGAAGTAAAAGAGGTAGTAAAAATTGAAGGATATAAAAAAGCAGAGGAATGTGGCTGGGGAATAATAAAATAAGAGAGAGAAGTTAAACCAGTGACCCTTGTCGGCAGTGAAAAGCGGGAGATTAGAAAATGTTTCATGCTAATTTCCATGGAGATTTCTTTAATTTATCGAAAATTACTTTCTTCTGCTTTGATTTGTCCAACTGCCTGCCCCCTCGCAGCTTTTTCGGGGTGGTCCTACCCGTCACGCCGTGCTGAATATGGGCCTCGTTTGCCCCCACACTGGGCCAAAGCGTCGTGAGATTACTGAAGCGTCTCTGACGTCTCTATCAGCTTGTGCCACCACAATGCCCTATTCCCTTTTTTTTTTTTTTCTCCTTTCTCTCCAGCTCTCCCCTCTCCCCTCCGCAGCAGAGTCTTAGGATTCCTGTCACATGATGGCTTCATTGGGGGCCCCTTGCTGAAGCGTTTTCACTTTTCTCCTGATCCGTTCAGCTTGGTTCTCTCTGCTGCCTGGCATATCAAAGGAGATTTGTGGGTCATTGAGCCATGGACACAGAATATAAAGTTATCAGCCTGCCTGGCAGCATCAAAACAACAAAACCCGCCCCCCACCCCAGCCATCAGTTACCATCTTCATCCTTCAAGTGGCAGGAAATTGTTAGTCTCCCTTACAAATGTATATTGAAAGCATTTAATTTCTAAAGGATAATCAGGATGTAGAGGTACCAGCTAAAAGACCTTAAATATTACATCTCCTAATAGGGCACTTCGGATTATAGCATGATGTAGTAAGATGAAGAAGCTGCTTATGTCTCCAATTTTAAAGACACAGGCTAATATTAATGACAAGCTGATATTTTTGCAGAATAATAAAGTAATTTGCTTACCATCTCCAACCTTGTCACAGATAATAAATGGATGTATTTGATTACGAGCATTCTGGGCCAGTGGAAATTGATATCACTTCCTTAGTCTAGCTTAGCTGAGGATTCGATCCCGACTATTTATTTGGGGATGCAGAGGAAGGTTCATTACATTAATGTTTCTAAATGTGGCAATTTGCCATAATTTGAATCATCTCTGTCCAGTTCCTTTCTGAGCGCTGGGACTACTTAGCTCTCAAGTGAGTGATCCTGGTAGAAATGCCAAGATTCAGTGTGTATTGCACTGAGTATCCAAAATTATATGGGGGAAGATGGCACCCAGTACCTGCAAAAGGTGATGAGTACAGTGCAACATCAGGGTTAGAAATATCTGTCTTGTAATGTCCATTCTAACTCAATTAGAAATAGGTTCGCTTGTAGTGGTTTGGAACTCTTGTGGGGGCTCTAAGCACCTTTTAAAATGAGTCCTCATTAGTCTTTTCAAAATCGGTGTTTAAACCGTAGCCTGAAACATCTCCCTCAACTCCCTCTGGACAGTGAACTTGCATATTAAAGACCTTCTTTATCCTGTAACTAAGCCTGCTCTGTGTCTGCTGCTGAGCTTAAGGCTCTCCCTGCAAGGTGACTCACCTACATCGATTGATTTACTGGGAGGTATCGTGGTCCGGGGCAACAGAGATTTGGCTCTGCCTGCCCAAGGCACACACTGCAGCAAGGCCTCTGTAAAGTCCTAGGGAAATAATCCTGAGGGAAGATGGGTGTAATGGATGATGCCACAAACACTGGAGGGGAAGTCAGAGTGATACCAGGAGTTTGTAATGGCTGGTGAACAAATTCTGACAAACTACAGATACTGTAACCCCTCTAACCATAGCTTTGTATGTACTTGACAGGCAGGAATATGGGCAATTCGCCCCAAATCCCACAGCTGGGAGGTGTTCATAAATTGTAATCCAAACCCACAAACCCTATGCTGGATTCAGTGCTATTGTGGTGTGTCATCTACTATTTTAAAGACTTGTCACATCTCTTAAATCTGTTAAAATCTCTTAAATCTGAAACCTGTTGTGTCTTTGATGCAGTCAATGTACCAGCAGAGTCCCCTGATATATAACTATATCTCTGCATATTTCCTATAGAAATAAAAGTTGATATTTTTGGTTTTGTTTTAATATATAAATATCCCTTTCTGTCAGTAAGTTTCCTTGTTGTGTCTGTATTGGCTTCCTTATTTCAATATAGCTTGGTCTGTCACTTAATGTATTCATGCTTCCCTTTCTAACCATCACCATCTCTGTTTCTTGTGTTTAAATCTTGGCTCCATAAATGATTTTAAATTCCCTCATGATCAAACATGATCATGCAGAGCTTGAAGTTAGAGAGAATGTTAAGTGTTCTCTAATTAATTGCATAAATGTGGAATGCAAGAATGAAGTGCTAACTGGTAATTTCTGTGTGCAGTAGGCTTCCTGAATATGTGCTAGATTATAACTTATATGTGCTTGGGATACTACCTATTAACTATTCATATGACACTTGTTTTCCAAGGGTGGTCGTGATTCTGCTTTCCTTTAATGATTTAAAAGTTTGCTAATGTATTAATAGAAGAATATCTAGAACACTGTTTTGTCCTGCCTATTGTCTATATACTTAACCTTTTCCCTTTAGTTCTGTGTGCAAGCACACATATAAATGTGTGTGTATGTGTACTGTACCATGTTCACATATAATGGAGAAAGAAACAACATTTACACAGCTATGGTTCATTACTTAATTCATTTCAAATATAAATGACATAGATTTTAGAACGGTTTACAACTGGGCACACCTTTCTCTTTGAAAACTGACCAATTACAATGACTGTTCTGTTTTATTTTAAGAGGCAAACCTTTGTAGTATGTGCCATTTTGTTACTTACGTTAGAAAGGAATGCTTTAATCCCCTTAGAAGTTAACCTTAAAAAGGAAACATCTACCTCATTGTGGTATTGACCTTGTTCTGGTAAATTGCCATGTTTTCCTTTACCTACATTGCACTATCAGTGTGAGGTGTTTACATCAAGGATAAGGTTAAATGTTTCTTTTTTGAGGTCACTTACTCTAGTTCTTTCTATGTATATCTCTGGAACAAAAAGAGAGCAATCAGACTGACTAACAAAGCAACCTGCGAGAGCTGTACCGAACCCATCAATTCTTTTGTGTAAAACTTACCCTCACTTTGACATTCTTGTCTGGGCAACATTCAAAATGCAAAGCAAGTTGTGGTTAAACCCAGCAAGGTTTTCACAGAAGCTTATGAAAACTTGTATTTTACATGGTCTCCACATGTGAAAGTTTAAACTGCCCAGATTCACCTTAACTCCTCATCCATTTTAGAGTCTCTCTACTTTGGTATGGTTTGGTTTGGTTTGGTGTTTTTTGACCTCCAAAAATAGGAGCTTTGCACTATTTTCTCTAGATTTGGAAAACCAGTCCATATTCTCTCTGGAAAGCAAAGGAAGATGAAGTTAGTGGAGAAATTGATTTGGGTTTTTATTTGGTGAAAACTTTGGCTGTCTAAAAATAGTTAAAGAGATTTGAAATTGCTTTGACTTCTCTTGAAGAACCCAGAAGGCCTATAAAGGAAATAGAAAACATACATTTATGAGAGGCTATCTTATCAATTTGTTGCCCATGAAATTAAATTTTATATGCAGAATATACTAAAGGAATTTTTGTAAGATATCTGACTATTTGCTGTGTCAAGAAAGTCAGACAACATAATTTTCTAAAGCAGTGCTGAATATTCAAATTTCAATTTTCATATGACAACTGTATAAATACAGAAAATTCTAGGGTTTTTTTTTTTTTTTTCAATGCTTCTTATTACAGAAGACTTAAAAGCTACATCTGAATAATTTGGGGTAATCTTTGTAGGAGCACAAAACCAAAAAGACACTACTAGAAATCAAAAAGCCTGTTCACACCAATGAATCTGGGTTTCATCCAGCAAAGATTTAGGCTGTGCCTAATACCTGTAGTGTTCAGTAGTCCTCATTTTTTCCCAGAATGCAAAACCAAACTGGAAGACCAAAAATTCTGAATTCAATTAAAGGTAGCTTAACACAGTAACAGGAAACTATTTTCATATGCATTATTTTTACTGAAGTATTTCTTATGCACATATTCCACATTATTGTGTTAATACTTATATAGTGTGGCTGGCTTACCTTGATGAAAAGAAAAGCATTTATGAAAATGGGAAAATTCATACCCCTCTTCATTCTACCTCACCCATTTTGATAATTTCTAATTATTTTCATGATATAGCCCCAATAAAGATCATAGAGTAGTGCAGTCAGCATTTGTTGAACCTGTAACTTTAATGAAATGTAGTACTGTATTATCCCTACAGCTAGGCTGAAATCTCATAGGAAAATACTGTTCACTGATTTTATTCTCTGAAATATGATCTAAAAAAAAATAATACATGGCAAGTTGTGTATAAAGACTCCTGCAGCATACCTATGCCAGCCTCTCTTTCCCTGCATGTATTGTGGGCTAACGTAAACACAATTAAATGAAGTATTTCCTTCCTTTGGGATCTTAGGATAGCAGCAGTTAATAATAGAGCACTGCATTTCATTACAATTTTGGGTCTGAGGCTGCAGAACCTAGATATGGAGAATATCAAATGGAATAGCCAGGAGAAATAGTCAGCAGAACTGATTACCTAGAGGAGTGCCTCCGTGTGTTTTATGCATAATCATTTCACCAATTATTCCTAATTTAGTTGATGAGTTGACTTAATTTTATTTTTTTTCCTCTTCTAAAAAACAGAGCATTAAATATTCTTCTGTACTTTTGCTTATTCCAGCTCCACTTTGGAGTCGAGTTGTTTGATGTGGACAAGCACGTTGTCTTCCCCTGTCCTCTACACTCTAGGATTTGCGTGGGTGTGTGAAACATGGGAGAGAAGGGATGTAGGACTTTTGACCCACGAGGCACTGCCTGGTAAGGATGTGATTGATAGTAGCTTAGGAAGGCAAGAGAGATTCAGGAAAGTGGCTAATGGTGCTCCAAATGACTTCTGTAGTGGAGTTGGAAGGGTTATGGCAGTACAAGGACTTTGGTGATAACCAAAGAATATGTTTGCTGGAGAAGAAAAAGGGTTGTCACCTCATGGTCTCTCTGCAAGGAGCCTGTTATTTACTGGGCTTGTATCCCAGGGAAAGGACGTGGTGGCAAGCACAGATATTCTGCTGAAAATATCACATCTCTAACGGGTTTGATACTCAAATAAGCGGCAGCATTTTTTGTCATACTGATGTGGCCAAACCTGGCCCATGACAAGTAGGAGGTGTTCATACCTTGTCCCTATCACTGCAGCATTGTCCAGGGAGCCACAGCTGGGGGGAGGCAATCAACATCCGACTCGATAAACCCCATCAGCAAAACACTGGATATTTTGTGTTTGATTTTCAGTGCCACACAAACTATTTCTACTGAAAGTCAAGAAGTGAAAGTTGAGTGTCCTTAAGTGCCTTTAATGGGTTTATTTTATTTAACTATATCAAAAACATTTGAAAATAAATGTATCTAAATTATGTACGGGGAAGTCAATTAGGCCAAATATGGTACTTGATTTGGCAGAGGTATTCTTAATTAAACAAAAGTTTGTGATTTCACAATAATGACATATGTCAGTCACAGAAAAGTCTGAAAGTTTTAGGACTGTGCTACCAAAAAGGTGTTCAGTGTAACTAATTTGATAGCTGTGAAAATTCTTAGACTTTGTGTCCTAATACTTATACTACTAGATAGTTCTCACTTTTCTCTCTCTAAAATTTAGAACAATAGATGGTTGAAACGTGCAAGTCAGTCACTGATTACAGTGAGAAGATACAAAATATTTGAAGTTTTTAATGGCAAGGCAGATGAGGGAAGCAGGAAAATAAATGAATTTGAACCCTTTGAAAAATTTATTCTGTGTGTTTCACTGATTTTGAGAAAAAAGAAAAGGAAGATTATACTTATGTTTGTGTAAGTCTGAAGTAATTGCTTTAAAAGAACAACCTGCAGATGATTTAAATTAAATATAAAAAGAGTTATAATCTAGTCCCACATTATTTGGGAAAATTTCAATTAGTCACTTTGTCAGCTTGCATCATCAAATCATTACTTTTTTTTTTTTCTCTTTTTCAGCTTTTGTGATTTTGTTTTTAGTTGCGTGCAGTAAATACTCTTCTTTGCATATTTAAATGTGAAGAATAGAAATAAGAGAAAAGTATCTTTGAGTCTGGAGAACTTTTTTTTTAAAACCAGTCAGTTTTCTGAGTGCCCCAAGGGCAGCAGAAGAATATGACAAAGCTGGCAAATCAGAAGCCCCTCGAGGAAAAGAAAAGTTGTAGTTGCTCCAGCTGCAGAGCCTGATCCCAGAAAACTAGGGCAGTCTATTCCTTAAGCTCCGCTCTTGGACTGACCAAAGGAACTTGAGATTTATTGTTTTGAACTTTAGCTCTCTTGGGCTGGCTCTCTGTGTCCCTGCCTAGGTGAAGGAGGCCATATCCATAAATCTGACCTTACTTAGGGAATGCAGAGTGTCACAAACCTTCCTCTCAACAGTAGTGATTTCTCTTCCAGCCTTGGCTTCCTTGGCGCTCCCGCGTACTTGGCTCACTGAGGAGCCTCGGTAGGGATCGCTTGTATGTAAACAAGGAATTTGGCAGGAACTCAATCCCTTTCAGCAAAGTTTTCATGATATATTATTACCCATAAGGGAACTTCACTTCCTTCACTGGAACAGTGCAGCATCTCATTTTATTCAGTTCTTGTCTTCTCTCTGTCCTCTCTCTCTCTCTTATCATTTTCATATGCTGTTGTCTCTCAGCTTTCATGGGAAGATTGCTGTTTCAGAAGATTAAGATGAATCTAATTTTATGTTTCAAATCCACATAAAACACGGATAGTTATGGAAGCTTGGACTCATTGTGACAGCAAATTCAGCCTCGAATGCCCTGCAGGGAATTATGTCTTAACATGTTGTATCTCTTTTTCAATGCCTGCAAGGCTATTTCTTCATCACCATGTAAACTGCATGGTGGGGAATGCCAACAAAAAATAAGATGCAGTGGAAGATAAAAATTCAGTGTAAATAAGGTGTAAGATAGACAGTAAGCTACAAATGGCTTGTTCTATTTAAACCTACTGGGTGGAAAACAGGAATGAGGGACACATTTCTGATTATCTCACAAACCAAAAAAAAAAAAAAAAATCTATATAATATTTGTTGACAGTATCAGTAATATGCATTGGAATTCAGCTCGCTGGCATCTGATGCTGCTAAAAAAAAAAACCAGTAAAAAATACACAATATAAACCAGCGTTATATTTGTATATGATGGTAAATGTTTGTTTCTAGCACAATTCCCTTTGGGAGAGGTGGGGGGATGGGAGATGCTGCGTGATTCTGCTTTTTCATTTGCAGCAATCACTAATTTCAGATGAGTTGTTAGACCACACGCGAGTAATTTTCCTAAACAATGGCTTCAATTAGTGGTCAGATCCAGCTTGTTGGTGTTTTACCCCGGCCTGTACAATAGACGTTTTGCAGATGTCATGCAGTGTTCTTCCAACAGCTGTGTGAGATTTCCTTCTGAAGAAAGTGTTCAGCAAAGGGAAGTTGGGGGGCCCATTTGCCTGTGTTTGAATGTTTAATTACAGAGATTGCGAGGCAGGGCTGCTGCTGCCTGCCACCACTTAGCACTTACACAGAGGGCTGAGTGAGTAGTGGGGTAATGTATTTGAGAACATGTTTGTTAAGACCAACTTGCAATTCATTCTGGCTGTCATTATTCATAGAGCTGCATGGGATTCTACCCCACATGTGCACAAAAAAAAAAAAAGGAGTTAAATCCCCTAAAGGAAAAGAAAATGTATCTTTGGACTTTAGTGAAAACAATTAATTTTTAAAAAAATATTTTAAGATAAGTAAGAAGATATTGTTAAATATTTTAACCACTTGTATTGATATAAAATCTTCTTTTTCACAGTTATTTTACAGTTGGGATTTGACTTAATTGGGAATGCCTAAAGATCACTTCAGTCAGAACTTCAGCACAGAACAGTCCAAATCCAGGGAACATTTAGGTAGGATCCGTAGCTATATGAATGGGGGAGGTGTGGCTTATTAATATGGTTCTGTGTATTTATGCTTGAATTAGTGTATCTGAGGGAACAAATGACTTTGTGCTGGACAGGCTATATACACAAAATTACTTCTCTTGTGACAAGAGAAAATGGAACATAAAATCTAATAGACAATAAATCTGGTTTATATCTTCCTGTCTTCTTAATCAGGAAAGAATCTGGCTATTTTTAACTATAGGGTCCAATTATAAAGTGAAATGTAATGTTCTTTCTTTATCAAAAGTGTCAGGAAAATATTTTAAGGGTCAAATCCTTAGCCAGTATCTATTAGGAGACTGTGCTGATTTGTACCAGCTGAAGATCTGACTTTACATATCCTTAAATTTTCAGATGTATCTAGCTCCTGAAGTGTGTGTGTGTGAGTGCATCTCTCAAAAATACTCATTTTTTCTGATTATCAGTTAATGGTTTGGAGGCAGTGGATCATAAAATATATTTCCAAAATGTCTCATGGATGTGTTTTGTCAAATTTATTGATGTGAGTAATGTTGAAGACAATGTTAAAACTCATGGGTCCACTGACGTTAATAAAGCTGTTGTTGATTAAGCAAGTGCAAATTTAAAAAGGTTTTAGCAACTTACTTACTGAGTCATGGAAAAGTAATGAAGAGAGGACTAGAGAAGGGGGATGTGGCATAAGAAAGAACAAAAGAGGTTTAAGTGCTTTGTTAGGTAGCAAGGAAAAGATATGTGGCAAAGTATTCTTTTAGTTAGTAAAGATTTAGGGTAAGCAGCAATGTCTGCTCAGTGCTGTGTGCATTAATAACAATTCTAAAAAGGTGTTAAAAATATGGAGACATCAAACTCCAAATATCTCCTTCCTCTGTAGCCTTATCACAATGTGCTGCAGTCAGACATATCAGATATTATGGTCTGAGCAGCACTGATAAGCTCAGTTCTTCAATATATCTCAGAAACACAGAACAGAGAACAGGAGCTTAGTTGACTCACTTGGTAGCACTTTCCTTTGCCTCAGCATTAGTCAAAAACACAGGATGACTGTTTTCTGCTGGAGGCACTGTTATTTTAGGATGATATGCTTGTGTGCTGGTGGTTATTAATGAATCCCTGACACTCTTCCTAAGAGCCTTAGCACCATCTCCGTTCCACCAGGTAACCTGTGGTCCTCTGGAAAGCTCCCGCTCCCTTCCTGAGGGTACAGCTTTGCAGATGCTGGCAGCAGGGCAATCTCATTAGCAGGCCCACGCCTTTGAAATTGGCTCCCTATGTATATACACTTAAGTGTGAATCTCATCATCAGCTGAGCTCTTGGAACTTGTTCTCCCTGCAGCCAAGTATCAGGAAGGCTGGTGTGTTTTAGTCTCGTTAGGACAATTCAGGTTTCAGCAGAGCCAGCCAGATGCCACAGTGATGAGTGCCCTGTATTTAGCCATCATTGTAATAACAGCAATTGTTTTTATTATGCCTTCTGAACTCTCAGCAATAAAAAGAACTGGAATATTTCAAGAACTGACCCCGTTCTTGTGGTTTCCTGACCACATGTCTTTGGGACAGGCCCAGCTGAGGCATCCGCTAAGGTCCTGTCACCTCTGAAAATTTGCCTCGTTAATTAAGAGGGCTCAAAACAGATGGCTGGTGTGTTGATGCTTTGTTTAAGGAGGTAAGAACTGGGAAGAAAAGAATGTTATTTGTTACTGGTGAATTTTGAGCTGGCTACACACCCAAATTCCTCTCAGTCTTGTTGAAGGTCATAATGCAACCAGCAGAAATTCTTTGTTCCAGTTACTACTTTGTGACACCAGTATAACATTTAGGAGTATTCTGTGAGGCTGGGCAGAGTGGATACACCAGCAAAGGGTATTCTTGGGCCCTGGGCAAGGCTTCAGGTGAAGTGTGGAAGGGATCCTTGCTCCCCTTTCTCAGCTCTGTGCTGTTGCCTCTCGAGCATTTGGGTATTAGCAGCAGGATTTGCAGAAATACAGGAACACCTTGGCAAAGAGAAGTCATGTGCAGGTTGTCAAGAATTTCTCCAAAATAGACAAAACATACAAAAGACTATAGAGTAATTTCATCAGCAAAGGTGAGCTAATTTACAGACAAGTTTTTACAACAAATTTTAATCATTCACTTGGCCCATCCGTAACGTTAACTACGTTTTTTGTATGAATGTAAGAAATGGGCTCTTGTCTGAAAAATACTACCATTTTTGCTAGCCCAGCCTACACACACTCTTACAGAACACCATTAATAGTGTTCTATGTATGCAAAGACAGGATATGGGTTTTTCCCATACTTTTAGCAAGTGCCATTTAAAGTTTTGTAGATGGAGACGGAGCCATGGTGTCTAGGAGGCCAAGCATTCTGACAGGCTTGCTTAAGTGCAGCAATTCAGGTTTCATAGCTAGCTACCCAAGGGGACCGTGTACTAACAGCCTCCTCCTATATTGGCTCTGTATGTTGGGAAAGTCGCAGGAAGTCGAAATGAAATCGCCAAATACCGCCGGGCCTCAGGCCTATATGGTGGCCTCACTGCTGAAAAATAATAAAAATGATGCTGAAATGTACTATCCCTGGTGAACCAAACAGTCAATAAAAAACAGGATCTGTGCAGAATTGATTGTATTCATAGTGAGATTTTGTCTACTTATAGTATCAATTAGAGTTGTATTAATAGGTACAATTCCGACTTTACGCTGGCATTAATTTTAATGATGAAGGTTACCAGTCAAAAAGTAAAGGAAAGATATTTGCTGTAATAGCTTCATAGTCTGGACCTTTCACAAGTTAGTGCAATGCACTCTCTTTTGAATGGATTGTCTGCTAAAAAATTATCCAGGAGTTTGTCTCAGATCCTATAAGTCACTTTTTAAACAACACCAGTTACCAAGGCACTGCGGTGACTCCAGTCCACCCACTTCTCTGAGCAGGAATGGGCTGTTCCTTCCATTTATACTCCTCTTGGTTTTATGTAAAACATCATAAACAAAGTCTCCCAAATGTGTGTGTGTGTCTGTGTGTATTGGAAGGGGCAGGAGAAAAGTTGGATGCAGGGGGTATCAGACTTCAGTGCAGGAGGATTGTAATGCTCCTGGATTTAACTGTGTGTGGAAGTCAAATATAGATTCAAGTAACAGATTAAAACAATGAACGTGCTCTGTATGGAAAGTTCCTCATTAAATATCTTCTGGCTCTGACCTGCAATCTGTTGTGCTATGTCCTAAAAGACTCCAAAGAATCAGTCCTGTGGCACTGTGAGAACATGACCCAGTGGTCTCCAGACCGTGCCTCGCCCATGCAAACCCACTTGGGCCAGAGCTTCACCTTCACCAGTGTAGCTTTACCTGCACAGACTGTGCAGGTGAAGGGAGGGAGTAAGTTGCACTGACTGTGTGTGACACAGTCTGAAGAGCTGGGATAGTTTTATTGACCTTGTCTGCATGGAAGGAATTTGTTCTTATGTGAGCAGAGCAAAGTTTTTATTGTGTTTTCTCAGTTGTTGCATCTTCCAAAGTGTAAGGTAAAGTAACATTTGCTTCTTCATTTTACAAGTAGACACGAGTTCTTGCAAAAACGGGAAACTAGAACATCTAATAATATACATTGTCTGCTTTCTATGCTCAGTAACAAGTCGAACTGTCAGTGTTGCTCTTAACATGTGTTTCAACAGGAGGATTATGGTCTGTTTTTTAGGTGATTGCTGATCTCTCTCTGAAATTGTGTCTGATTTTGTCTATGTGACTGGAACCATTTATCAACAAAGCGTGGCAATGTCACGAGATGCGTGCTGGCTGTGGCAAATGTTTATTATTAGAGTCCACAGTAACAGAGCTTGGATGGAGACTTGGTATTGCACAAGGGCTTTCTCTGCACAGTGCCCATGGAGTTTGGCTTACTGGGACATGACATGGAGTGATGGGTAGAAGGACATGGCAGGGTCCTGACTGTGGCCCGTGGGTCAGGTGTTTTCAGCCTCTTCTGTGTCCTACAAAAGTCCCACTTCTGACAGCATGTTTTGGCTACATTTTCTGGTTTTGAAGGAGGAAGTTTGTGAACTTTAAAAATTGATGTGTGGTAAATTCTCAGCTGAAAACAGTCTTTTTAAAAAAAAGACACTGCAGCTCCTCTCCCAGTGAGCTCCTGTAAAGAAAGCTCTGCTTGAACCCCCTGCACATGGCTTTTCAAACCCGAGCACACGTGATTTATACAATATTATAACAGAAGAAAATGAGAGGTTATTTTAATGAAATGGGAATAGAAGAGAATGGAGTTTGGTTTCAGATGTTGTATGTATTGTGAGTCATCCCAATGCTTTTATGTGAGATTCCTGAGTTACACCAATCAATGAAATTGGCCTGTGCTTTTCTCTCCCTTTCTTCATTTAAATGTCAAAGTGAAATTCAAAGGCTTGTGCAGAACTACTTGAGTCATTCAGGAGATCACTGCCCCACTGGGGATTCTCTTTGTTTCAGCACTTGAACACTATTGGTTTTATTATCTCCATTCAGGTTTTGTGATTATTCTCATCCATAGTCTCCTAATAGCCATTAAAGATGCAGACAGAGAAGGAGTTCTGCCTTTGCATTGCATGAATAAATGTAAATACTATTTTGTGACTTGTCAACAATCTCCACCAGTGATGCCATGTCGTAGCATATTCTGAGTAGGAACAGCCCCATTTGTGAGATATTAAGCCCCTTCACTCCTCTTGGATTCACTGGCATTAACAATTCTCAAGACCAGATGTTTATTCGCTACACTAGAAGATACAGAGGAACAATGATAACGATGATCACTGAAGTTACAAAGTGTTTTAGCTCAGCTCCACAGCAGCCACTAATTACTTCAGCTCTGTAGTTGCTTAAGGTGAGGTTCCACATTACAAATCTTTTAAAGGCAAAGCTGATTTTAGTCACTGTCGATCTTTTTGGACAAGTTTATCTCTTTATGAACCAGTACACAGTCCAGATATGTGAAATTATCTTTGTTTGTATGTTTGTTTGAAAGTGGTGTTGTTAAAGGATTTCTTCAGCATGAGTAAGGGATTTACTGGGCAGCATGAAGAACAGCAGGGAAAGAAGGAGAAGGGGTCATGCCAGTGATAAGGTCACACAACTCAAACTGAATTAAAATATTACTGTAAATTTTTATAAAGGTAAGGCAACATTTTTAATGATAAGACAGAGATGTATGTGCAAGTCTGAGCCACTTCAGCTGTTGCTGCTGCTGGTTTCTAGTTGTGGTTTATGTGGGAGCAGGTGGGGAGGAATGAAGGCTGCTTTTTGTTTCAGAATGTAAAGCAGACTTGCTTCTGGACCTTCTCTGGCACTAGTGTGACATCGTCTGGGTGGTCTTCCCATTGCTCATCCATCTCATATCAGATCACCTGTAAGAGAAATCTTTTAATTAGTTTGAAGTTGTATTTGAGGCAGATGAAATTGGCAGGAGAAAACATAGGCAGCGGTGCTGTGTTTTGCATTTGGTTCTGGGAAACTGTATTAGGTTTTCCCTGAAGTAAATTCTGATTTTCAGGTCCCACTTGAAACCGCTGGGAAAACCCTGTCTGCTGCACAGCCAACATCCAGTTAAACAAAAGCTTCAACAGAACGTAGCAGTCATGGGTAGAATGGAAATTGTCAAGTCAGTGGAGAAAGTGTGGTGCAGAAACAGAAAACAGAACTGGTGAGCTGATTTAGGCATATCATGTGTCAATTAAACAGATAGCTCTGTTTTCTAACTCAGTCTGTTTCAGACAGGATTTAATTTTGTCCAGACTAGATAAGTACTGGTGGTGTTCAGTTGTAGGCAGTGGAGTGGTAACTCATTGCTTCAGCTTACGTTTTTAATAGAGAGTGGTCTCAGCTCGTGGTTTTCTTGTGTCAGGGAGAAGAGACATTGCAGGCCAGGTCTAGAATTGGAAAGAACATTCGTTTTGCTCCTGTCAGGGTGGGGAATAACAAAGTTGAAGTTCCATTCCCTTTTTAAATTCTGTTTTCCTTGATATGGCCAAACTGTGGTCAAAGATTTGCCTCTCTCTCAATAAGTTGTAATGCGAATAAAAGTCTTACGGATTCTGAGCAGCAAGAAGTTTAGAAGGAAGAAACACTTAGTAATATTGAAAATTCCAGCTCTGTATTGCATTGTGCTTGCATTTTTTTAAAGCAATATGTTGTAGTCCAGTGTTAACCTAAATGGAGACAAGTGCTGCAGCAGATATAGCTATCACTTTTTTTTTGGTGTGTTTGTGTTTCCACTTGGAATTTGCTTGGTAATATCAATCTGCAAAACAACAGTCATTAACACTCATTAACCCTATAGAAGTATGATCGAGACAGGTGTTCCCAGTAGGACAAATAGGTCTTATGCAGTAGGCCTTGAAGTAAGTTGAAAATTATCTCAAAATAAATCTTAAAGATGAAACTAAATAAAAAAAAAGCACAATAGAGTAAAGAAAGCATGGTAGTGCTGAAGCAAGCAGTAATTTATTAATGTTTGTCTGCAGAAAGGTAAAGAAACTCTGCATATCTGTTTTGCTTAATTATCTGGTTGACCTCAGTGAAAAGAAAAGCTGAAGTTTAAATGCATAACATTTCTCTTTACAGTGCTTTTTCTCAGTTCCTTTCTTACGAGTACCCATGTGGTTTCTCTGCTTCTAAGCAGAGTGATAGCTCTAGTCATTTTAATAACCTCTGAGAAAGTGCTTCAGGACATATTTGCAGAGCTGAGGTTGCCATGCCACAGCCTTGTCTCCTTACCATGCTCCAGATATTGAACCTTCCCGTAACTACAATTACAACACAAACCACAAAATGTAGATTTACAGATTGTTTTCAACAACACCCATTCAAATTTACTTATATTTACACTAGAAAAATTAGGGTAAGTGCTGTTGTGACCAGAGGCAGAGACCGAGATCAATAACCAACCAATTCTTGGCTAATAAAGCACTTCTCTAAGGTCTATGGTTGCTTTATTCTGACTTTGAGGTTGGCCCCTAATGTCTTATCCATTGACTTTTCCCGTAAATATGTCTAATAGAGACCAGGCTGAACCCTGAGACAAAAAGATACACTCTGTTTGGTAAGAATTGCTAATTAACTTGGTATGTAAAATCTGTAGCTACTCTCTGCTTTTAGCTGGTCTTTGCTGGCAAATCTGCATATGTAACACAGGTATAAAAGTCAAAAATTAATTCCTATTATATAGGCAGAGGTTTCCTAAAGTGGCAAGAAGTTCAAATCTACTCTATTTCTTATTTTCTCAGTATAGGAGTCTTGTGCAATAAGGAAAATGACTCCTGCAGAACACATTTGAGGTGGTGTAACAGGATATCTTTGTCATGGACTCTGGTCATATATATTTTACATACATCGATTAAAAGATAAAAGGGTTTTGTTTTGCTTTGTTTTTGAAAAGAGAAATGAGTTAGCATTTCCTTGCTTGTGCTAATTCATATGAGTTATTAAATTAAACTTGTAGCCTGGTCACTCTTTGCTGGGTTACTACAAGCCCCAACCAACCTGGCCTTGAACACTTCCAGGAATGAGGCAGCCACAGCTTCTCTGGGCAACCTGTGCCAGGGCCTCACCATCCTTATGGGGAAGAATTTCTTCCTGATATCTAATCTAAATCTACCCTCTTTCAATTTAAAGCCATTCCACCCATGTGGAATGTGTTCACTGAAGCTGTTGGAGTAAAAAAAGGATAACCTCCAATTGTTTTACTTGCTTTTGGTCTGGCAACAGTGGAAGAAAGACCAAAGGTCATGACCAGAAGGGTGTAAAATTTTGTGGTCATGGCCTAGTCTGATTGGATATTTTATCTCAAGTAGCCTGCATGTTAACTGACGGCCTGTTTCATATCAGAAAACAGTCAACACCACTTTGGAAGGTGTGTGATGTTTTGACATCCTGTTTACCTGTATGAACAGGTAGGCTGGGGAGGTTCCATTAGCTGACACTGATGTCACGGTGTGTTATAGTAGCAAATCATGTTCCTCTTTCTGAAAATTTTAAATAGTACAAAAGCAAAATTATTGTCTTGTCTGCTAAAAATGTTCCAGTCCCGTTACTAGTACATTAGTGCATTTCTACATCCTCTTTACATTAGAGCTAGGAGAATTTACCTACCTAGCCTACTTTGACACTTCTATGGGAGAAGGGAAAAAACACATGGTACTACCCTGTGGCTATTTAGAGCTGGCACAGTGTTTTTGGACACATACACTGAACTTCTTGTCTTGCTCATCAACAGTGTTGCTTTGCAGAGTCCTCAGGCTGGCAGGGCAGGTATCACAGCTTTGGTAGAGCAAGTGTGTGACAGAGTGGATGGAAGTGGAAGGTCAGACAAAGGATGATGCAGCTTAGAAGCTTCTGGAGAGAATCCAAGTGAAGTCAAGAAGCTTATACTCATTAGATTTGTGGGTCTGACCCAGTTGCCTTGTTTCTTACTATTTCATCTGAGTGGATCCCCGGGTGGAAGAACAGCTGCTGTGTGTTGCCCTCCAGGTGACAGTATTCTATTCAAAGACATCCCTATTAACCACTGGTTCATTCTGCCATTTTCACTTGGGGTGTCACACACTTTCCAAGTGATGTGACTCTGTCAGAATTAGTCGTGCTTGCATGAGAAGATCTCTGTATTGTTACAGTGAACAAAGCAATTAATATGTCTTTAATTTGCACCTAACAAAACAAAAAGGATGCGTTTATCCTGTATGACAAGTAGACAAATTTTTCTTTAAAAACAAAGTTTCACGCTGTGACTACAATTAGTGTAATTGTCAGCTCTTCTCTAAAAACAAATATGTATTAAGAGAAAAGCCAGTAGTGTGCCCTCCTCTGGTGTGAAAATGAGACAATCAAAATCTATTGTAATTACCTCAGTGATATTATAATTAGCAACGATTAAGTTATTCCATGCTGTTTTATTCCTCTTGGCTACAATTAAAAAAGTATATATCTTTCTGTTGCACATTACCAGTGATCATTTTACCTCCATACATGTCTCGTAAGTGGATAAATTAGAAGTAATTTTAAAGCACAACTCCGTTAAAACATATATCTTTCTATTTAACTGCTTTAACCCTTTGCAAGATTTCCTACATCTTTTAACATCTGTGTAAAATAGCCTTGTTTGTTTGTTTTTAATACTCTCTGGGCCATTAAACCAAAGCCATAAAAATGTGGAGAGTACCCTACTTACTGGTAATAAATGATCGAGGTTTTCAAAAGTCACTATCCTAAGTGGCAAGTGAGTGACGCTGGAGATGTTTGGTGAGGAGGAGCTCAGCATCACACCAAAATGCCTTTAGGATGTACATCTGTACCCCCAGTGGGCTTCTGTTTGGGACACATGCTTTGAGCACTCCAAGGTCACATTTTTTTCAAATGTAGTGATTTCCATTACTTTCAGGAAGGAAGAGGAAATGTTAGGATGAATGTATCTCTGTCTGATAGACCAGCTGTTAATGGTCCATATATACTTGTGGCATGCAGAAACCTCAGGTCTAGCTTCATTTTCTGCCTATAAGAGGTGGATCCATGTGCTGTTCTTATTTAAGGACTGAAGGACTTCCAGACTTTTTTTTTTTTTAATTGAATCTGTTACACCTTGTGAAAAAGAACATGGATTAAGGAGAGGGGGAAAGACTGGCATTGACCCACCTACTATTTCAGGCCTTCAGGTGTAACAGAGGAGACCAGTGTTGTCAAAAGGGAGTTATTGTATTTTACCATAAAAGATTACAAGATAATCCACAAGTATTTGTGTCCTGGTCATCAAAACAGAGGCACTCACAACTCAAAGATGGATACAACCAATTTCAGAGCTACTGATTTTATACAGAACAGCTGCAAAATATCCAAACTCTGTGTCCAATAAGATAAGAAGGGTTGCTTAAATCAGGCATGTAGGAAAAACCACGAGCCAGTCTTACAGCAGATATAAAAAAAGCCAAAATAAACCCTCCAAGATTCAGTCACATCACTTTCCCTAAATGAATGATTGCATTGCTGGCCGAAAAGAAGCAGCAAAGCAGTTTAAGAATTGTATGAACTGTAGATCTAATTTATCAGCTCCAGGAGGAAATTCTCTGTTCTTTTGAAACTCTCTGTTCTGTTTGCATCCCCAGCATCTTACAAGAGTTAGTTTTCAATCCTGATGCTATCAGACCTGAAATCTCATTCTCTCACTGATCATCTAGTCTAGCAGTGCTTATTTTGGCACCACTCCAGGACTAAACATGGCAAGTCCCGGACCTTAGACCAGTGTAATTTTCATTCCCTGCTAAGTGCCTACATTTTTAACCACACAGAGGCAGAGCTCTGAGCCTCAGGCTTCCTTTGTGTGCATGTCAGTGATGTTAATAATGTCTCTATTGGTATCTTGTCTCTGAAGTGAACTCCTAAGGCTTTCATTTTGTGAGTGGAAATCCTTTCTAAAAACGATTCCATCTCTGACTCTGTATGGGGTACTACAATCTAGTCTCATTAGAGACAGAGAAAGCTCTTAGGCCAGCTATGGAAAGACAACAGGAAACTTTTTTTCATCCAACTTTACCCCAAAAATGAATCTATGATTTACTTTTCATTTTAGTCATTAAGTGTCTGGTTTCAGATCTCATACTAAAAGGTCCCTGTCCTGAGGTTCAAACTCATTCTTTCATAGGAGTTAATGATGTTCTTCACCTTGCAGGGTGATAATGCTGAAAGTGATATTCTGAATATGTTGGGGAGCTGCTGTACAGTTCCAGAGCACCACCACACACTGGTAAGGGTAAGTTTCTGTCCTAAAGGAGAGCTTCTGGCTGAGCCTTGGGGTAGCAGTTACATGATACATTGAACCAGCTACAATACCTGTCTGAACACTTTATCTGCTGCTGCTGACTGATTTTTCTTTTAGCTTGCCACTCACTCTTTCATCTCTGCATTTTCTATTCAGAATAGTCAGGGATATTTTTAGAAACCCTCGTGTACCAAGCATAGGAGAAGGCACAAGCAGGTAAAATAGAATAAAGATCTCCCTAGCAGTGGAGCATATGTGTGTAATACTAATAGTATATATTAATGTGGAATGTTGACTGAAACTCCATTCCTGTAAATGACCAGCCTAAGATGTGGCATGTGGGAGTTGGAAAGCACCTGGATGCCATAGAGAGCCTGTCTGCATGTTGTTTGTGTTGCATTTCCCTCCTAAATATGCTTACGCTTCACTAGGTTTGGATGCCTTGTCTTCACTCCTCCTGCCCCCTCAGATATTCCTTAGGTGCTCCTTATATTGGTATATGATTTTAATTTTTAAACGCTACTTACATAATGGGCACTCATTGAAGACCAGGCATTGGGTTGGAGAAAAAACATACCTCTGGAGTTCTAATATTTTTGATTTTGAGGTATTTTAAAGGCATCTTCTGTTCTAGGCAGATGTGCACGCACTGGGCAGAGTTATTTATACGCACCATGTAGTAGCAATGCTTCATTACTGGCCTTATGAAGATTGCGTCGTAAAAGAGCTTGGCAATGGGGTTATCAAAGTTAATGCTACATGAAAAATAGTGATTCTTACAAGTCTGT
This sequence comes from Lophotriccus pileatus, assembly GCA_035583135.1. Lineage (NCBI taxonomy): Eukaryota > Metazoa > Chordata > Aves > Passeriformes > Tyrannidae > Lophotriccus > Lophotriccus pileatus. The sequence goes on along the minus strand of JAWWES010000018.1, from coordinate 4,518,738 downwards.
TAGAAGTGGAACGTGTTGTAAGGCTGCAATATATATAGAAGTCATTTGCATCCTGGCTTTTGGGTTTGTCTGACCTTAGGAGTTACCACCACCACAGCTTGCAATAAAGAATTGGTTCATTAGCACTAATACTTTCCTCTGCCACTGTGTAAGCAGGTCTAACAAATGTCAGTGACGGCAGATTGTTTGGGTTGGGAATGTGCTGCATGGCTGCAGAGGCATTTATTCAGTGATATCATACTGATGTTGACGTATAAAGCTAGCTGGATTTTAGGAGCTCACGGGAAGTCTTCATCCTTATATCCTCTAAAGATTCTCTTTTCCCTTTAATGCGGAGGACTGAGTCTATGCCATCTTGCTGACAGTAATACAGAATTAGAAAGCTAATCCTGTTCCTCACTGATGATCAAAGGTAGGGCCTTGTAAAATGAGAAAAGAAAAATTGCACAGACCAGAGTGGCAAAAGTAAACTAAGACTAACTCAGTTATTGTTCCTGTTTCTGGTGAAGTGCTCAGTGCCACGCTGACAATGAAGAGCAAAGCCAGAATGAGCACTTTCCTGTTAGCATGAATGTAGCCCATGTCGTTAGAGTAGGGAAATGATTTTAAGTAGACTGAGCTGTGCTGCCTTTTGTACACAAGAAAGGCTAATCCCATTAAAAGTAATGGTCTGAGATTGCTCACTCCAAGTACTGTTAATGAGTTAAGTTTGTTCGTGTGTAATGAGTCCTCGTGTTCTTTATGTCCTCCTTGCTGATGAACCGCATAGCAGGAGCTGTCACCGGCTTAATTATGAAAATTTCCATGAGTGAAAATATCATTTTAGGAAGCAGGGTAAATAAGTGCCATTTGTGGGCATTGTGTGGAGCACAGGGAACTCTGCTCTCCTCATTTTTCTGGTAGTTGCAGCAGTTTGGGAGAGCTCAAACTTAAGCTTCTGTTACTTAAATTTTCATAATATCAGACCTAAAAAGCCATGTGAAAGCGTGCAATTTTATGTAGATCTCACTGCACAAACTCACAGCACAACTTAATTTCTGTTAGTCTTAAGGATTTTGAAACCTTTGGAATTGTTAACACCCACTGTCTCTGTTCTTGCCTACCTGTCTGTGAGCCCTTGTGAGCCAAATCTCAAAGGTCTCAAATCTTGCTTCCATTTCCATGTAAATCCAGTTCATTTTGGCTTGGGTGTAAACACCCCATGTAGATCCATCTGGTTACCAGGGTTACAGAGATCAAACTGGGCAAATTCTCCATGTGAGGAATTTGGCCATCCCAGGGAAGATGTAGGGAACACTTGCCACAGCGTTTCATATGTGCTGGCAACCAGCGAGTGTTTGGAGGACCAAGTCCGAACTTAGACTGAATCATTATGCAATATTTTTTTCACAGCAAGAAGATACTGAAAATAATTATATCGATTAAGGCACCTTGGAAGGGACAGAAAAGCATCTTATACATATGCAGTAGGGTAACAGTTTAGAAATTTCTATGTTCTCACTATTGAACAGGAGTGTTTGATCAGCGATACAAATGCTTCTTGGCAAGGAATGTTGACTGTATCAGACAACATATGGTTCTAGAGTACACATTTGCAAATTAAGTGGTATCTGGTCACAAAATGTGTTCACTTTTTATTTTAAAACACAACTTGCCTCCCCCCGTTTTCAGTCACAGCCCATTTAATTCGGTGAGTAGATTATTCAATGAAAAACACTCTTGGACATAAGACAGATCGGATTCAATATAGAAAAAAAATCTTAACAGTGACATTAATAACCTCAGTTCTTGTTAGCCAGATCAGCCTCCAGCACAGTATTAATGTGTCCATGAAAAGGAGGAAGGAAATTGTAGGTACTTTTATTTTATATCCATATCTAAGCTCCTTTGCTGGTGACAGCCACCCTTAAAGCAGGCAGTGCTTGGGAACTGGGTTGTTTTTGTTTTTTAATAGCAAGGTTTTCAAGCTACGATGGCTGTTCTGTTAATTGGGATGCCATTTGTAAGACCTTGAGACCTGGCTCTGATCATGAAAAAAAGATCAGGTCTTATGGACAGAGATATTAGGTTGAAACCTGCATATTTAGGGGAAAGCCTAACTACAAATTTCACCAAGATTCTCTAATTTGCTTTAAAAGAACAAAAATTCAAAACCTACTTGCAGAATTATCCCAAGCCTCAGGCATATGAAGCAAGTCTGGAATCTCATTACTAAATTGTCTTCTGCATTAGGCTGTTCACTTAAGCCTGTGTTTGAAAAGACTTTTATGTAACTAAACTCCAGTGAAACTTTGCAGGAGTTAAAGCACTCGAACAGAATGTAGGATCTTGCCTCTTGTACAAATCCATGCTAGCCTGATTGTAAGGCCCTGTTTTAAAATAGTATTATTGCATGCATGGATAAAATCAGGCCCTTTAGACGGGGTTTGCTTTCACTGGGTTGAGACTGTTCTGCTGTGTGACATTTATTAGATGAAAAAATAAGCTTGTCCTACATGGTATTGCTCTGTTGGAAATCTTCCCTCTTTGTGTTGCCATTAGTTTTCTACCAAGGTTGCAGCAGAGCAATATCAGTGCTTTGCTTTTCAGCTACTTTGTAAGACAAAGTTCTGGGCCCTCCTAAAACTCCTATTAATTCAGCTATGGTGCAAAATAAAATCATGGCAAGAGTTCCATGGAGTTCATGGAGGGGCAGATATTATACTAGCCCACTTTAGCCAAAGCAAGCCTTGCTTGCAGTGATACTCAAGTAACTGAGGTTCTAGCAGTGTTAAAGGTGTTTGTCAAACTGCTCCTCTCAGAAGTGCAAAATTTGGTGGCTTCTACTGCCTATTTTTAGTAAATTCTCATGAATTTCTTTTAAATTCAAAAGGCTGATAACCATGAAGTAAGCAGGCGTGGATGCTGAAGAGTCTATAAGCAACAGATGTTGAACAAGTTGTTAAACAAGAGAATTGGATGTCTTTTTTCATCGTTCTGTATGTAGTATTGATTGATTGGAGTTTGAATAGGTATTGGTTTTAGATAAGCAAGACAAAGTGAAAGATCAACAGCAGCCAGTGAGGATGAACAATGAAAAGGACTGTAAAGACAGTATCTTGTGAGGATCTTACTAGACATAATTCTGCTCTTTGTGCTACCTTAAATCTAAAGTCACTCCACAGAAACAACAGATCTAATGGATTAACTTTGGGAGAAGATAATTTATTTTAAGAGAAAAACTCAAATAGTTTAGGGTGGTGAAATAGAACTCAACAATTTGACCTATCAAGGATTTAATACAGTCAGCAAGTGTATTTTGATTGCATACACTAATTTTCTGTTACGTAATGTTGATATGAAAATAGGTGGGATATGAACAATTCTCCTGGGAGTTCAATGGCAGTGATGGAAAATAATACTTTTAGTACTGTGGCTTATCCTGGGGCATCTCTAGGTTTCTGTTGTAGTCTTGGAGTATCTAAGTTTTGCCTGTGTACAATCTCTATAGAAATAGGATGGTTCATGTTCTTGTGACATGGAGTGAAGCTTTGGGTGAGACAGGGAAAAATCCATTGGTGAGAGCCCTAAAAGAGGGAATGCAGATCTAGGCCTTGCTTGATCACAGATACACCATGAAAATTTGTGCCAACCACATCAGTCTCCTCAAGCTCTGGGGTTTTTTTTCATGTCCTGTTCTTTATTAGCAGTGTCTAATAGTGCCTAGCTGAAGGGACTCTCGATTTCAAGTGGAGCAATATACATTTGTTCTGTAATTAAGAAATCAAATTAGCAGGAGTGCGGATGTCATCCATCCACTTCATGCCTTTAGGACATGAAAGTAATAAATTGACAGTCCCTCGGAGCCAAGTGAGATCCAAAGATGGGTGCAGGAGACCTTGCAAGGATAATTGCACAAGCAGCCCACAGAAAAAAAAAAAGTGAGTTTATCAGTTCAGTGCTACACTGTAGGACTGAAAGCAAAGGCTGACATGCTCTGAGGACCTTCAATCAGTTTGTGAGGCAAGAGGGGGATCCTACCTGTTTACAATAGAATTGGAGAATAATTTGGTTCTGAAGAATCTTTTCTCTTGAGAAACTGAGAATTTCTGTTAAAAATCATTCCAAGCTAGGTATGGGGGGTAGCCTTGACTACCAGCACAGAACAAACATCCTGATACTGACCTTTCTGGACTTTGAAAGCTTAAAGAAACACCCCATGGAAGGCACTGGAGTTACCACTGCACAGCAGTTACTGCTGTGTAAGCAAGGCCAGTCCCATCCTCCTAAACCCCACCAGCCTTTTGTTTTTCTTTGTATGAAGACTGGAAAGTAGAGCATTAAGATTTGAATATTCAGCCCCCTGCTGTGTGTCACAACCTTTAATGTTAGAAAAGCCACCCCTTTTACTTAAGCACTTAATTCAATTTTTATTGTGCAAATTACGCTTACCCAAGCAGTACTGTTTAATTGATTAATAAATTACCATTGACTGTCGATGTTCTTGGATTTCCTCTCTGTGCTATTGGAAGCGCTGCTGACAGTAATTAAATAATCATTTCATCACCAGTGATGATTGAGTTTATCTAATTCAGTAGCTCTCCTATGTACCTAGTGTTAAGTTTGGACTCTTATAGGATTATATTGATTGATGGAGGAAGACCAGAAAGATAGCTATCATGAGTTGTTTCTTGCATTCAGAAGAGCAGGCAGAAATTGTCCTGATAAAATTATTTGACACGTGGGTAAATAGGCATTTTTTAATACCTTGAAACCTGTAGTCAGTACCTTGAAACCATGGCTCATTTGAAGTTCAGCTTGTAGAACTCAGAGTTCAAGAACACTAATTCGTGTTCTCACTAATATGAAAAAAATGTAATAAAAATTATTGCTATAAAAAGATATATAAAAAAAAGAGAAATCTATCTTAATCATGTTATCTTAACTCCTAAGTATACCTTTAAAAATAATAGCATCTCTCAACATATGTATATGCTTAAAAATGTATCTTCTCTTATCAAGTAAATAACCATCACTCAAGTTACACTTTCTCTTTCATGTGTAGCATGAAAGTAGCATCTTGTAGCTCTCCCAGGGAACACCAGTTAAAGTGTCCCCCAGTCATAACAGTTATTCAGGATTGACAGAACTATAACTGAGATCATCATATTGAGGGAGAAAGATGAAATGTGACAAGCAACAGAAAGGGCTCGTGAAATTTCCTTCAGAAGAGTTGTCAGGGCACAATTCAAGCCCAATTGATCAGAGCTGGCTTTAGAAAAATGAAATTAATTCTACCATCATAACAGAAACAGATTAAATGAAAGGACAGAAGTTCAGCTATTGTTGCTTAGTCTTGCAAGCTCCTCTGGAGGGAGAAGTGGCATTTTCAGCCAAAAGTCAACCTTTTGCCATTTGAAGATGAGTGCGTAGCATCAGGATCTATAATCTGGGTGTAAGGCAATGCTGTGGGGAATTGTGGATGATCCTCAGGATTTTTTTAGTTAAGTTTGGGACTAAATTTTCACTGTAAAGTGTGACATAAGTAAATGTGACTGCTGGGAAAATTGAAGTATGTGAAATTAAACTTGCAGAAGTAGTGACCAGCCAACAAAAGATGACCTCAGGGACACCTGTTTTTAAAGGCACCCAGCAAGCTTTGTGTTTGATCATGGAAGGAATGTCTTTGGAAGATCCTTTATTATAATCAAGGGAAATTCATTTCTCCACCACATGTAGTACATGTGACATTTAAAATGAAGGCCCAAGTCAGGTACAGAAAGTTCCTCGTTCATAAGTACCATGTGGTTTTGAGTCTAAATTTAATGAGAGTGAAGAGTAAAATACCCTGAAAAGGAGCAGATGAAGCACTCACGCAGCTTTTATGACAGTGACAAACTATCCAAGCTCTGCACTTCTTGCTTTATGATGCTTCTGTCACCTTCTCAATGAAAATGCCATCTTATTATGTACAGTGGGTGTACATTATTCTATATATATTCTAAATCATCTGACTATTTTGGCTCTCCATTAATGGCAAATTACAGTAAAACTCTAAAGGAAATGTCTGTGATGACTCTGTGAACACCGAAAGAATTAATTATGATTGATTTTGTTAATTAAGTTCAGTGGCTAATGTCTTTACAGTAATGGGATGCTTAGAAGACAGAGGCAGTGTTAAATGTTGCACCTATAGCTGAGCTGAAGAGGTTCAGTGCAGTGTGGGTATCCATCTCCCTGGACAAGGCTGTCAGGGAGTCACTTTTACTCTAGGCTCATGTGCTTTAATTGAAATTTGTCTGGTAAATTATCAAGCAAAGCCTCCTTGTTTATGGGACACTGAATATTTTACATTTAAAATTTTATTTCTGGCAGTTCTGTTTTCTTACTGGGTCCAAGAGCTTGGGATGTATTCTGATCTTAGCTGTCTGGTTTACTTTCTTTTGCTCATGTCCAGTTGTGTTCAACCATCTACCTCGAGACTCAGTCTTTCCCATTCAACACTGGTTTCCCAGAATCTTTTACTTTCACGAAACTCTGGTGAATCCTCATGGAAGGTGTCTTTTCTTTCTGGCAGTTGCCTTCACTCCTTATTCCCTGTTTTGTTGCTATCTGTGTCTCCCCTAGAATTTAAGTTAGGAGGATGGAAAAAGGGCAAATGCACCCCTTGAACACATTCTGTATCTGTGTATGTATGCACATATCTGCAGTTGGAAGCAGCAGCAGAAAATATTTGTAATTGATACAAATTTTTTGCCTAAAAAACTGCCAAACCAGTTTAGTATTGACAGAATTGTGCAGCTGGGTGGCATGACTTTGAAAAACATGTTTTAGATAAAATACCTTAACATGTAGATTATTCTGATGCACTGTGTATTCTCCTGAACGGGCATCCTAATGCCCTGTAGAGATTTGGCCTTGAAATTATTTTTGTAGCTGGGTGTGTGTTGTTTTAAAAGAAAGCTGCCACTTGCTATCCCCATACCCTTGCAGAAGCTTGCCAAAAAAGGTTTCCCTCTTTTTCCTGCAGAATTATTTGTTTTTCCTGACACAAAGGAGAGTGCTTTGTCATTGTTTTCTGTATAACACTGATGGATTTCATGTTGAATGGGTATTGGGTTTTAGTTAAACATGACAGGGGAAGAGATTTATAGGCAGCGGCCGCAGAGGTTGTTTGAAAGGCCCAATAATGCTTCACTGCACAGATGTGTTTTCAGTGTTCTCTGATGGTAAAGAACCAACCGGCTCATATACACTCCACCCTCATTACGGAGCAATCCTTGAAAAGCCGAGTGTTAACAACTATATAGGTTTTCTTTCTTTGGAGTTTCAAAGTAAACAGGATTCAAGGAGCGGCCTTATGTCAGGAATGCTGTGCTAATGAGGACAAATTATATTCTAATCAGGTTTCTCCATTATTAATTCCCTGTTATTCTGCTCTCTTTTTTTCCCCCCTCTCCTCCTCTTTGTGTCCAATTTAAAGTTGCAGAAGAAACATGGGGTGGAGTGTTTTTCTTCTGGTGCTTGTTATTCATATTAAGTAGCCTATTCTGCCTTTGGTGTGATGGTGGGTGTTAAGAATTTAAATCCCCCCTAATGCATTGATAGGATAATATGAATCACCACCCAGGAAAAAAAAAATCCTATATGGGTCTCAGCAGCTAAGGGATACTGGTGTGGTGTGTTATTTCTACACACAAAACATAACTCATTCTGGTTCAGCATGGTCCTACATAATTTAGGGATTTTCTTAGAGAGATTTTCATATTTTGCTTCTGTAAGGAAACTTGAAGTAGCGAGTAGAAATATATCATGCGTTGTTATAATTGCACTGTTCTTTCTTTGTCCTATTATAACTTCTACACATATTCTTAAATCCTCCAACAAACTTAAAAGCACCAATAAAATACAAGTATGACAACAGAATAAAATGAACCTTACTTGCATGCACTGCATCTTGTTTATTTTGTCTGTGTCCCTTGGTTTGGCTCGTGTATATTAAATATTCCATCAGGAAGTACATACCAGCTCAGCTCTCCTGGAGAACCATGCGAAGCACCAGCTCACAGAGTGTGTGCACTCATTCAGCTTCCACCACAGTCACATTGTCATGAATCCTGTACTATCTCGAGCAGATTTGAAGCATTTGGGGCCTAATTAGCAGCTTTCCAGGAGCTGGAGAGCTGCAGTTAATGCAGGAACATCATACTGTAAAGGATTCCCTGGGTCAGCGAGTCCTGTCCTCTGTCATCAGAGGCTACCTCAGCATATCATTCCTTTCATCAAATGATTAAGATTCTTCTTAGAAGTCATCTGCTAAGTTTAGCACTGTTTTAATGGTTAGAAACCTCCTCCTCATTCTGAGACGAAGTAGATGTGTTGCCCACTGACACCATTTTTCCTTATGCTAGCAATGTCCATGGTTGTAATTTGTTCTTTATTTACCTGCCCCAGTCCCATTTTGTGTTTGCCCTCCAGCAATCATCTCTCCCTTATTTTGCAAGGCTCAATTGACCAAGCCTGTTTAGTCATCTCTTGCAAGATGAGCTCATTTCTTCCCATTAGTATGTCCTTGTTTCCAGTTTGAAATAATCTTTATTGGGCATCAGTGTTCAAATTTGTGCAACATAAGCTGGCAAAGGGCTCACTAGGAACTGCTATCATGGCATTAGCACACCCCCACCCTCACTAGAAAAATCTAACAGACCGAAAAGGAAAAAAAAAATTACTTTCCACCTGGTTATGTTATGTTGATGGTTCACAGCAAGGACACTGAGTTCTTTCTCCTTCCTCATTTCCAACTGCTGAGATCCCATATTATAGCAGAGATTCTTGTTAGTTCCCACAAAGCCTTGCACTTGGAATTTTTTTGAGTCCCTTTTGCTCCCTGAGATCATCAAATATTAGTAGGATCCTCCACTGTCTTGTGGCTGGGGCATACAGCTATTTAAGAGCAGACCCCAGAAAGCTTCCCAGACTTGTCCCAAAACTTAAACGAGTTTTGCTTATACCTCTGTCTTCTTCCAGAGCTGGAAGTTAATTGCTCATTAGGCAAGCTCACCTGGATTGAAAACACACAGTAAAGAAAGCTCTTACAGTAATTGAAGACTCATAATGCAGTTGGGCCTGAATTTTGGAATAAGAGGGATGGAGTTTAATAACCACAATTGCTCATATAGGGAATTGGCTGCACCAGCTTACCTTTAGTCAATCTGGAGGTGCCATGCTGGAAGTACCACTGTCAAGCAGGGATCAAGATAATTATTTCACAACTTCTGCCATAAACCCAATTATAAAATATTTTTTGTGATAAATTGATGTCCTCCTCTCTTTGTCATTGCTCTCCTGAGCCTTTGAGATATTTGTATATTCTGTAACACAGAATGATCCTTCCAGAGCTTGGCTTATTTGTGAGGGAATTAACCCTCAGGAAATGCTTCCCTCATCCACAGTGGCTCTCCAGACTTGCATAACCTCTTTCCAAGATGTGTTTACCCTCAAAGTTGTGGCCCCAAGTTGCACCAGGGGACATTTTGATTGGATATGGACAAAAAAATTCTTCCTAGGAAGGATTGTCAAGCATTGAAACAGGCTGTTCGGGGAAGTGGTGGAGTCACCACCCCTGGAAGTATGTAAGAAATATGAAGCTGTGGTGCTTAGGAGATTTTTTTAGTGGTGGGCTTGGCAGTGTTGGGTTAATGGTTGGGCTTGATGGTCTTAAAGGTCTTTTCTAACCTAAGCAGTTCTATGTTTAATTTCTCCCCTCTCAGAGTTCTTCCCTAGCCCTGCCCAGGTGTCACAACTCAGCCCCCCATGGGGTGTCTGGGAAGGAGGGTTCGTGCCTGTTCTAGGATCTCTCACAATGGCAGATGCAATTTGTATTTAATTCCTGTTTCTAATCCCAGAAGGCAGTTCTTTCAGTCTTGTCTTGTGCTTGGGTTTAGGGCATGTTTAAAGGAGAAGAGATCCTGAAAACATTATGGAAGGCCCCTCCCCTTCCTGAAGAAGACCCCTCATACACTGCAGATTGAGGTGACTGTCAACGTGGATCTCATTGCAAGATGGGGGCCTGTTTTTGAGATATAAATACCCTGAACTGTGTCTGCCTGTAGTTCTTAGATCTCAGTCCTAAATCTGTGGTCTTCATTGCTATAAATATTTAAGTGTTTTTATTCCTATTAATGTTGTATAATATTATTTATTAAATACTAGGGTTTAGAGCAATTTGTCATCTGAATAAAAATAGTGCATTTCATTTAAAGTCCAGCTTGTGCTGCAAAGTATCAGTGTAATACAATGTGTTCAATATGTTTTTTTAATGCTTATTTCCCCCCTCAAATTGGATGCTGGCTTTCAATTTGAATATTGAGCTACCTGAACTGAATTATTTATCAACTTTAATTAGATTTGCAGACAAGTCATTTTTGCACATCTTTTCTAGGAAAAGCAATTCTTTCTGGAAACTTTCAAAAAACATCAGATTGAGGACACACAGCTAATTAACTTCACATTTTCTGTCAAAGTCATCCTTTCTTTTTTGCCTCTCTTTTGCGTCTAGAAAACTTAAATGTGGGCTATGTTTTAGCTCACCAATTGTAAACTAAAACATGCTACAGAACACATCTACAATCTAAATTTAGGGAATTTCTGATAGTTATTTTTGTAATTATTTGTATTTCTGTATTATTTAAATTCTTCAGCTAAGGAATTAGTCCTGTTATGTTTAGCACAGCTTAAACACAGAATGAGAATCCTTTTCTGAAGGAGAAAGCTTATTTTGGCCACAACAGAGCATCAGGCCTGAATAATGCTATTTACTCTAAATTATGTCTGATTTTTATGAGCATATTTTCTCATTCCTCCAGTGAGCACTGCTGCCAAAACTGGAAAACACACTTTTAGTGGACTCTGTAGTGTGACATCATGGAAGCTACTGGAAAATTTGAGTGGTGTCTTTACCTATAGCACATCCTTCATTGATGAAAATGTGAGGATTGAATTTTAAATCTTACTGGAAGGTGTGGGAGATACATAGCTAATTTCCAAAGAGAGTCCACACAATTTATGATTTAAGAAAAAGTGTTCATATGTTAATCAAAAAGAACATAAATTTTATGCAGTTACTCATAACTTTATACAATGATTACATGTAACTACATTGTTATTACAGTCTCAAAATTACAGTATAATTATATTTAGTTAATTCCAAAAGCAATTGCTGCGTGGCCAGAATTCATTTATATAAACCTAGACTAAGCACTGAATTGACTAGGAAAGTGAGGTAAATCTAATTGAGATAGATTGAGCAAACCTAATCAGCAGGGATATTTAATGGCAAAGAGAACAAAGAATTAAATAAAGCGATGCAAAGGCTATTCAGAAGAGTGGATATATGAGATAATAGGCCTCTCCATCTCTGATGTCATGTCTGATTCAGTGAGTCATCCCTAGTATTTTCTTAGTTGGCTGCCAGTTTGCATTATATGTATATATATGTTTATACATGGAGGAGATGTTCTGCTGTTCTTATACAGAATTTTATCCTGGTATAACACATCCAATTCCAAATGCTGGTGCTTTGCAAGAACAGGAGGGTGGCTGAAGACTTGTTTGCTGTCCCACCTCATTTATCTTTATGATTCTGATGGGCCAGAAGAACTCATCTTTACTCTCAAGAAGTACAGTTCACTTGTCTAGGCAAGGGGAACTTGTAGAGTTACCATGGGCTACCCAAGACCCGCATGGGGCTGGAAAATGCAATGTAGAACCTGTAGGAATTTCACACTCCTCTGAAATCTAGATGTGTAGGCCAGATGTGAAATCCACATTACCTTAAAATATCATTAAATTACTGTAGGTTGGCAGTGGCATCAGACTATAGGCCATGATACCCTGACAGCTGAAAAGAGGACCGAAGACCATTTCTGCATTTCCCACTCTGAGTGCAATCCCTGAGAACTGCTGGGGAGCCCGGGGATTGTACTTAGGATGAATGTTATTATATCAGCTGATAATTTCCAGTTTGAAGAACACAGGGTAGTTCTGACCTTGTCCCTTGATTGCATCCTTTGATTACATCCCTTGAAGCAGCCACAGAGAAGATGGGAGGCACATAGCAGTTTTCCATCAGAGACTCTGTGTAGCAGGATATTGAAAGATTATTAAGGTGGTTTTAATGTAGGGGAGGATTTGAAGTGAATAATATATAATGATTTTTTTAAAAGAAGGAAATCTGAAAAATCATCTTGTTCCTGTAGGTTACTTTCACTTTTAGAAGCTATAAATTCATATTGATCTTCCTGTTATCCCACACCTGAGGTTTATTGCCTTACAAATCTTTATATTGGTGTGTTTGCTTTTTTTTCTTGTTATGTTGACCTGACAGTTCTATAAAGCATCTGATTTCACCATTTTCCATATAGATCTTAGGTGCTATTTTGGCACTTGGATTTCGGTTACATATGTGAACACTGGTTTATATTTCTGAAACTTTAAGGAAAAACTTTCTTGTTTTGTATAGCAGCATTGAGCAAATGATGGACTCAAACACCTCATATTAGAAAGGATATAATTACATTGTTAAATAGTGCTTCAAAACAGGAGGAGAGAATGTGCCTGGGGGAATTTTTCATCCAAAACTGAACTGTGGAGAGGCAGAGGCAGAAAGAGATGGATGTCCTGTTTTTGATGGCAGAAGCTGCAGTACTGAAGTCTAAGAAATTAGAGGCAGATGGCAGAGTGGATAATAGGAGACCAAGGAAAATCAGATGTTCATGTTGTAGAATAAACACAGACAACATACAATTTCTCTGCTGTTCCCTTGGTTAGAGATACAAGTTCAAGCCCATTAGTTCATAAAGCTGTGAAGTTCTGGTTTTGGAATCATACCCTAGATAGAATGAGCATAGCCCTGACCAAAAAAGTATTGATCAACATATGAATGTCTTATTAATTAGAGTTATATGCATATACTGGAAATTTGACCTCCCATGGATATGTAGAAAGAGGAGTGGCAGCTTTTAAAAAAGTTGTATTGGTGTTTGGGGGATTATTTTGGCTATATGAATACTGATAAATGGGTCCACATGTTATAGTTGGACAGGTTGCTTTTTCAGTAAAAAAAGAAACCAAGTATTTTACATGGTAAAGTTGAGCAAGTATTCAGAAAGATATACAGCAAAATAATCTTTAACCATAGAAAAATACTTGACAGGAGATAGAGGAGTGCTTCCTCTGGTGATGCAAGTTTTCTCTAAAGCAGTCATACCATTGTTGATGTTTATATTTAAACATTTGTTTGAATTTTCCCATGATTCTCTTTTCATGGTATTTATTTTAACAGAGCAAGAAAGGATGGCACTACCACACAGATTTGTGTTGGAATTACAAAGATCGTAAGGAGTCATAATTCAGAGAGTTTATTAGAAATACTTATAGATTTGTTGACTTTGTGGTGTTACTATGAAATGCAGAAATAGCCACAACTGTGCATTAATCAGAAGTGAAAAATCAAATGTCACCAGATATACCATCTCTTTGCTATCCACCTATAGTTTAGTCAGAGGATTCCAGAGAGGAGCTGAAAACAAATGTTTTAGGGGCTTTGCATACATATGATGTATTTCTCAAGTGTGGCAATGTGAATTTGAAGAAGGTGCTTGAAAAACCCATCCAAGTGGCATGTTATGTTGTATCAATGCTTTTAATATCCAGACTGTTGACCTCATACATTTATGATGTATGTGGTCAAACAGTAGTGCAGAGAGCTGATTGGAATGACTAATAATTCCAGTGGAATCATTACAGCATAATGGTGTCAACATGTACTGCTGGGAGACTCTTAATCCTTGGAACATCAATATTACACTGCATGTGACCGTTGCATATCAAGACATACCATAAACCTTGTGTGATACTCATCTCTGCAACCAAAAGACGCAAGGTTGTGGTAGTTTCCAAGTGATCATCCTCACATTTTGATATTACTTGGCTAATATTAAATACCATTTAGATACAGAGAAACGGTAATAGCACACACACAGTTAGCTGAGAACTTGAGTGTAAAGCTCAGGAGTGCTGATGAGCATTTACACAACTCACCCAGAAAACAGACTGAAATACTTTGTGCAAGCAACGGTTTAATCCAGAAGAGGCTGGGTTAAATAACAGCTGGTAATATCAGAAGTTGTGCTGTGCTACCAAAAACCCCCATACACTACGAATTTTTACAGTATCTGTGGGTTGCACAGATGGCACTGAGAATTATGTCAGACTTGACACAATGCAGGTCGAGAATGCATAGGTGACATTTCAAAAGGTCCCCAAAACTCCCGTTTGTCATCCATGTGAGAAACAAAAGACCTTTAAATCCTGACCCAGCCCTACTGGCAGACTATGGGCACATGCAGTGGTAAATGCTGGACTGCAAATTTATGGCCTCTGTGCGCTGTACTCCCCCAGTGTTGGAGTCAGGCCCTCAGTGGACCTTTGCTGCCTTGGGACTGGGGGAACAAAGGTGCACAAGAGCAGACCTGCCTCTCAGGACTTACCTGCTGAAGCCCCAAACACCTGCAGCTGCTGCTGCTTTGAAGTAGAGTTTCGGGGTGCTCAACACAGATATAAAGCAGGCTCTGCCTGTGCTTGTTTTCTATGACTTTCTCTCATGATACCTCCGGGGTAAGCCTGAAGTAATCCCAGCAGCTTCAGTGTAGTTGCTTTAGATTTATACCCACATAAACAGGAGCCCTATTTGCCCATTGTTTCTAAAATACGAGGTTTCTCTTTCATGTCAAACTTCAGCGACTTATTTTATATTCCCTTACATCACATTTTATCACAGATAATCCAGGAATATTGTTTCTCCGAGTAATAAAATTGTTCTTTGGTGCATGACCAGAGTAAAGGATATTGTGTCTTTTAGACATCACGTATAGACAAGAAGATATAAATGAGAGTTAATAACCATCAAATGTGTCTATTTCCTTTTCCTATAAATTAAAGCATGCTTTCCTACTGAATTTTGCAAGAAGGAAAACAGACTCCCTCCTGCTGATGTGGGGAAGCAATGCTAAATCTCCCTAAAGATTCACTCTGGCTTCTTACAGCTGTATGTTAGTACCTTTTTATATGCAATTTTACTTCATTTAGTCTTTAAGGTTGTGCCTGAGGTTAGTTTAAAAGGTTAGTTAAATGTTAATGGATGTTAATGCTGCAATTAAATTGTTAAATCAATTGAAAACTGTGGCTCCATCTCTATCTGTGTTAGTGCCGGCCTGAGTTGCATTGGCGTATAAATTAAAAGCTGTAAATCTAGTGAAGTCTAATTAGAGACCAAATTTCTCATTTATCTTATTTTCACAGGACTGTAAGCACTGATAGATAATCAACGAAGGGCTAAAACTTTTTAACATTAAAAAACTATTTTATCTATTTCAGGACTCAGGTGACTGATTATAATTCAGATCCAATTACTGTAAAAGGTCATATGTGAAATGAAGTTCTTACAGACACTACAAGTTTTATTTTACAAGTTTGCATACACTGCTGCACCATCTACATCCCAAAAAGCAAAAGTAAATACACTGCACGAGATTATATAAAGACGCTCTTCAATTAGCCTCCCTCCTGTAACCCCTTGAAGTTTGTGATTTTAATACAGGAGCACATCCAGACTTCAATCCTACAGCACATGCTTAAGCTTCCCAGGTTATGCATGTGCATAAGAGTCTTGTTGGTTCTTGCCTTCTGTGAGTAAAGGTAATTAGCAACATGCTTAAATACATTCGCCATAGATACAGCGATACAAATTCTTGAATTTGTGAGAATGATTATTCCCATTGTTGTGCTTAAATTAACTGCTGGCAACCTGCCACTTAGGAAAAAGAAAGAAAAAACCCCGGGCTGGTTTTATCCACGAAGGTCTTGAGGAAAAGGAAATGCCGATCTTAATCCAACTTGCAGAGCCCCAGTTTTGAGGGTGTTTCTGTGCACTAAAAACACATGCTACTTAATGTTAGTTCTTCCAAAGTTAAAAGTGAGATTTAATCATGCTGCTTCTGTTGGCTTATTTTTCCAACACCCCCTGTGATTCTCCAAAGTGTAGATCTTAAAGCTGCAAAAAGGCCAACAACAGATTGCAGCATGAGCATAGGGAGCAGCATCAAGACTCATTAGTTTACAAATAAACCACAAGACAAATGTTTAAAATGTTTGTAGGTTCCAAATCACAGTTCTAAAATTGCATCCTTTTGGTCATGTAGGAGTGTTAGAAATGTTACAGTTTTACATGTTAATTTCTTTTTTAGTGACTGTTCCTGGAGCACTTGAGGAAACATGTTTTGCTTTGGGAAATAAAAGGAAAAAAGAAAATTCCTCTGTCCTAACCAATTAAGACTTCACACAAAGAAGTCATGAGCTCGGATTCTGCTAGAAGGCCTTCTTCCAAAGAAGCATCAGCTCATGTCCTTTCTAGTGACTTCAGCTAAGTTTCAACATTTCATTAAAACAGAAAAAGAGATCAGATCTGAAAATGAATTGCCAAGTGACTTGAATGTTCTAAATTTTTCTCTCTCCTAATTTTGTCACAAATTTGGATCTTCTAAAAACATCTTGACCTCCAGCATTGCAGGAAAAAATGCTGTTATGTTGTGCATCCCCTACAGCAAATGAAAAAAAGATGTTCCAGTTTTATTTTAAAAGGTGCACAGATTTCCTGACTGTCTTTTCTTTCTTATTTGCATCAGTTTCAGTATTCACAGATTTGATAATATCACATTGCACCCCCCAAAAAAGTTGTAAATGAATGATGGACAGTCAAATATCTACAAGACTAGAGAGACCTGTTGTTTTGTGCTATTTTGTTAAATGGTGCTTTTCCAACTATTTTGGTATCTGATTAGTTAATATTTCAGATAATTATTTAACTAATTTTTTATCACAGGGGTTCTGCATCTTCATAAGAAATGAACAGGACCATTGCTAACAGCGATCATAAATCACTTCTGCTAGAAGTACTCTCTTTAAAATTGTAACTTGCTTTCCTTTCACTTCCTTGGTAAGAAAAGACAGCAAGGAATGATAATTCTTTTTACTAAGTGCTCAGAGTAGTAAATAGTTGCCTTATAGCAAGACATAGTGTCATAAAGCAGGATATAAAAATAATAATAGTTAATCATTAAATAGCATGTTTCATCCACAGAAAATGGAGCTCTTAGAAAAGATGACTAAATAGCATTATCCATTTCCTTAATCCATCTCCTTTCCTTAATAATGATTTGATAAAATGGAAGCCAACTTTATCTCACCTTGAAAATATTAGTCTAGTTATACCAAACTTTCCCCACTACTTTCTAAACAATAATGCTAAATTTCAATAAATATTTGAGGGAAAGTCACAGTCCTTGAAGTGAAGGAAGGAACAACACAGATAAATTTGTTGTTGAGTCAGAGTTTAATTGCATTGTAAGAGAGAAGCTGAAGTTAACACTAGAATGGGAGAGATCTAAGTGTTTCTCCATAGTAGAACTAAGGCCTGTTGAATCCATAGGGAATACCCTCAATCCTCTCAGAACCCATGGTCTGGATAGTTTCCTCACAGGCCAATTGACTTGGCCAGGGAGATTTTAACTGCTGATAAAATACTGGCCTTATAGATGGGCTTCTTGAATGAGGTATAGAAGAGATACTTTCTTTGTGAAGTTGATTGGGAGGTCACAGGCTGATGTTAATCCCAGCATTTATCAGCTGAGGTGATCACGAAGTTGAGAATGTAGGACAAATTCTAGAGTTGTAGATTTTCCATGCCAACTTATGCTTTGTATATTTGATGGTGGATTTACAACAGGGAGAAATATCTGAAGCTAAACAGTATTTTGCCATAGCACAATTTCATGAGAACTCACTCTGGTGGGTGTTTCTGTAGAACTTGAACATTACCTGCAGATGAAAGAACACTTTCTTTATCCATTGTTCTCATTTTGTTGACTTTGATTACTGCTCTTGCTTGTGTTTTGGGAGGCAGAGGAGTTTTTATCTTGCATTATGTGCCTTTGCTGTGCCTTGTCATTTCTGGACGTGACAAAAGTATTCCAACATCATACTCTGGATCTAGCAGAAGAAGGGCAAAATTTGGAGCAGTTAGGGAAAGGACTTACTATGTTCACTATTTCAAATTTTAGTTTTCTAGTTCTCTTCTGGTCAAATACCAAACAGCTGCTATTTGAAAGCTTCTCTTTGTCAGATTGAGTCACCATCGCCTATAACTCAGACAGAAACCTTCCTTTGATTTTTTTTGTAGCCCACAAAGAGTTTTCCAGGAAACCTCCTTTTCTTTCTCTTTGTTACTGTTCAACTTTCATGTAGATTTTGGGGTGTGAAACCCTAAAGAGATGCCTCGATTTTGTGATTGGGTCAGGTGTTGCTCTCAGTCTGTCTGTTTTCATGGCTACAGTACATATTGCATGACATTTGGGGGACAGGTGTTACATACCTGCATGAGTGACGTGGTTTTATCAGTTTTACTTGTGACAGTGAGCTGCTGCTCCACCTGGGCCAGCACAGGTCTGAGTGGGCCCTACAGTGCTACTTCAGGGAACCAGATGTGGGAAAATTTCTCCCAGCTAAAGGAGTAAATAACTCTCCACCTATAAGACAGTGCAAAAACAACCATTACCCACTGTGCAGAGAAGGGGAGTGATGGGGAGGCATCATTCCTTTTGGTGACAGTCCACACTTCATCTCAGTCAGTATCACAAACAGCAGTATCCCACAGCAGTGTCATAAACCTGTATCCAAAAGAGCAGCTTCTTCTATATTTTGTTATATTTTGTCTGGAGGGAGTATACTTAGTGTTCCAAACAAGAAAAAAATCCCATGGCAATATGGAACAGTTGTCTTTCAGGCTGGGTTTTATCTGATGGTCACCGCCCTGCCTATTGCTAACTTCAGCAGGATTTCTGTAAATAGCTTGGTGCTATTTGCTTGGTGAGCAAAAGCATCTCTAAATGTCTGGATTAGAGCACTGGTAAGAGAAAACATTTACAAGTCTAAGTTTGTTCTCCAGTGGGTAATATACTGGGAGGCAGATAAAATCATCCTGCAGCCTTTCATGACTGTCAGTGTCTGGTAACACAGCAATGAGTGCTGAACGTGTAGATAAAAGAGTAAGGCACCAGAATAGCGGGGAACTCTGCAGATCAGCACTGATGTACGTTGATAGAATTACTCCCTGTAAAGGGAACTTGTACTGCATCTGCCTGCAGATATCTGACACTCATCAACACTGTCACTGTCTTGCTTCCATGGCAATCAGATATTAATTTTACAAAGCCTAAATGCAAGCTAAAAACAAGACAGATAAAAGTATTTTAAGCTGTTGCATTTCACCTTTTGATGCTCACAGCAGTGCTTAGCTGGAGCCTCTGTAGGTGGGTTTGCTTCAGTGTTTATGTGAGGATGACAAGGGGCAGAATGTGTTAAGCAGAAAACAAAAGTACAGGGAAGGTGTCCCATCCATTAGGAGCTGTTAGTGGGATGGCTCCTGGGAGAGATCCTTGTCTGCGACTACCCAACCTCCAAACTGTGATGAAAAACAACAGAACTTGAGAGCAAGGCAGGTGACGTTGCCTGATTCTGGAGACAGCAGTTCCCGGTAAAAAGTCAGATTTTCCTTCTACCTTCTAGGAAATAGTGGTTCTAAGCAGCTTCCTGAGAGAGGAATGCCTTTTTCCTTTTTATTTTTATTTTTATGATTTTGGCGTTTTTCTGAATGAGACCCGTTTGTAGTGTGATGATCACATCCCTCATTCCCCACTGCTGTGCAGGCAGGAGCCCTGCTCTCTGACAGCAGGGGCCAAGGTGGTTGTTTGCAGCAGGGAGATTCAACCATTTGTGCGACCCGGCTGTTTCCAAACAAGCCAGGCTCCTGCAAGCCTTACCAGCTGTGACTAATAGTGAAGGGATGGGGGGAAAAAAAGAAAGCTGCCTGGGCCTGCAGGCTTCAGACAGGCAGGCTCTGGGGGAAACAAGAGAAAGCCATTAACTAACCACAGTATTATCTTGATTCTCTCAGAGAAACGAGCTAGGGACGGCTAATGAACTAGCCTTAACGTTTCAAACTGAATGCACCTCTGGGAGCTCTGCTAGAACAAACAGTGTGACAGATCAATGCCTGATGCCTATATCAAGAGAAAAGGTTATTTGCCTCTCTAAGGAATTGCAGGATTAGTATATCGCTATGATACACTTTGTGTCCTTTTCAAAATATGGGTTTATATGTTGCGCTTATTTTTATTTTTGTAAGTTGTAAACTCCACTAGTGTGAGCAATAAAAAGGTAATCTGTTCTTCTCTGCCTCTCCCTCATTCCCAGGATCCTTTATGTTTGGGAGCCTCCACATGCACTGTTTGACTGTTGTATGCACCTTGCCAAGGAAACACTCACTTTTAGAAAGTTTTTTTTTTAAAAAAATCAGTTTAGAGCTGTGTCAACTTGGTTGGGACCCTATGAAAAGTCTTGATAGGAGGCAGATCCTTAATAAAAGACACCTTGTGTGGGGGAGGTTTTGCTTACTTTCTGCTGCTATCACTGGTATCTTCTATGTTCTTGGGCAGTTCCTTGTGTGCCCAAGCTTCGGCTGCTCGTCTCTAAAATGGGATAATAAACCTTCCTTTCTGTTACTGCTTCTCTGCCTTTGCTGTTTAGATTGAAAACTCCTGCACAGAATGTTCTTCCTGTTTATACTGTACCTGGCACATGGAGTTTTTGATAAGTTAGTTAATCCAAAAATAACCTCGAAGCCTAATACATTTTGTAAAAGAGATGGGAGGAAGTGACAGAGATGAAGGTGGGACCTGGAAATCATTTACCATATGAAATGATTTCAATTGGTAGACTTTTTGGGCTAGGAAGAGTTCAGGCTAGGTTATTCTTCATCCGTATGCCTTGTCCTTTGATTCTTAGAGTGATACCAAGCCAAGACTGGTAAATAGTCCGAGTGCAGCCTCTTCAACAGGACAGAGTTGTTTTTAACTGCTGTCTATGATTTCACTATATCCTTTGATATTGGCATTTTTCTTTAAAGACAAAGCCCTTGAAAACTATTTTGATCAATTACCTCATTCAGGAAGCTGCTGTACATATTTAACCAGAGACACAGGCTTTGGTCAGGCTATCAAAGTGATTTTCATTTTTACAAATTATTGCTTTAATGGGAATTAGATGAAGAGTGAATTATTGTTTCTTAAAAAGAAAATAAAAATCTCCAGGTGATTTGTCAAGAGATAATTGTCTTGAGTATCAGCATTTAAGGAGGTCTGCATTTCCTTTTAGGAAGGAAACACGTTAAATGCTTAAATTAAAACAATGTTGTAACTTAGAAAATGGAACACAATTAGCTTTATCTCCCCCCAGTTGTGCCTAGGAATTGAGTCAGAAAGTGATACATGTATCCCAACTTAATTGCTTTATGTCAAACTCGGGTATCTGTATTCTGCTTTAGTAGCCGTTACTTCATCCCTACTTCTACTGATATCAGTGGAACTACACATGAAACAAAGAGTGATTCAGTGTGAGTAAAGCCATCAGAATTTGGCCTTTTGAAGTTAGTGTGAGCTTTGCTATTGACGCCACTGGAGATGAGAAATCGTTCTTTGATCATCTTCGGAAAACCACGGTTGAGCTTTGTAGGTTTTATACCAAACATAGCACGCTATTGCTTGGTTCAGGACAGGTACTACGGAATTCTTCATATGAGGTACAGAGTTGCTTCTGAACCTTCCGTTCTGTCACAAACCCCAGTGTTACTAGGGCTTTTGGATGCTAGTGTTTACTTTTAGAATTAATTTTCTAGTGCTGATTTCCTGCAGTAAGTTGAAAAAATAATTCATTAATACCAAAGGAAGAAAACAAGTACTATCTGAACATCTCTACTTTATTTATGTATTTTAAATCATGCTGATTCTTCTACAGCCATTATGAGCTGGGGGAGGTGAAAATATTATTAGGGATGTCACAAGGTCCAAATTTCCTTTACTTGTGAGAGATTGAGGGTTCATTGCCCTGTTAAAGATTATACTTTTTTTCAAATTCCAGGTAATGAGAAGTAATTGATATCAAACTTTTTTGGGAACAACACTGAGCTGTTGTATCAGCCCAGCCCCTCCACTATAGAATCATAAAATCATTTAACTTGAAAAGACCTTTAAGATCATTGAGTCCAACAATTAACCCAGCACTAATCCATGTCCCCAAGTGCCACAGCTACCCGTCTGATTAGTGCCTCAAACTGATACCACGTTCTGGACCTCTCCAGTAAAATGCAAAGGAACATGTGAAATCTCCCAGACTCAGTATAGAAGTCAGTAAAAGTTTTTCAAATGGACTAAGTGAATAAAAATTTAGTCTAAATTTCAATTAAAGCCAAAACTGACTTAGGTGCTTACAGGCATTCTTTAGTTTCATTTTGCTTCTTTATTTTTATACTATCCAATGGTCCTGTAGGCAGCCAGGAAGCTAATTTTCCAACAAAAAGACATTTCTGCTTTTTCCAGACGTGTTTGAACACCCCTATTAAGGCAACCTTCAACAAAGCTACAGTTTTGCCGAGTAAAACTCTGGCAATTTATAAAATAAAAGCCATTTTTGTTAAACTTCTCCTTATATCAAATGTGTATAAACCATCCATTTTAACACAGGGCAAAGATTTTGTAATGTTTCAGGGTATTACAAGGTGTGTTTATACATTCTTTTCCTGTCTCTTGCCTAGTTTGGACAAGGTCAGTTCAAAAGTCCTTGTTTATATATTTTTCAATGGTCTCATCTTTCCTCTGGGCGTGTGACGCAACTGGGGAAAGGTTACCCAGGGAGACCATTTGCTGTATGGATGAACTTGTAGACGATGGCATATCAGGGAGCTTCTAAAGGAAATATTATATGGTCCATCAAGGCAATCTCAAATTTCCTGATTGCATATATTTAAATAGGATAAGCTCCAGTTACCTAAGCACTTGTTTTGGCTGTAATGGAAAATAGGAGACTAATGTGGATCATAATGCCTATCTCATCCCAGCCCATCAAGGTATATGAAAATAAATCTTAATATCTGTTATTAGAAGAATGGGGGTAATGGATGAAGACTTGAATCTATGCAACTATAGACAGGAAAAAAAAAATTAACTGGATCTGGTTTAAGATTATACCTGTTCATTGAATACATTCATCAGTGTCTGGTTTTGTATTTCTTCTTCCTCATGATACCCCAGATAAGAAGTGGTAACTAAGTCTTAATGGTTTTAAAACTTTCTGTCTGTAACCATAAAGTGACCATTTACAAATTGGAATGCATTGTTGAGTGGGGATACAGTTCCTTTCTCTGCCAGACCTGTCCGTGCAGGTAGATCTTTGAGTTAAGACAACAGCAGACTGTTGAAAAGGTAGATTTTGTGTGTGTGGTTTGTTCTTTTTTTTTTAGGCAGTGTGCATGTTAGGAGTTTCATCAGAAGACAGCTGCTTAGAACAGCTGTCTGCTTATGTGCCCATCTTAGGAGAGAATGATTAATGAATTCACTTGGGCAGTGAGAAACTCAGTTCACTGATCCATAGTTTCAGCACACGTATTGATGTGAAACTAATGAGAAATTTGATGCTCAAATTTGAATGTTTATTCCAATTACCAAACAACAGATCTAAATTAAAAAATAGCTTGAAACCTTAACCTTTTATTAGTAACATTGAAAGATGAACTGTGGCTTTGCATCCTGTGGTGCAATATGAAGACTCGAAGTGCTACCACCTACACTGTTTTGGGGAAGGGAGAGAGAATGGCTTCTCCTGATTGACCCTGCTCCCACTACCTGATAATTGCAGTCTTTCTCCTTCCACCCCTCCCACTCCTGTTAAATGGGTGTATTTTTCCCAGGAATTAAACATGTGCTAAGAATTGAGCTGTAGGCATCCCCTACAGCTCCATTAAAATATTGCATTTACTAAGAACTCTGAGCAATGTTTCTCATCTGATTGTGGTGTAGGAACATGGGAGTTCCAGGTCTGTCCTAAAATGCTTCCAGTGTCTATAAGCAAAGGATAGAGGAGAAAAGTAGGTACAAGTTTTAGCTCATGTGTATTAAGTTACGGAATGTGGAAATTAGATGACTTGACGAAGTTATAGACAAAGGTTTTTGGTACTTGGCCATTGATTCCTGCACTTTCAGTCCTGTGAAGAATTGCTGTTCTCCTTCAAAACTGACTTTTTACCATGTTTCTATCAGAAGGGAATAACAAGAACTCTTGAAAGCTACTCAGTGCACTCAAGTTATCCTGTCAGCTAAAACCTGGTGTTTTTGCAAAGGATAAATACTTCTAATTTGCATACAAATCCATGGCAGTTTATAACCCTGCATCTTGCACAATCAAGTAATTTAAAAACAAAGTTCAGAGGGGAAAATTTAGTATTTTAATACAAGAGTGTTTCATGAAAGTACTTGTGGCTGGGCAAGAATCTTTTTAAGAATTTATTAACTGCACATTCAAGACTGAACTTGGATGGTCTCAATACCCTTTGCTTTAGATGCCTTCTGTGCTGGCTTTTCCTGTTTCATATAGGTATTCAGAAATGTGATGACAATTCTGTTCTAATAGAAGGAAGTCAAGGTGTTGAAAATGTGCAGCAAACATTGCTAAATTCTGCAAAACTGGTCCATCAAATACCCGTAAATGAAATGGAAGATTTTACACTGATTACTGTTCCAAGATATTTGTGAACAATTCAAATGTTTTTCCAGTACTTGGGTGCTCGTAAATTTGCAGCAAAGCAGTGCTAAGGCAGATGCTGCTTAATGCATGTGATGGGCTCTTGTGTCAAGTCACCTTCGTACACATCTGCAGTGCCTTGTTTAGCCCATCCACCAAGGAATGGTGGCATCCACGGCAGCTGCTGTTGTCTCCCTCCTCAGGCATTCCCAAAGCTGCTCCTGTCTCTGAGAGTCGTGGCATATGTCTTGCGGCACTTGGCCACGTGAAAATTGCAACGTGTAGGTCAGGAAAATTATGTCTTATTGTAGATTTTAGGTCGAGCCACATGTGGAGACAAGCAGTTGTTTGAAAAGCAAACAACAAACAGTAAAAGGTCCATGAGTAGATGTAGATTTGTATAAAGTTAAAATTAAAAGCGAATGTGCAAACGATATTTTTAGGCTGGTATGACTATCAATTAGCTGTAACACTTTTCATTTTCAGCCATCGTGGAACAATGTTTCATAGCCTGGATTAATATCCCTTTTCTATTTAATTTTAGGGACACAGTTTGTGAAATTGCTAATGTTAACAGCTTATCTTGTCGGCATGCTCACTTTTGGTGATATAAACTGATTTGGGATTGGGATCAGGGAAAGCCCGTGCTTCCGTAGAAAAATCCTGGCCCTGGGAGTCACTGGTTGAGAACAAAAGCACAGAGGATCATGGACAGCAGACTTTGAGGGGTCCTGTGCGAGGACAGACATGTTCACCAGGTCTGCCTTCATGCATATTCACAACCCATGCATTTCCAGAAAGAAATTGGTCATGGATTGCTCAAGCCAGTGAAGACACTACAAGCATTTTTGTACGTTTTTTGATGGGTGTGGGGCTGGACCTACACTGGCAGTACCCAGGCACTGAATCTGCAGCTGTGTGTTCACAGGGTATGATTCTGTTCCTTTTCTCCCGAGGTCCCCATTCATTTCATTATACAATAGCCACTGGGAGGATTAGAGCACAATTTCCATCTTGTTCCATTAGTTATTTGTATTTCAACATCAGCTGGAGACCTTTGTCAAGAGCTAGACCTTGTTGTACTTGGTGCTATGTATATCCATAGCAGAAGGCAATTCTTTCCCCACAGATATTACAGTTTAGAAACCTTGAGGTTTAGAGAGATCTGCTCTATGACATACATAGTGACAAACTTCATTATTGTTTTAAGTCTAGCTAATGCCTAGAAAAATGCTGCTGGATCAGTCAGAAAAAGGGCTTTAATTCCCCTGCTGGGTCTCTCCCTGTTGTGTCATTTATTTGTGAAAAGAAAGTGCTTCAATTTATTTTATTTTTTTTTTATTTTTCTCTTTTCAAACGAAAGGTTTGGAGCTTCTTGGAATAAAAAAGAAAAAAAAATTCTTTAAGCTTTTGTGAAGCAAAGAAAACTTTGAAAAGAAATGACCCAGTCCCCTCTTTGGTTCACACCTATCTGGTCAAAGAGTTCAGCTCTCCGTGGAGGCTCCCAGACCTAACAGCAGTCATGCGGAACCTGTTTGCCGGCTTTCAGGCTCGGCACTTTCCAGGGTGCCCCATCTCAACACGCCTGACATTTCTGGCCTGGCAGCCAAGAGGAATAAAACCTCTGGGGAGAACCTAAAATTAAATGACTCCTTTTGGTCAGATCAAGGTTGTTCACTTCAGTAACTCCGCTGCAACTCTGCCCTTCTCTCATTTAGTGGCCATGGAAAAGCCTATTCTCCCCCTTTGCCTCTTTTCCCTTTAGGGACTTTAAATACAGTCCTTGAATACCAAGACTAGGAACACTAGCTTCATTTTACAGAGAAATAAATAAGAAAACCATCAGACCTTTGTTAATGTCCTCTTATTTTATAAAGCTTTATTTGTACATGCACTCCTGTATGGTAGAGAGTGTAGAGCATCCTCTTGGTTTATGTAGAACAGTCTCTTGATCTGTTACCTCTCTAATATGAAATATATTAAGGTCAGAAGAATGTTCTAGTCCTTGTTCTATAGCTTTGACAAACCTCTCAGAGTTTGATTTTGGGGGGGAGCACAGGAGATGGCAGAACATGCTTCCCCCGATGAATCTTCCACTTCAATAGCACTTACATCTCTTGGTGTAACACCGACCAATTTATATGCATGCTTTGGTCAAGGGCATTTTCAGAATGGTCTCTTAACTGGAGGAAAGGCCCGGCTCTGCAGCTTTGCTTCTGTGAGATGCTTAAGTGTGTGCCTGATTAACTGACTCCTGCAGGACTGATATCTTAAAACAAGGCATGTGCTGAAATAAGTTGCTCAGGTGGTGCTTGAGTTTGGGTTGCAGGGAACACCTGATGTGTGAGTCGCTGAGCTGACCCCTTCTATGCAGTAGGACACATTTCTTTTTCCTCTGTCCACAGCCACCATCTATTTATTTTCCTTTGCCACCTGGCTTCATTTTTCACCTTTTCTCTTCTATCCCCCATCTTTTTTGATCAGTTCTTTCTCTTTTTATCCTGTATGGATTCTCTAGAGTGGAACAGAACCCAGTAACACCTACACATCAACTCGATTTTTCAAGCCTTTTTTTTTTTGTTTTTGTTTGTTTGTTTGTTTTGTGTTTTTTTTTTTTTGTTTAGTATTTAGGGTTTTTTTAATGAGGAGGAAATATCTTGCCCAAGGCTAGTTTTAAGCTTTTGGCATAAAAATTAGGGTTAAATCAAAATTATCTGAAAAATAAAATTATGAACAAAATTAAAATACTCATCAATGCTTCTCATTAACTGGCTTTTCTGCAGCTTCCTACATTGATGCTTATCAGTGTTGTAAGCCAGCAATGTGAACTCTTCTAAAGATCACAGACCAAACTGTACTTTTATTTCAAACTAGGGTTTAAGCTCACTGATAGAAGGTTGTGGGTATGATGTGGGTTGCATCCTTGTATGGGGCAGCATCACCCAAGTTTTCCTGAATTCAAAACCAGGGGAGAACTGGGAATCTGTTGCAAATGAATCTCTCAAGGTGCTGGAGGTGCCAGCCAGAGCTGCCTCTGCCTGATGCCACTTTGTGCCACTGCCAGGCTGCAGCCAACTGAGTCTTGCTCAGAGAGTCCCAGCTGATAGCAACCCATGTTACCATTTTAGAATATTAGTTTGCAACTCTTTGTCAGAGCAACTGACCTTGGGATGAGAAGCTCTTGCTGTGCCCTGTTAATCCTTTAACAGCCTTTAGGCTGTGTTACTTTCTGAAGTGAATGAAGTCTCCACTCATGCAATGAGGGACTCAGTCTTTCTCTCCTGCATTCTGTCCCAAAATCTCGTTTTTTTGCCAAGTACTGTGCTGATGCTGCTCCCTGGATTCAAGAATTAAAGAGAGTGTTTTCTTGGGAAAGTGCTGAAGACTTGGTCCACCATTACTAAAGTAGTGTCTGCTTGCCCTGATGGTGCTTGGTTGTCTTTCCCAGTCTTGTTCTTCAAGACATGATGGTCTGACTATTAGACAATCCATTCCTCTGTCTAGATGAAGCTTTATGATGTTACCATCCCTATTCCTGCAGGAAAATAGGGGTGCCAGGACATCTGCAGCTGTTACTTTCATTGGTCCTTTCACTGAGCAAACCATCTCCAGCTTTACACATAGGCTAATAAATTAGGAGGACATGATAATAGTGCTGCCATGCTTTACAGATATTTTCAGATTGGAAGAAATTATGGGAATTTTTTGGAAGATGTCAGCTTTTCAATGCCTTTTCCCCCCCTTGATAGAAAAATGTCTAAAAATAAAAAAGAAGGGAAAATTTCACGTTGCATACAAAGGAAGACGAAATGAAGCTAAGAGCAATTAGGCTAGACAGATGAATAAGCTGCCTAGTGAGGTAGCTGAGTCACCATCATTAGAGGTGTTCAAAAAACAGGCTAGATAAAATCCTTGAGGGGGTCAGAGTGTATGGGAAAATCCTGCTCGATAGAGGAGGCTGACCCGGCTGACCCAGGAGGTCTGCTGCTTCTTCTGCGTCTCTTTATTTAAAAACAGAGTTGAATTCAGAGAGTGAAAGAGGAAAACAAAACCCAAACCAGGTGCCCATGTCTGGTAAACAGTTTTCTTTTGTTCTCAGTGATGAGAGTTGTGGAAAAAAAAAATAGTAAAAGAAAAAGAGAAAAATCCCAAACCCTAAAATAAAAAATATATGTGCGCTGTTTGTAGAAGAGATGTGATAAAAGATCTCTGTCTGCTTAGGAGAAAGATTGAGCATCTTTCAACAGACCTGGCAGAGCGTGGAGGGGAAATTCTTTTAGTGTGAGGAGCTGGGGCACACAGGTGAGGTTATGCACCTGTGCAACAGAGAGAGAAAACAAGCAATTGCTCTCCTGAGGGCCTTCTGGGAGTGGGCCAGTGCAGCCCCACAGCAATCCTTTTGGAAATGCAGTGCCTTCACGATTTGTGAAAATTTGACCCAGTGACTGTGGTTCTCAGCTGTGCATAAAAACATGAAGATGGAAGCCTGGGCTCCCAGGGGCGAGGCCCGGCATCCACACGCAGGAAAATCCTGTGTCTGGTGTTGTTCCCGAGGTCAAGCTGATGATCAGCATCAGCCATGAAAAGATTCAGGCTTGAGGCAATAAAAGTTCAAGGAATTCCCCAAAGTCTTCAGCACAAACACAGAAATACCCCGTAAGTCAGAACAAGCCCAACAGCATCTCGTAGAAGGTGGTTCAGTTCATCTTTGCTGGTGGACTTTTCCAGATGGGCCTGAGAGAGGACAGAAGTCAACTGCTGAGAACTCCATGGGACAGGTTTCCTTTTGCTCCAATGCTTAGGTTTTTAATACTTCATAGAGCTGCCCTGGACCACCCAGCACATCTTTGTAGTTTAACTGCCTGAAGTTTGTGGTCTCGTTCGTGAGTCTGGCTTAAAATCTCTTCTCTGTCCCTGCCTGTGTCTGTTGCATTCTAATGTCACTGGGGATTGATGCCACCAGAAAGGGGATGCAACTGCAGCCCAGGTCTTGAAATGCAGTTGCATGATAGCTTTTTTCCTCCATGTGTATGTACTTAACATTAGTTTTGCTTCTGTAGGACAGCACTGTTCCTGGGATTTAAGAGTAGAAATGCTTTCTCTTGAGTGCCAAGATGTTACAGAGTCACGAGATTTAACTGATAGGCAAGAAAAGAAATGAGGACAGTGGTTTTCCATCTTTTAAATTTAGAAACACTCTTTAGTCTTCCCATGGCGTTACAGTAAATGTCAAGAAATAGAGGAAAAACTATTTTGTTAAATGCAGAACTTTAGATTCAGCTCCAGCTAAGGTGAAGCCTCCTTATATGTTTGGTATTTTCTGAATGCAGAAAAAAGAATAAAATACCCTGCAGTCTCTAGAAACCTTGTGATACTTGAATGAAAAAAAAAAAGGAACAGAAGTTAAGTCTTTGGGTGTTATATTCACACCAGTGGACAGCACTACTTTTCTGCTACAAATGCAGTTGACAGTCGTGTTGCTCATGTATTATCTGCATAACAAGAGCTGTGAGCACAACAGAGCTGTACAATTTTGCAACAGTTTGGTGTCAGAGCCGTGGACTGGAGTCGGTGTTTATCACTAAGTTACTTCTCAGGAACTGGGCCAGATCAATACTGTATTCTTTCAGGCCTCTCTAAACCCAGCAGGGAAGGCAATCACAGTGGTGCAGAACTCTGCACCTTCTGGAACAGATCAATACCCTGACAGTGCTAAGCTTTGTTCCTTCACCAGCTTTAAGATGTTCTACATGATTGCTTAACGGTTTGTTTTCTCTTCTCCCTATATGACAACACTGCTCCCTCCCTGATCTTTCCTAATAACATCACTGTAATTGCCTTGACATGAAATAGCAGCACAAACACAGATGCTTTGCTTTGAGGTGTTTTATCTCCTTATGAACATCTCTATTGGTTGAGGGTGTTGAGTTCACTTTAATATGAAATCAGAGCTTTTTTTGTTGTTGTTGTTGTTTTCTTATTTACATCATTTTACTAAACTTGATTTTACTAAACTTGATTTTGGCTATGGAGATTGCATACAGGGATTGTATTGCACAGTGTGGTAGATATAATAATATGTACCAAGTAAAGAATATCAGGTTAAACTTTGTGTTGCTGAAGTCTAATTTAGTCTAACCCCATTCAACCACATCATCTTATTCATCTCAGAAATACTATGGTGCCATTACCTTTCAATTAATGCTAGGTGAATTATGTTGTCCAAGCTGGATCTAGAACTCCTTCCTCTCATTTCTCTTTCCTGATGTCATCTGAAGAGGCAGAACTTGTTGTGTTCCTTCAAAACCACATCTGTTTCTCTATTTTTGAGAAATGATTGCATGTTATATGGTGTTGGCTAATGTAAAAGACAGTGTTAGCCATTGCAAATGATCGGATTTTTCTTCTAGAGCTGGGAAGTGCCTTTATTTACTGAATTCTGTCTGGAAAAGGCTGATGTCCAGTGGCTTTTCATGTGTACAGAACTACTTGAAAATCTGTAATATAACACTTACATATTTATAGCTTGCTCAGAGAAGTTGTGGATTCCTGAAAGTGTTTAAGGCCAAGTTGGATGGGGCTTGGAGCAACCTGGTCTAGTGGAAGGTGTCCCTGCCTATGGCACAGGGATTGGAACAAGATAATCTTTAAGGTCTCTTCCAACCCAAACCATCCTCTGAATCTTTAGTATAGTGTTAAGAGTCTCAAAGGCTCTGTAGTGATGCTTTGCTAGCAAGGATGTGGCTGTTCCATATGCTGAAAATAACAAGGAAAGGGTGATTCAGAGAACCCCTTGTTGTTGCATTTGGACTTAGGTCAATCCAGTGGGAATTCTTTTTCGAGGATCTATGTCTTCAGATGCCAGGGGAAATGAAAGAGGGATTTTGAACCAGAGGACAATCTGCTTCTCAAGCAAGAGCTAGCTCAGAGAACTATGCTTTGGAGAGTGTCAGACAAGATGATCACACTGGTCCCTCCTCTATTTTTTAATCTGTAAATTTGTAGCTCTTGTTGGACAGACATACAAAGGGAGTTCTCAGTCCAAAGTCTCTCTGATACTTTGAACTGAATTACCACTTCATCACATGAAAACCTTCCGTCCTTAAGACCGGACCCACGGGAATGTTGCTGTTTTTCTTTGATAGTTGACTTCCGCTCCATTTCCCAGGTAAAGCATTAATCCCTCACAGCCCTCTCCTCATATTGAAAGTCATTAGCTGCAGTTCTCTGTTAGGCTTTGAAAAGCATGTTGTAAGGAGTACAAATGAGAGATATGCTGCCTTCAAAACAGCCGCTGCCCACTTCTGCATATGTGTAAAGTAGGATAAGATATGCAATTTGTAGGTACTATGATTACTGGCTTAAGGAGAAGATACAGCATTTCTCAACATTTTTGAGACATTAATACAATTCAGCCAGGCCATTTTCTGTAATGTGTGGTTCGCTGTATCTGATGTATATTTTTTTCATCTCAGACATAAAGGTAAATCCTTTTCATTTACATAAGCGGGCTCCATAAACCAGATTACCCGAATTAATCATAGATATTTAAGCATATTACATTACTCTGTACCACAAGCTAGCATTCCTAGAAGGTGGATCAGAGATAAGGGTCCCATAAATTACTGACCAAATCCTTTAGTCCATCAGGCTTTATTTCTACTAAAATCAGTTTTGCTTGAGTAAGACCTTCTGGATTTGGCCCTGATACGCTTTTATATTCATAGACCCTTCAGATACAAAGAAAGCTCCATGAAGCAATTGTATAATTTTTTTTTCTAGCCTTAAATTCACTGTTTTGAATAAAAGTATAAAAATAAGCTGTTTTTTAGTAATGGTACTTTTAATAATAAACAGGCATGTTGTACCTCTATCCTGTCCTGCTTTAATTAGCCTATCAGTTTTTAGTTAATGTCTCTATTATATTATTTCCAGTAAATAGATTAAATCATGAAATGTGAAAGGCCAGCTGCTTTACCCTCAGTAAAATAAAGATCTGTGTACAGTTATTCTCTAATATTTTGCCTCTCCTCTTCCTAGAAGGCTTTAAATTTCAGCTGTCATTTGGAAACCAGTTGGGCTACTGGCAGCTAGCATGCTGTTCCATATAAAAGTATAGGGAATATTCCCCACACACGGTTCTTTTACCCTAATCAAACACTGCAGATGCATCTTGTCAAGAGAATGCACCTCATCCTCAGAAATCAAAGGAAAGTGACTTCAAGGAGGACAGAGCGGCACAGCGGCAGCTGACCCCACACCAGACCCCACAGGCAGGTCTGTCAGCAGAGCCAGGGAGGAGACTGGGGAAGATGAGCTGACACCCCCTGACACTGCTGCAGAGATTCATCCCGGAGCTGGGCATCTGGGTCCTTCAGCTGCCAAGGTCAGCAGGAGCAGCGGCTCCCGTGCCGGAGCCGTGAGAGCACCGCACATGTCTCGGCGCTCGCAGGGCTGAGGGGTTCGCGGGGACCGGCGTGTGCAGAGCTCTGGGCACGCAAGGGAGACAGATTTAGACCAAGGATGAGGAGAGTGCAGTGTTATCCTCGCCAACTTCCTGTAAATGAGATTTCTCCCCTTTCTCCTTGCCGTGTGCCTTGCTTCCTGCCTTAGCCTCATCCAGGCAAAAATGTTTCCAGCAGAGAATCTTTCTCTGCTTCTGGTGCGCAGACATGTATTTTTTTTTGTTTTAAAAGTTATTTTAATTTCAAGCTCCCTTTTAAAAAGGGTTTGTTGCTACCTGACACAGTCCTCACTCTGGGAGACAGCTGATGGTTTCAGCAGGGTTTTCTATGAGAACTACTGGCTTTTATCATACATTGCAACAGCAGCGGAGTATAGCGACATTTTTATTTCAACAAAAAAAGCGGTCTGCAGTTCAGAAGAGGTTAATAGAACAAGGAGAATTAAGTATATTTAAAAGGTAGAAGGATATGGAAAAAAAGTCCTTTTTCATAATATGTTTTTTATTATCTGGCTTCCCTTGCTTTGTCAAAAGAGTTTCAAAAGCCTAAACCAGTCTGTCCTCATCTGATCTCTCTTGAAGCCCTGCAATTCTTAATTCTTCTTTGGGCTAGAAGCAGATTTTGTCAAACTGCACCGGCTGGACCATAGTTCTGTGCAGGAAGGGCTCCCATTTACTTGTGTAAGGGTGACCGGCAGCTTGGAAGGACAAACATCTCTTGCTTCTGCTTTTCTTCATATTGCATATTGGTTTTTTTCCATTTTTTTCATCTCTTCCTTTATCTTCAACGTCTAACAGAAACTATGATTCTCAGGTGGCTACATCCAGTGCTGTGGGATGCTGTGCAGGGACAATACGCCCAGAGCAGTGTCACAAAACCACACTGCATCTATTTTATCTCTTAATTATACACATCCATTTCATCTCCTAATTATACTCTTCCCAATGATGAAACCAGGACTGACAGGTTGTAGCTGGCCAGTTTTCCTCTAGTTTCCTTCTTTTTCTTTAGCCCAGAAAGCAGTCTGCTTTAGTTCTGTGGTTGACCAGGTAATTGAGAGGAACATTGACTTCCTACCACACAAGCACAAACAATTCCTATAAACTCTGTGATCACTCTGGAAAAGGCTTGTGTTGGAAACCAGGATGCTTAGGGTACGATAAGTCCAGGCTGTTTTCAATTGTCACCTTTTCTGGTGGCTGTCCTGAACCAAACAGGGAACAGACTGGATGCCCTACTTCAGGATGATGGTAGCCACAGATTCTAAGACCCTGTGTCTCTCTATTGCAGCGTGTCCAACAAAAATCAGAGCATGAACCTGCTGACCTGTGGGATTTCTGGGGTTTTTCTTAGTTCATGTGTCCTCTTCAGATTCTTCTAGCAGTAGATACTCTTCAAAATTTCATATTTTCTGTTCTGGTCTAAAGGGTCTGGTAAATGTTGTCTATTAGAGGATAATTACAAATACTGAGAATAATGGTGAAGAGAGACATGTTAATCTGCTTGGGGAACTCAGCAGTTTCTGCGTTGATCTGGCAACCAAATTGTTTTGTACCAGAGGTGTCCACAAATGGTGAGGCAGATACTTTTGTCACCATTTCAGTTTGGGAACTTGGGCTTTGATTCTAATCCAGTTTTCCGGAGTGGCTGAGAAATGCGCCCGACCATTGTCATGCTGAACGAGGCCTCCCGAAATAGAGGAATCCGAACAAGTGAGCTCTGTTTTGGGAAGGTCTTGGAAGTCAGGATGTCTTAATTAGTGGCTCATTTCTCATGGCTGTTTCAGCTGTTTAAAGGTAAGAAATGCAAGGCATGGAAAATGAGTTACAGGAAATAAATATGGAAATTGAGAGGGAGGAGGGAATGCTTTGGTCTGTCCCTCACAGGTAAATGGAGTAAAAGAGTCTTGTTTTCTCTTGTAACAACAAAGCCCAACACTTCTGTCCTCTGACTCTCCAGCTGGCAGAATGGAGGCTGGCATAGTTCAGATGCTGATAAACTAGTTTGGATAGTACAGTGTTGTAGCTGGTGTCAGTTAGAGACTTTGAACATAAAAAAAAGTGATCACACATTGCCTCCCTCTGCTCTGTTATCCCATTATGCTCAGTCCCACCACTGAGAAAAACAGACAGTTTTTCTGACCTATTTTCTCTCTGTCCAGTGTTATATTCTGTCATCACTGGAGAGTTTAGGATACTTCTGGTTGACTAAGCTAACTTGCAGTGTATAGGTAGGGAAAAGCAGAACCACTGCTAGTGAGGAGGATAAACCTTAGCATATGAAAACCACCAATATAAGGAAAATATTAGAGAGGAAATTTGCAGACTGTGGCCTTGACCGTGTGTGTTTCTCCTAATATCCATTGGTAAATATCTGACATTGACCTGTAGCGTGTTTCTAATGAAAAGAGACAGAAGGACAGAGTAGTCTGGCCTTAAATTTTGTGGCTGTGTGCAGTCTTGCCTTCAATACTTCAATAGGACTGTTCAGTATTTCATAGTTCACAAATGTCTCTGACCTTCTGTATTTTGAATTTTATCATCTGCATTCCTAATTTGTTGGTAGTATCAAGAAACTTTTGGAGAGTCAGATTTTATTTTCATTTAATCAGTACCAGGCTTTTACTAGAAATGATCCAGAGTGCTGTCTAAAACCAGGATGGTTACCTAATGAGTGATCTTCTGCTGGAACTCTGCAGTCAGGTGGGAACATAAAACTACCTTGACAGTATCAATGGTCACTGCAAAATGAAATCTATAGCAGTAGCTAAACCATAGCCATTAGATGCTATCACTGGGATTTGAAATTAAATTAAGCAGCTGGAATGCCCACCATCCTGCTAACATCATCAACCATATCAAAGATAATCACTGCTTTTATTACTGCAAGCACAGGATGCGGCTGGAAGTAAAACTGCCGATTATCAGATCTCAGTTTAGCCAATTTTGACTTCCAGTTCAGAGATTTGAGTTGTCAAAAGGGACATTTAGAAAGAGATCAGCGCCTTTGAAGTGATAACCCACAGGAGCCTGGGGGGCAGAGTCACAAAACTTCTGTACAGTGTGTGGACTAAAACCATGGAAAACGTTTCCTGTTTTATAGGGGTGCAGGGAGAATATTAAAACTGCAAAAGCTGTTCAGACTAGGATGTAGACAGTTTGATGGTGTCAAGAAAAAGCCTTATTATCTCCTCTGCTTTAGTGCTCTGGTAATGTTTTTTCCAGGAACACGAGGATTCAGGGAAAGGAGACGTTCCGATTACTAATTATCTTCATATTCACATTGCTGGATTTTACATTTAGGGCTCTGGTCTAAGATGAGTGGTTGTGAGTTACCACAAGCTTTTTCAAAAAAAAAAAAAAAAAAAACAACAAAAAAAGCACAAACAACCCAAACACAACCCTGCTGCTCTTGTGGTTGAGACATTCAGTGAAATATGCACTTAAATACCTGGAGTTGGGGGAAAGTCACTTAGCCTCCAATTCAGTGAGGTTCTGTAGTACAACCTCCACAGGACTTGAAACAGATCCAGCCTTAAGACTTACAGGGTGCATAAAACCACCACACTTTTAGAACAAGGAGCAGTTCTGGAAGTGGAGATCTCATGGAGAAAGACTGGAGAAAACTGAACTGAGCAGGGCATAAGGGACAGCACATCCTAATTGTAGTATGACTACTCCACTGGCTCTCATAGTCAGAGCAGAAGGATGCCACAACTTCATAATGGATTGTTCAGGTTTGAGGGGTATATTTAGAAGATTTAGGGGTAGATTTAGAAGAAAGATACCCCAAAGTGCAAAAAAATGTTTGGTATCCACAAGGCACTTAGTTTAGCATGAGAAAAGCTAATTTTCTCTCTGTGTTAATTTGAAAGGATTTGCTTGGATCCTGATGAGACTTTCTCTTACAGAATGAAAAATTAATGTAAAAAAAGAATTATGTTGTGATTTGGTCAGGTAGGATCCTTTAGTGGACCAGTTGGTGTGGACTGCAAGTGAAAACAGAGTCTAGTCCTTTGATCTGTAGCTGACTGTCACTTCTTACCAAGAAAAGCCTCTTAGCTTTATCATTTTTAATCCCCCAAAAGGAATTTTTGTTTGACAAAAAAACCCAATTGATTCGTTGTTTTCAGTGCATGGGCACCATAAGGTTGTCCCAGGGTAGGATGGGGTGTGAAACCTCCCAAGGTTTCTTCACTGTGTCCGGCTGGTCAGTCAGGTACCCACTGAGCAGGAATGTAGGGAGCGTAACAAAGCCAGGAGAGACCTTTGAAAAGAAAGGTTAGTTCATCAGTGGCCTTCTCACTAGCTTAGAAGGTCAGCTCTTCTCTAAACTGTGTCAGCATCCTTGGAGAGATGGTTAAAGAAAATAGTATCATGTGCCTTTTACAGACAGAAAAGAGCAGATCCAATGCCCTCTGAAGCTAATTCAAAGTGCCCAGTTGATGTGAGCTGACACTGCATCACGTCACTCCTGTACTGAAGCTGTGCATAAACGCTGTGCTAAAACCCACATGGAAGGAATGATTGAGTTGTCTTACAGTGCAATCCCCTTAAATGCAAAGCCCAACTGAGCAGGCTTTGTGTTTGGTAACTTAGAGGGCTCACAGAGAACAGAGCCCTTGCCCACTTACAGCTAATAGTTTTTCATTTTTAGTAATGACCTCGAATGTTGCTGTTTTCATCACCCCAAATAGCTTGATCCTGCTCAGCAGCCAGTCTCAGAGTCCATGCCATGAATGAGGAATAAATGCACAGGAGCTGTAAGCAAGAGGAAAAATTTCTTTTCTGAGGTGCCCCATAATAGTTTTTCCCAGTGTTCACCCCATTCTAAGTGGGTATTTTGTCTGCCCAAGGGCACGAGGGTTGTATCCCAGGCAACACTAGTCTGATATTTTTCTGCTGTCTACTTTTGTGGGCAGCTGAATGCCAGCAGAGGTGCTCTGGCTGCATCACAGCCACCCCTTATATGGTGGCTCTCTTAAGACAGAAGGCAAATTTCCAGTTTGATTGTCTAATTTGTTTTTTAATAATTGAGACAGATTGCTTTTTGCCTTTGAGAATGAGTCCTTGTGTGCAGTCAGGTGAGCTGTTTGCTATCAGTGTCTGCACTAGTATCAGATAAGCAGAAAACCCCCTCAACCTGACAATTCACTTGAGAATAATCTGATCTGGTTTGCTTTGCTGTTTCCTCTTGAAGTGGACAATGGCTTTTCCCCTGTTCAAAAGTTGACACAATGAGACAAGTGTGTGATTATTGTATCCCTTTATGTCATTTGAGTAACTTGAGATAGCCTGGTGTAATGTGAGTAATCTGTGTTCACCACCCCTTGAATCTATCTGGAGTTGATTGGCATATCTGTGCATTTTAACTTGTCTGGAAGGCTCTTATCTCCTTGCTGCACAGCATCAGTTGCAAATTTTAAACCTTTCCGTTCAACTTTATGTTTAAATATGTTACTCTTCCCCTTTCCTCTCAGGGTCTTAGCAAGGAGCTGGTTTTGCTTTGTGGGTTTGTTTGAAGTAAACCCAGTGACTCCTTTAAAACAAATGAATCAGGGGAAGCCAGGTAATGCAGCTGACAGACAGGTGATCCTGATAACACTGTCTGGTGCCTGATAGACTGCCCTTGAACATCTGAGCCATTCACACCATTTTAGGCAGTTAACACTGGTTCTCCACTACTGAGCAAATCATTACTTTCCATCCCAACCCATTAAAGTTAAGACCTCCATGCGCCTTTCGGGTGCAGCCTGTGGTTAGAGGGTGATGCTGAGGAGAGCCACCCCCTGAGAAGTGCTGCAGGCACTGTACCTCAGTGCCTCCAAGTGTGCATGGGAGCAGGACTGTAGTGCCAGCCCCAGGCAGTTGCCAAAGCAACCCATATTTTTTTTTTTAATTATTTTTATTTTTAACCTGTGCTTCCCTTTGAAAAGACTCAGATTAAAAATGAATCTTGAGAATCACCTTTCCCTTCGTGGTGTTGCACTGTAAATGTCACTTCCTTTATTTTGAGTGAAGGTGACAGAAAAGTGTGGTCTTAAGGAACAAATGTCATGCTCCAGGAGAAGAAGGGAGGCAGTGAGATATGTTCTAAAGGAAGGTAAGATGCCACTTTGATACTAAATTTGTCCCATTTATGTAAGCTCAGTTTGAAACTTCACCAGCTGCCTCGGTTTCCCCTGACAGATGCAGAATCCTGTTCAGGAATGTGCAGTGATTTTGAGGGCTTAAATGTACAGAAACCTGCAGCTGAATCATAGGATGTCCTGGGTTGGAAGGGACCTTAAAGGTCATCCCTGCCATAACCAGGGACATCTTCCACTAGACCAGGTTGCTCCAAGCCCTATCCAACCTGGCCTTGAACACTTCCAGGGATAGGTCATCCACAGCTTCTCTGAGCAACTTGTGCCAGGGCCTCACCACTCTGAGTAAAGAATGTATTCTTATCATCTAAACGAAATCTCTACTCTTTTAGTTTACAATAATTCCCCCTTGTCCTATCACTCTCTGCCCATGTAAAAACTCCTTTTGCCTCTTTTTTTATGCCTGCTTTAAGTAAATTGGAGTAGTCTATCTTTCCTGTCGTGTGTGCAGGTAATCCACAGCCATGTTTCCCAGCTCACAAAATGAATCAGATTATGTAGTTAAGCTGGGTTTTGGCTTCTGGGCATTGGGTCAGAAATACTCCAACCCTGCAACACAAAGTCCTGGTTTGGTGTAAATGTACTGTACTGGTTAAAAGTTGTTCAACGTGGTAACTTTGGCTTTATGTTTTAAAATAAAAGCATCAAATCAGAATAAACTCTGCATTATATAGGCTGGCTAGTTCGCAGAAATGTGTACTTTTGGCCACACGTGACTTGGGTGAAATTTGTCCCAGTCTGCTGGTGCAGAAATGTGATGTGAATATTTGGGAACCTCACCTGTGGCCATGTGGTTGTTCTTCAGGATCCTCCCAAGGTCCTGTCCTGCACTGCTCCTGGGGGTGGCAGGTTGCAAGGGGCAGGTGTGTCATTTCTCCCTGTCCCCAGCATGCTGACAGTCTGACTCTTCAACTCTCCTTCTCAGGGACAGGACTGTCTGGTATCTGATATAGGCTGCTTTGGCCCTTTTTTCACTGTTCTGCTATTTAGTGGAAGTTTTCTCCCTTTGTGGAGCAGTGCAGATGGATCCTTTGTCCTTTTCCTCTCTCAGCTGAGTGAGCACCAGACCATCCTGGTAGTGCCCACTGGGGCTGCCTTCTAGTCTCCTTCTCCTCTACCACATGACCCTTAAAGGATTGTGGGTTACACCTGGGACTGGAGAGGCATTTGGGGTCAGCTTCCCTAAAACTTACTGCCTTCCACATGCCTTCAGTAGGCATCTCTCTTTCAAAAATGTTTAATAAAATTCAAGACATTATGGTGTGTGAGCTACTGTGGCTCTTGCTACTGTCAGGCAACGTGGCTGCATAACAATTTTATGTCAGACTGTTCAGGTTAGGATGAGAAGTTAATAAGCCCTCCCCTATAGAGGAGAAAAGCACTCCTCCTCTATATATTTGAACTCCTGAGGCTTGCTCTGACTCTCTGTTCTCTTTGCGTTATACACAATGGAATCATAAGCTTGGCAAATGAGAAATAAACTGAGAATACTGTGATTAAAAATGTACAATACACAATATAACCTTGCACAACAAAATTAGTACTTTGCTAATTTAGTCCCAAAGCATATTGATTAAATGCATTTTACCACTTCAGTGTATACTGGAAAATCCAATTAATATAAAAAAAAAGAAAATGAAAACATTCAAGTCACTGAACTCTGGATCATAAATGTTAATCCATCCTGCAGTATCTTTTGAATAGAACACACACTAATTTTCTCTCATTGTTACAGAACAGATTTCACATAAAATAATGCTGTAATTGTTTGAAAAAAAAAAGTATTTGCCATTTGCTGTTTCCATTTGCTCCTCCTTGATTGAATTCACTAAAAAAGGACTTTTTTTTCTATCCATAATGGCTTTCAGCAAACTCTCCTTAGTTGAAAACTTTTAGTACCAAAAATGTCTGCATATTTAGTGAATTAGAAAAAGAAACCTCACACAATATTCAAGCATAGGTATAGAATTTGACCAAATTCAGGACTTTGTTTGGACTGTCTCCATGTTAGAGATGACGGCAGAAAAAATGAGTCTTTCAGAGCTGCTGAATACCAAGAACTCAGCTTTTCTTAGGTGAATGGGAAGAAAAAACTTCTGGTCAGAG
Organism: Lophotriccus pileatus; assembly: GCA_035583135.1. Taxonomy (NCBI): domain Eukaryota; kingdom Metazoa; phylum Chordata; class Aves; order Passeriformes; family Tyrannidae; genus Lophotriccus; species Lophotriccus pileatus. The sequence continues at coordinate 4,477,299 of JAWWES010000018.1, read as the reverse complement.
GGTTTGTGTCAGCAGGACCTGCAGACAGTGCAAATAATGGAGTATTTTATCTGGTACCTAAATTGGGGCAGAACCTCAATAATCCACTGGTCTATACATGCTGCTACAGCCAGCATAGAAATCCATTTGTCCTCAGACCTTATTTATTTCCTGCTGGAATTTATAAGGCTTAAATTCAGTATATTTGCTGGGGATGAAGCAATTTTACAGCAAATTCCTGAATTTTCAGTGAGGCTTGGTGCAAAAAGGATGAGTGCAGCTTGGTCTCAGGAATCTCTAGTGAGGGAAGAAGCTGAAGGTATTGTTACATCCAAGATGGGGAATCTTTTCTAACAAAGTGATGCTACCCAGGGAATGCAATTGCAGCAAACAGCAGCTGAGTGGAATGATGAGAAAGTTGAGATTTCCAGCACTCTTGAACTCTTACAATTAGTGATATTGTGACAGGTTTTACAATATAAAGATAGCTGTGCCTTAAGTGTTGGAGGTGGTAGTGGAATCACATTTAGAGAAATATTTCCACAGACAGCACTTTTATCATTTTAGCAGTACAGCATTCCTAAGGTACCTATTAGAATATGTTGTTGTCAAAGAGAATCTTGGTGAAGAGGCATCCCTTTTGGAGCCATGTCTGCAGGGAAACATGTGCAGATGTCTTCATTAGTCTCGTGTCTCAGTGACTCCCCCGGAGGGTGTGCTGTGTTGGGCAGTAGCTGTTTCACAGAGAATCCATGAAGAAGCCCATGTGCTCTTCACTCTACTGGTGGTGTGTGTCATCTCAGAAGGCATTTTCCTCCCCCTCCCCATCTCGTTTTTTGTTTTTGTGTTTTTTGTACGGTTGGGGTTTTGGTGGGTTTTTGTTTGTTTGTTTTTTGAAGAAAGCAAAGTAACTGAATCACGAAGAACCCAAGCATTTCAGACTTTTTCCAGTTTTAAGTATTTCATATGGATTTTAGAATATGATGTATCCTTACCTTTCACCACATGACTGTACACAGTTGTGTGACAAGGAACAGACTTAGTATCGCAATAATTTATTTGATGGAGTGTGATCATGGTATTTTATGTTTTCTATATTTGGATAATGATGCAACACCCAATTCAAATCAAGTGGGCTAAAGACAGACTTTTCAGACTGCCCCTCATTCATTCCAAGGCTTTATAAGGAAGACCTAATTTTGCTGTCATATACACTACAAGGAACAGCCTAGAAATTTAATATATCTGAGGAGATAGGAATGGACTGATGGTGCAGAAATAATCTAATTCTTTCAGTCTATTCTTGGTAGAGGAGTTGTGATGATCCTACAAACCTTAACTTCTGTATTTCTTGATTTTTCAGACAAATGGAACAACCCTTACTCTGATAGCAAGTGTTCCATTAATTCCTTCTCTTTTGGTTTATTCTTGCTCTGTCCTTCATAGCACTGTACAATAGTCCTCTGCTAAAATTCGGATAAACTGATATTTCTTCAGCCTCATCAAAGACTTAGAAACAGGTTGTATTATGCTTTCATCCTAATGTAATGTATTGCACTTATGAATTAGAAGGACAGATCGTCAGCAGCTAAAATTTTACATCATTTAATGCACCTTTACATAGAGATATTAAATAAAGATCGAACTCATAGAATTTCTGGTCCCATCAGTTATAGTATGTAATTTTCCAATATTTTGCTTACATTAAAAAAAAAAAAAAAGACTTTTTTTTTCTTATTCTGAGAGAAATGTGTATGTCAAACATGTGATGTTAATTCTCTAGAAGGATTTATAAATACATTAACACTTCGGAAGTTAAATGGAAAGTGATGAAAAAAATTAGACGATAATTAATCCATTCTTTATTTATAGCCTTGATTGGCTGTTTTACAAAAAACTATTGGTGAGGCCAAATCAGGTTATTCCAGCTTTCTTTCTTCCATCAGCATGTGCCCAAAGAGAGTTATTAGCTCATTTTAGTTGTTCATTGGCAGTGCTGACACGGGAAGCATCTGCCAGCAAATGTCTTTAAATATACATGGTTGGAAGGGGGAAAAAGAACTACCAAAACCATATATTTGCCCTATCCTGCTGAAGTAAAAATGTCTTCACTTGCTACTAAGGAGTTTATATATTTTTTTTTAAATCGGCTGTGATGTTTTTGTGTTATCTTCTCTTTCACTACCAGCATTCACAGATATCATCTACATAGGCAGGAAATTTGTGTTCATATAGTTGGTATTGTCTGTTTAATTTTTTTTCGTGGTGTTTGGAGTTATTTTAATACTTCAGGCTGAAAAAAAAAAATTATGTGATTAAATTCTTTTTTTTTTTTTCCAAAATTTTAAGCATGGTGTATTGGATATTTTATATTTTGAAGTGCTTGTCTTTTGGAACACTGTATGTGTACATGCACGATGTGCATCCTCTAGGACATTTCAGCAGTATAGTTGCAAAACTAATCGGTCAGAAGGCGAAGGGTTGATGGAGATTTTAACTTTAAAAAAGAGGGAAAGAAAAGATTACACCAATTCTTGACATCATCCACATGACAAAATAGGGGTAATTAATAATATCTTTTTTTTAGTAATACCTTGCTAAGGGGTGTTGCGTATGGAGAGTTATTGTACCTTGTTAAATACCTGTTGTTTAACAGCCCAGAGTTGTCTGTATTTTTCAGAAGGATGACAGGATTATTAACCATATAGTTGTATTTTGGGGTTTAACGAACAAATGTTTTTCAAGTCTAATTTATTCTTCATGAGAACAGTGTTAATTCGTTTTGAGTTTTGCCTGGGAGGTGAGACCTCCAAAATTGTCCCAAAGGTGATAGCATACTTTTATTTTAGTGCAAAGACTTTTTAGCACGTTGCATCATTGCATATATTTATTCATCATCCTTACACCATCTCTGAAAAGCGAGATTAAGGCACAAGGATCAATCCAGGCTTGAGTGATGCACAGCCCACCTCTTAGGAGCTCTGTTAGTGTTTAACCACAACCCTGCACATCATCTCGGGACAAGAAGTGAAGAAAACAACAACCATTTGAAAACCATGTTAGGGATTAAGGACGGCAGAGCCTAATTGTGTGATTAAATATTAGTCTGCTCTCCTATGGCAACAAAAAGTGGCATGGGATTTTTTTTTTTTTTTTAATTCCTAGAAATACTTAGTACTTGTTTCTTAGCTTATCAACAACATGTTGTGGCTGTGTCAGGCAGAAACATTAGCTTGTGAATTAGCCCTGAGGCACTGTCCTATATACCGCTATGGAAGCGCCTGGTGTGGGATCCACTGACTCAGAGGAAGAGTGCCTCCTGCTGATTCTGTCTTCAATCCAAACACTGACCTTGCTCCCATGACGGGATTTGACAGGTTTACAACCCACGGGTGTGGCTGTCATAGCATCATTTCCCCCCCCTTTTAGCTTCTCCTCTAATAAACTTGTTAAACATTTTGCATTAATAGAGAAACTTATGCAATGGGTGTCTCGCCGTCTTTGACAACTCATTCAATGTCAACCTTCAACAATTTTCCTTTAATGGACACGTAACATCCCTGGTGTGATGATTTTTTTTTTTTTTAAACTTTTGGTGTCAGATTGATAAGCCTGTGAAATAGAATAGCTACACATAATGCTGCTTTATCCTCACAATTGACAGTGAGGCAGTGAAGCAGAACCTCAAGAAAAGCGACCCAGTTCTGCATGTGTAACCACACAAGAACCCAGACTGGTCCCCAGTCCCACCTAACGTCGCAGCTTCGTGACATTTGAGCAAATAATAGGCAGAGAGTGTGAGTTTGTGAAAGTAATTATATAAAGCTGATGGCAGGGGACAAAAAGAAGTGGGGTGGGGGGAGAGAGCGAGCGGTTTCACCGCTTTGACAATGTCCACAGCTGTGATGTCACAGGCACAAAGATGATAATAAAATTTGGCCAATGTGGTGTCAACTACACCTTGCTCCTTTTGTCTTTTCCCTCGTATAATTTTGTATCCATGTGTGAATCGGCTCATTAGTGGAGGAGAGTGAAAATTGAGGTCAGGGTATTTAAACCTGACCTGTGCAAAGGCCATGCAATGCCTAAGCCCACCGGGGGTTTCACTTCAGAGCCCCGGACCACCCTTGAAGGTGACACCAATTCAAGCCTCATTTTATAAAGGCCTTATTAATTATTGTCTTTATAAGAAGGAGAAGCCATATAAAGAAATGTGTCATTCTTAGAGTAGGAGTAGGCAGGAAAAAAAAAGAGAGAGAGAGAGAAAGAGAGAAAGAAACAGAAGATCAAAAGAGAGCTTTTTTTTCCCTTTTGCTTTTCATGCCTCAGAACCTCAAAGGAGGTCGGGGAACAATCAGGCTTAGGGGTCTCGTGTGCTTTCTGGCAATTAGACTCAGCTGATGGGCTGAAAGGGATTGAATGGCAGGGTTCAAGGCCCTTCTCCAGAGCTTCAGACAACAGGCTTTTCCAAAGCAGCAGAGCAGCAGACACCACTGAAATAATTTCAAATGGAGACTTACAGCCAGGGATTCATTAATTCACCGGCCTAAACAATTACTGGAACATATAATGTCTCTATATACACTTTGATAAAGACTGTCATCCTAGACCTTCATTTTCCCCATTTTTATTAGAGATTTTTAATGTCAGGTTTGAAAAGAACCTTTTATTTCTTCAATTATCAAATTAAACCTTTTTTTTTTTTTTTTTTTTTCAGGACGGGGGTGGGGGGGCTATAAATTCCAGAATTTTTGTTTTATGGCTACAATTGATTTGAATTACAAGAGGAGGCTGAGAAAGTTTTGAAAAGCATCCTTAAACATTCAGTCATAAATAGGATGGGAGCCTGAGTAGCAAGAGATCCCATCATCCTCCATCCTCTCTTTAAAGAGGGTGGTCTGGGACAAATAGATTTAAATGAGCTTGATGTGAGAGAATTAGCTAATAAGGGACATGCAGCAGGGCACTGTATAGTTGCTGGCTGCATTTGCTGCTGGAATGATTGGAACTGAGCAAACTGAATTAATGCACTTTTAGTACAGTTGAAATGTTTTTAAAATAAGAGAACAACATATTATTGTATTTCTTTTTTCTTTTCCCTGGTAAAAACTAGATGCGCTCAGAGGTGAAAGGTTTTAGTGCACATTTGTGGTTCACTTATAAAAATGTACCTGAATATCCCTATTGAGATTAGAGGTAGGTACAGTGATAAGCCCCTCTAGAGCACTTTTGGGAAGGACCAGGTGTGCTTGGTCCTAGGAAAAAGCTGTCCTGTGCTGAGGCAGATAAAAAGTCTAATTAGGCACAATCAAAAGTGGGTTTTGAATGGAAAATTGTATCTGTGACTAAATTAAATTTTATGTTTCTCTGTTCCTCAGACACTTGTTCAGAGGGGTTGTTTGTTTGTTTTTTGGGGGGGAGAAACTGCAAAACTCCACCTGTTTTAACAGAAAAATATTTAAACTGAAAATATTTTGATTGGAAAATGTGATCCTGGTGTCACTTAGAAGTGCTGGTTCTCTGGAGCAGTGCCCGGCTCAGACACCCACCACCTCCTCTGCTCAGCAGTGCAGTGTGGGAGACAGTCCAACAGGTAGCCCTGTTAGAGAGCAACGTGAGGTTCTTTACTTATGATTTTGAAAGAATACACCAACTTATTTACCATGCTGAACACCTCATTAGGAGAATCCAGCATCCTCTAACCACACCACAAGGGTTTGCTTGATATAGAGGTGGTCCTTGCATCATTCCTGTGCCAAAGCCCTGTTGATGTTTGCTAATGCAAACCATAACATGAATATTTTCCATGCAGAAAAGCAGTGTTGGGAAGGAAACCTGCCTGTTATGTGGTTCCATAGTGTCATGGTTTGACCTCAGTCGGCAGCTCAGCCCCACGCAGCCGCTCGCTCACTGCCCACTAGCAGGATGGGGGGGGAGAATTAGAAGAGCAAAAGGAAAGCAAAACAAGGAATTAATTCCCCACTTCCCAAAGTCAAGAGGTGGTCAGCCATCTCCAGGAATGCTGGGCTTCATTGCACATACTGGTTACTTGAGGAGATAAATGCCATTATTCTGAACATCCCCCTTCCTCCTTCTTCCCCAGCTCTGTGTTCTGAGCATGGCACATAAGTGCAGGTACCAAGATCCTCAGCACAGGTTTGTAGTAACTATACCTTAATTCTTCTTGGTCCTTTTTTGGAACTGAAGAGACAAGCTAAATCAAAGCAGATAAAGCCAAATGATGCACCTGGGAATTGGTATAATTCCTGAAACTGTGGTACCAGCAGAGGGTATCCATCAACCAAGATGATGATGATGATGATGATAAAGGGAATCTCTTGGCTATTTACTACACACCTAATACACCTAGAGGTGCTTGCTTCAGTGGGCTATTTTGGATTCCTTCAAAGGAGAGGAGGAGGGATTCAGAAAGGCAGGTGGGTTAAAGTGAGCCACCGTGAGTTATTGTGAGTAAGAGCCCTTTCCATTACAACAAATGAGTGCTGTAATGAGATTCATTGAGGGAGGTTGTAGCTCTATTGTACTCCAGGCTTACTTAATAGATGAAGCTAACAAGACTAGAGATTAGAATTGTCTGTTCTGTCTGTCTGTATAGTATCCAGGCCACAGAATTTCTTTCTACCTTCGTGTGTGATTTTTGGTTTTAGTTGTCAGTTATCAGACTAAAATAATTCTTACTTATGTTTTGAGACTGGAGTCTTGGGCACAGTTTTTTGTCTGTCATAAGTATAACAATACTGTGTGGTATTAGCTGGCATGAAATAAATTTTTTAGACTGTTAATTTAGAATCTGTAAAACTCTTTCATCGAGGTAGACTATAATGATAGTCTCTTATGTCTTTGTGTCACTTAACTGTTGAACTTGTTTTTGTGAGCTCTGCTTACCTGCTTTGTACAGCCTTTCCCTCTGATGGTAGCCTTATGTTGACACTCCAGCATGGTCACTGTGTCCCTCTTTTCTGAAATATTAATGCTCTAAGTTTGCTGCAAAGCTAGAGGAAGGACTCTTGCCTTCTTGCATTTTTGTACTTCTCCCCTGTGGTCAAAATCTTGCATAGTGCAGCCCTCTGGCTTTAACTTGCATTTTTAGTACCAAATAATCTGTGTGCTGCCTCAAACCCCAGTGAAGATGTCAAAGAAGGAGGTGCAAAATCCTATTTAGTTACCCCTGCTTCATGATGTCAGCCCAGTGGCCGTAGGTAACACAAATGTTATCAGTAGACACTTGTCATGACCATTCTCCTCACTGTTAGCTTCACAGTATGAGACATGAGTGAAATCATCTCCCCTGAAGTGTCTCTGCCTATGGTTGTTGAGATTATTCTTTCAACTCAACACACCGGCCACCTTCAGCTGTAATCCGTCTCTTCCCCACCATTCTGCCTCATTCCCCAAACAAGCCTCTTTGTCCTTGCCCATTGCCCATTTATACCATTCTCAATCAATCTTCATTGAATGCAGTGGTACATCATTAACTTGTCTTCCGGCAAGGCACTTAACCCCCTAAACCCTGGAGCAGATTCATTACACTGCCATCTTCCAGTGAGCGCTCACACCCACACTTGACTCGGGCCATTACTTAGTCACACGATTCATCATCCACATGGGTAGTTTTTTTTTGCTCCCGCCCAGATTGGCGTGCCAGTATCTGGAGCGTATTACAAGGAGATATCCCAAGAAAAAGGTGCTGTTCGGGAGAGTTTGTCTGCAGATATAACTCTTGCTGACCTCGCTCTTCTCCGCTGTCACCCGGGAGTCACATGTGCCATTGTGCAGCCCTTCCTTGTCTGTGGTCATGGTAGATTTTGGCATCCTTTGAATCAGGGCTGGGCTTTGTATAAGGGACATGATGCAGAATTCACCTATGTTTTATGTTATGTCTTGATTTCACATGTTTTTTACTGTTTTCTGAGTTACAGTACTATTATGCAGATAAATTTGTAAGACATGTGACTGTAGTGGACAGGATTTTTATACTTGGATTGGTATCAGACCTGAATCCAGAACACACTTCTTTTACTCTCATGTGTGATAAATATTAGAACTATGCTTTTTTCTTTAAATCACTCTATGAGCTGTATTTTACTCGTCTTTTTTGTTTCCTTCATGCCAGTTTGAAAGGGAATTGAGCAGCTGAGGTAGTTTCTTTATTGCTGAAAAGCTCCTCAATAATTCTGAGTTTATAATCCACTGTAAGATCATCGGTCTGACTTTGGTAATCACACGTCACAGTACGATTACCAAGAAATAACTGAAGAGTGATTATGCAAATCCAGGAGTTCTAATTGGCTAATAATGACTTTAAGACAGAGTGCAATGATTCATATGTTGTGTGTTTTTGAGGGGAGAAATCCAAAGTAATTATGTAAATCAGTTCCCTGTAACAACTAGTCAGATGCAAAAGCTTTGTTTGGTTTTGGAGAGCGCTTGGTAATGCATCAAAACTGTGGAGCATCCCTGCACTGTGATGCACAGAGGCAGTTCCACTTCAAATGTGCTGTATTGTGTATAGGGATTGATTTCATTCCTTCTAGCCAAGTATTAGTTCTTGCACTACCCTCGAGGAAGCTAAAACAACCCGCCATGCTCACATATATATTTAAGGTGATTGTTTAGCCCAGGAGACAAATGGGAAGAGAAAAATTCCATTTTCTAAAGAAGGACTGTAAAGAGATAATAAACTCCTTCTTTCTTTTTTCCCCCTAAGATTCTGGGTCACAGCCAAATTTATTCAGTGTTAAAGTTACTCTTCATTAGTAACCTTAGAATAAAAGCTGCTTTTTACCTTTTCTCCTGCCATGCTGTTATAGGACCTCTAGGCTTTCTTTGTAAATTCTACATGTTACTTTTATTAAAGCTGATTTTAAAAAATTATTCTTATGTGGGGTGTAGATTTTTTGAGATTGGCTGAAGAAATCCTTCTGTCTTGGTCATGCTGCAGACTCCCAAAAAACTTAACCAGTTATTGGCACTCTTTGATTCAAATTCTGTACAAAATATTAAGAGATGTAAATAACAGTCCCAACCCTTTATTCTACTTAAAATAAGCATGATTTGGGCAGGCTAGGATCATTGGGAATGCAAAAATTTCACCTCAGATATGTCTTGGGAAACATACTTGGAGTATGGAGCTGGATGGAGGATAGTGGTGTTCATGATAACCATGAAGAAATGGTTTAACCATAAAGATATTTCAGCAAAAGGCTCTGGTTGAGGGCACTGCTGCCCACTCTTTGTGTGATTCACTTCTTTGATCTCCATTATATATATTTAATGGGAAACCTAGTTTTAATATAGATATATTCTTTATACTAGGCCTTGAAAGGTGTTTGTTTTTACTGACTATGGGCTTGATTCAGGGTAGTGAGTTGGCTTTGTTGAGCTGTCAGTCCTCTGTCTCTCCAGAATGGGGGAAGCTCAGACCCACAGACAAGATGCATAAGACAGTAGTGAGGCAACACACTCATCTTCAGCATGTTTTCTGTGCAGACACAGCCTTTCCTCATATATTTCTCCTAGATCACAGTTTGGGCCTCTGTGTAGAATGGGAATGATTTTACAACTTCTATCTATGCCTTCCAACAAAGAGTTTCCATTTGCTGTAATAAATCAGACACACAGATGTGAATCCTTCGAGGAGCAGATTAATTTATACATAGGAAGCTGGTACCCTTTTAAGGCTGCTCATAGAGGGTAATAAATGTGAGAAGGAAAGAAGAGAGAAGGGGAACATGTTCCCCATGAAGGGTGTTAGGGAAAAATAAAAGTGATCTCTACATGCCTGAAAAAATGTTAAGAGAGAAGACAAGGGGAAAAAAAAAAGAAAGGTAGCTGAGGAGAGATGGAGACTCAGAGCTCCTCCAGATCAGTGACAATCAGTGAAGAAGTTTCTAGTGATTTAATGCACTTTTACTCTGACACACAGTGAGCAGTTGAGCAATACTCTGAATCTGAAGCATTTGTCTGTACAATGTGTAGGCCTGGCAATGCCAAAATATTTTGCAGGTAGGTCTTTGCTTTGCTGAATTGATTGTGTAGGCAGGGTTCTTGCGTGTCAAAATAAATTATATTTCAGTATAAAATTTCTTCACTTTCTCATGTCTAAAAAAATTACAACATCCAGCTAAACCCATGTTATGGTTATAAAGAGGAACTGAGAATTTATCTACATTTTTGGGCTACTCCATACAAAATTAAGTCAGCATTTGGAAATTAAATGTCCATGAAATTTAAAGTAACTTTTTTACTTGAATGACACATGTGTCTTCACAGTTTAGTGGTCATAGAGAAGAGATCTAACAGCTTAATATGCAGACAGTGTACAATCAACTTCTATGCCTGTTGTATCATGGGGGAAGCAGGACAGGGTGTGCATGTCCCATCATCTTCCTGCAAGGACACCTGATGCCATAAAGTCCATATATTTGATTTACGACCAAGAGCTCTGCTCTTGGTAACTTGTTCTCAGACAGACAACTTCACCCCCTTTCCTGCCTGTTTGAGACTTTTAAGGGAACATACCTCTTACAATTTAGGCACTGACTCCTGCTCTCTTCTGACTTGGCATTTCTAAGGAAAGGTAGACGTGGATGTGCCAGTTGGGACTCTGTTCCCCTCGTGTTTGCTTTGCATAGGTATGAATGAATGTGCCAAATTTCATATGTAAGTGATGTGCCTGGAGACTGTGCTTCCTTCCCATAGACAAAGATATTAAAAAATATAGAAACCTTTAGTTTTCTGGATATTTTAAAGCAGGAGGAGGATGAAATGTCAGGACCTTGGAGCAAGGCAAACAGGGCTGCTAACTTGTTTCTAAACCATCCCACTATGTAATCAAATTGTGCTCTTTTGATTGATCCACTCAGCCATGTCCAAGCAACTGTCTGCTGAATCAAATTCAATGCTGTGTGTGGCTCAGTTGTGAAAATAGTGCCCTAAAAACGATAAAGTTTAAAAATATAATGTGCGTCTCAGAAGCTGAGAAACCAAAGAAGAGTTTAAAAAAGAGGTTTTTAATAAAATTGATGCTGGTAATTGTTTCTTTTATTATTTGTTGACAAGAATTTTGTCTGACTGAAGACTACACTTGAGATAAAAAATGCTAGTTTTTCAAAGCAGCAGAAGTGTTTGAATAAAGAAGTTTTGGGGCATTGGCTGATAATTTCAAATACAAACAAAGGAAAAAGGTGGAGATGGAAATGAGAGACTATTTCATTGTAGTAAATCTCATTGTAGTAAAAAGGATGAAGAAAAGATGACAGAGCTCATGTGGAACTTCTCTGCACAAGTATTTTTGCACTGGCACATTACCCAAATTTGCCAGATGCCCTTCCCACGCCCTGCTTCCCAAATCTCACCCCACTCAGGCTGTGCTGCCGCGTACCCGTTTATTGTGTTTAACAGCAGTTGTGTTTCAGTAATGCTTTATTTATGTCTCTGGCTTGGAAAAGTCTTTGGCTGAAAGTCACAATTTCAATGACGATTTTTTTTCAGCTTGCCACTTAAAATATGATCAAGCATACGGGTGAGCTACACAAAATTTTTTCAGTGAACATTTGAAATCAGAGCAAAACCTGATTGTTCCATCTTATTAGCCACGTCTTGTTTGATGTAGCATGTTTTTCTAACCCGGTATCACTTCCATCTGAAGCTGCACCACAGAGAACACAAAGGTTTCAGTATTGAAGTTGAAGGAGCACTGAAGGGCATCTTACAAATGCTACTTTGTCACCTAGCAGGAGTTCTTGGAAATTTTTCAATGTTTTTCTTTTCTTTTGTGAACGGACATAAAGTGCCTCTTTCAAACCCAGCTTGGGTTTCATTCCTGCTTCTGTGATTCTCTGAGGTGCATTAGTTGAGGCTGGCAAACTTTTAGACTCCAGGGAATACAAAGCAAGATAATCAGTGCAAACTCAGTCCTTGAGGCAACTCTGTTTGGGTGGCTGAATTTCCCGACAGGGACTGGTGTGGGGGGAGGAAAACTGCTGCCCTAAAGATGTACAGGACCGACAAAATTGAAACAAGAAGAAATCTTTCTTTTTTTAAAGTCTGAATAAAAACGGAAAAGGATCCAGGGCCATTCAGAGACTGGTAGGAGCTGAGAAAGACACTTCTGCAGGTTTGCTTCCCAGATTTTTGCTTCACTCTAAACTTTTATTTATGTGCCTTTTCCTGTGCCACTTTTACCAATGTTTCTCGACAACACATTAACTTCCCTCCTGGTACAATAATCGACTCCAATCTGCTATTATCACGGAAATAGAAGAGGTAAAGTGCCTGTAATAGGATCCAAATCAAATCACTTTCACTTCAGCCGGCTTTTGCTGTGAAGCCGAAGATTCCCCAGGGAGATTCAATACAGAGAAACACCTGCAGACACAGGCTGAGGCCCGGAGATGATATAGAACACGACAGGCCGAGCTTTGCACTAGCATTTCCTTCGTTACAAGCCGGTCACATTGGCAGTAATAACCAGAGGCAGGACCTGATAAAGTTGTGACTCATTGGCAAAGCCAGGATCTGACTTTCAGCTGATTTGACCCATCCTGAAGCAACACATCACTTGACAATTTACTGTAGAAACAGCTACAGTTACTTTTTTTTTTTCTTCCTCCCCCCGAAGCACTTGCCTTAGTCTTGAATGGTTTTGCATGAATCCCTGGTTGTGTTTAAGCGCAGTCCTGCCTGAAGAGAAAAAATATATCATCCTCTCCCAGCAGCTAGGAAAGGCCAGACTAAATTGAATTTAATAAGTTTCAGGTTTAAGGGAAAATAAACCTAGAATCTTTCCTGTGGCATAAGAAAAGACTTCAGCAAGGGCTGAACATCGAAATACATGGTTGCAACCATGCACTGTAGGTTAGAGTCTTGATGCCTTGTTCCCTGTGAATATTAAATTATTAATTCAAATCCTTTCCCACGCACACTTAGGTTTTTATGGAAGTATTTTTTAGGAATCCTAAGAGATTCAATGCCATTTACTTATCCTTATTTAATTTTGTGTTTATCTCAGGAAGCAAATATAAGTTCTCTCCATAATTGCCACATAAGATTTGACAGGTTTGGCCTTTTTGGAGAAATAACAGTAGTGGCAAACACAGCAACAAAAAACCAAAGAAAAGCAGTTATTCCTGAATTTTTAAAACCTGTGGGGAATTTTTGCAGTGAGGAGTTGAGCTCCCATTTTCACTTTGAAGTATGTCCCAGTAAGTCACCCAATACCTAAGTTGCTGCTGCAGATATTACTCAGTTCCTGACAGGATATAATGTTCCTCACATAATAGGTGTGTGACTTTGGTGAGCACACACCGATTCAATATATGCATAAAACACAGCTTTATCTCCCACACCATTATAAGTAGTAGTTCAAGGATAAGCAAATTATTAAAAATTAAATTTAAACAGATTGCTCAAAAGCAACAGAGTAACAAAAAAAAAAAGTTGAAATAATTGTCAGTATTTCTGCAACTGACTGCTTCTGGAAAGTGTTACATGGTCTTTGATCATGTCCTAATTTCTGCAGTGTTTGGGCACTTCAGTGTATTAGGTAAAGAGGGTAAGAGACATCATGTAGGTTTTGCTCTTAGACTTCTTTTTCCTCATGAAGAGAATTGATTTTTCACTAAATGTACGGTTGATAAGGTTTAGTTAAAGTATTTGCTATAAGGCCAGTGTTTTTCATGGAGTGGCAAATGAAAATCACCCTTTTGCTTCTCTCCAACAAGCTTTTATTATAATAATGGAAAACTGGTTTTTTATTGTTGTTGTTTTACAAAAACCTTCTGAAAGAGAGGAGGTAGGTTTAGAAATGTGTTTTGACTCCATATTATAATCACATTAATGTAATGTATAAAAACCCATATGTTAAACGCTAACATGGGATCAAAACTCCTGCTGTGAGAGATACTGAAGTCACATTATCTTGTCAACTCAAATGCACATTCTTAATTGCTAAATATGAGCCAGAATCCCATGTCCAAACATTTTCTCACTGGAAACCAAACCTTAATTTTACAGTTCAATTGCAGCTGCAACTCTAAGGGAGTTTGGGAAGCTCTAATGGAAAGGAGTAAAGTATTTAAATTACGGGGCATCAGAATTTGAGATGATAGTTTGTAAATTCAAAACTGAAAATATGGTACTGATATAGAGTGAGAAAGTGGAAAACAGCATCATCCATCCTCTTTAATTAGATATGGGAACAAGTAGGGCATTTAGAAGCAAAATAAAGGAATGACTGAGAGGGCTACCTAAGTATCTGTTTGTGGATGGAGTATTAATGATTTTATTCTAAATAATTGGTTTTTATTTCTCAGTGAAAATCAAAGCTTTATATGCAGGAGAGCAGACATGAGGAGAAGAGGGGGAGGAAAGGAGGAATTAGGTCACTCTGTCAAAACATCTTTAGCTTTGCCTGATGAAGAAAAAGTTATATTAATAACAAATGTGATATTTTTAATATAAAGCTCTATGAATTGTATGACCTGAAATTAAACAACTCCTGTAGTTCTTGGAGCTTCTTTATACTGTCAAAAAAAAAAAAAAAAAAAGTAAAAAGAAAGAGGAAATAATTTGGGTAAAAGGTAAATAAATTTTCCTTGTGAAATTAAGAATTCATGTGACAGGCCACTGTTCTCTGTCTTGCTTTTAGACTGAAAGCATCTGACTAATTCAGTGGGATTTTTGTGAGCGTGTTGGTCAATCCAAACGTGCTTTATTTGGCGTTAACAAAATTATTCTATCCAACTTCATCAGCTTCTTATAGTCACTTTTTCGAGAGAGGACCTTTGGCTTGCAACTCGTGTGTATCAGCTGAAGTCTAATATTTCATACATGTGAGAGCAGGAAGCAAGGACCGAGTCGTGCAGCCGAACGCTCCTGGAAATGCTCTGGGTGGTATGTTCTGTCCGTGGGAGCACTTTGGCACAGTGCTGTGTTAAAATACATCTTCCCCCCTCCCCCTCCACCTCCAGTCTCACTCTGCTGACCAAGAAAAAACAATAGTACTGGCTGGGAAAACGCGAGATATTTTTAGCAGTTACTGTCTGTTTTTCAAAAAGCAGCAAGAGCAATGAGAGTATTACTTTTGGTCTTTTTTTTTTAGGGGTTTAGAGGCTAAAGCCTCTAGGATTTGATGGTGTGATCTCTGACACTGCCTTTAAGAAATGCAGAGGCTTCTTTCTCCTGTGTTTCTAGGTGTAGCTGTGTCTCAGGTGTTAGTTCACCAGCTTCATTTCTACGAAGCTTCAGGGTTGAGTGTGAGGAGAATGAAAATGCCTCTTGCAGCTTGACAGAAAGTTCCTCTGCCTTTTCCTCGAACGTTTCATTCAATACAACACCCAGAAATTTGCTTAAACATTGAGAGGAAGAAGTGATTTTTCTGTACTTTGTATATCCAGAGAGTAAATTTCAAAAAACTCTAATTCACCTGATACTACATAAGGAAACTATATTTCCTTATGCTGTACCTTTCATCCTAAATAAGATTTTTGAATTTCTTGTTGAAACTTCTTTTTGAACAAACAGCCAACTCTCCTTATAGTGCATTACCCAACGCAGCATTTACATTATTAGAAAATTAAACCAGTGACTGAGAGATTTTGACTAATTAGGTTTCTTGGATAATAAGAGCTTTTTAATAAGGTACATATCACTTACAATATTGCTAATGAAATGTGAAAGCGATTCAGTACTCTGTAAGATAATGGCTAACTTGTTTTAATTGTTAACATTTTTTCTTGCCTGCAATGACACAGTCATTATTTCGCAGTCACCGCTTATCGTGAAATCCAAGAGGATTAATGGTTTCACTTATACTGGCGAAAATGTTTAAGCTGTCCCGATTATCAGTGCAGTTGGAAAGAATAATGGTTATTTGTCATTGCGTTTAGCCGTAGAATGAATTGTCCTCCAGCCAAGAGAATCATTAACCCTTTGAGCGACAGTAATAGAGTTTTACAATTAAAAATAAGGAAGCAAAGATTTATGGCTGGACTTTTTTATTTTTTTTTCCTTCTGTAGGTAGTTTATTAGCTTATGAGCCCCACTAAAACTAAATATATTTCTCCGGCAAAATAAACCACGCAATATATCTTATTCTCCCGTGTAGCACTTCTGCCGGTTGGAATTAGATTGCACTGAAACGTTCTTTTGGTGAAGGAACAAATCTTCCAACTAGCTAAAAAAAAAGTCAAAAGATTGAACATACATTCGGGGAGGGGGGTGGGGGGGAAGAAGATTCACATTGCTTTTTTGTTACTAGATTGCTATGTATGTTTAAGTACTGCACTTAGAGGAGAATTTTGTCTTTAAATCCTTCTAATTCAAAACCATTTACTACTTATAAGCAACTTTAAAAAAGCAAATTAGCTTAGCAAAATAATTAATATTGTAAATTTGGTTCATCTGGGAAGAGTTTTAAATTACATTGTGAGTGAATGAGTATTCTTAAAATTCCATACATGGCACTGAACTAGCTGCCAAATCTATAAAAGGCATCATAAAACAAACAATTGAGTGTTTAAAGTTTTGGGTATAAAAGGGTAATATAAAAAAAAAATAAAAAGGAGAAATAAAACCATTACTTGGGAAGTCATTTTAAATCAGGGGAAAATAGGTCCTCAGCGTGGCTATTACTGTGCTGGTCTGTAATGCTGTGGTTCCTTCACTGTGGCTTTTATATTGACTTGGTGTAACTTCATGGGGATGGTTTTGTGTGATTTGGTTCAGCCCTGCAGCATCATTTTGGCACTATGCTGATTTCCATAGTTCCAAATGCACAGAGCCCAGCTCATAGCATGGATCTAAGGATGAGAAATGGAAGATGTCTGTGAAATATTTCTCGTTGCACCAACGCTGGAAGGACTTCTTCTCTTCATGATTTAGGGGGAATAGAAGATGGTTGGCATTTAACTGGAACTGTTCAGCTCCTTGCAAGATTATGTCCTGTTACAGTTTTTTCACCTAAGAAATAGACTAAAGTGAGTCTCACACAATAAAAATCCATTTAAAAAAGCAGAGAGCATTTGTGCTCCTCAGTAGGTCATTCTTGTCCAAGTGGTTGAGAAAGCAACCACTAAGGACAATAAAATTTACTTGTAGAAGACACAGGTTCTCTATTTTACCTTCCTTCCAAAAAGATAAAATACAGGTATAATGAATACTGGTATTAATGTGTAGCTCAGAGCCTGATTCTGAGTCAGTGGAAGGGATTTTGACCAGGTTCACAGAGGTTGGTGTTGCCAGACCCAGCACCCGGAGGGGATGCACAATGTCACTTATTTCTCTGGGATGGAGTCTTATCAAAGATTTTTATGGACTCCTTTTCAAAGAAGGAAATGGTAGCTACTCCCTTCAGCTGTAATAATAAATATAAATGGACTTGAGTATCAAAAGAAAACTTGTTCACCACCAGAGAGGCCACATTAACAGAGTGAGTGTCTGGGGAAGCATCACCTCCCCATAGGTAGCCAAGGTGTGAATGGAAATTATATTATTCCCCAATTATTTGAAAAAAAAAAATGTTTCTTCAGGTGCTTTTTGAGCCTGTGTCATGAAGATCAGTGTGTATGGGAATGAACATTATGATTATTATGTGTGATCTCTGGACAAAAAACAGGGCTTCTGTGAGATGGTAAACAACAGTTTCTGCAGAAGCCCCCTGAGGTATTCTGGAACTGCACAGCCCAGCAGTTTTAGATGGGGGAGGTCAGAAGAAACAGCTGCCACCAGACAAAAAGACATAGCAAGTACATGTTAAAGAAAAAAAGGGGGGGGGGGTGAAGCCAGCAAAAACCCCCACTACCATCCACCCCAAATGCACACACACACAGACCCAGCAATACTTGAATTCCCACCGCTTCATAAATCTATTTCAATGGTTATAGATGCAGGAATGTAGAGCTATAGAAGTGAATGGTGGAATTTAGCTCTAGTTTGGAATTTATGATTGACACTTTTGAGAAACCACTGTTAAACCATCTCTGTGGCTTTGATGAAAATTGGCAACGTGATCGCCAGCTTTGTTCCTTTTGGTTTCCTTTTGCAGCAGTGCCCGGGCATGCGGCTTATGTAAGTCCTTCCCCCCCACCCCAAAAATGCTGATAATGGTGGCTATTTTGGGCAAGACAATTGCTAATGAAAAGAACTGAATGGATTTTCCCTCCTCACTGGATAGGGGTTCAAATGCTTTTCAGAAAGCACGAAGCAAAAATGCTGCTGCACCTCTGTGGCTGGTCGGCTGCGTTTGTTGTCCTTTGGCTCCAGCTGGAACGTTGTGCTCGCAGGGTCTAGCTTGGAATGTCAACTCTGTCCCTGCCTTTTGCATTTTAATTACAAATGAAGTAGCCTACAAAAAAAAAAAATAAAAATAGCATACAACTTGGGAATGAAGCATTTATTAAATGTTAACTGGAGTTCAGAGGCTTAAGATGCAAGAGGTGGGAAGGAGCTGACATCCAGCGGTGAAACTGTTGGAGAAAAATAAAAATGAGATGTCCAAAATTGAGAAGAACTCTCAAAAGAGTCTCCCCGCTGCATCTACAGTTAAAAGGAGACAGACATATTTAATGGTAATATTTTGTTCCTGGTACAGGGAGGATGGAGCCTCTGATCCTTCTGTCCTTATGAACAAAAATTTGACAGGAAAAACTTCTGGGCTCTTTGGCATTAATAGTAAAACTATTACTGAGTTCCTGGGCCTGGTTCTTAGACAGCACTGATTATCTCTATAATTATTATTATTACCGTTTTTAAGGGACTCTGCTCAAATGCTCTCCTGTCCTCACATACAAGTTCTTGTGTTGCAGGCAAGCTTTGGGAGGGGAAGGTTCTCCTGTCTGGGACTTCTTTGTAATTTTTAGCAGTTCCTATGAAATATTAAAAGTCTTATGTTTCTATTTTATTTTTATTAGTGAAAATACTGTCTAAACATTGCACACAAAAAATACACAAAAACCTTGAAAGAGAAGCTGGCTGGAGTCAGTAACTTTCTCCGAGCTGGGTAAAACACAGGAAGAAAACAAAGTATGCAAGAGCAAAGCATT
The DNA here is from genome assembly GCA_035583135.1 of Lophotriccus pileatus. NCBI lineage: Eukaryota > Metazoa > Chordata > Aves > Passeriformes > Tyrannidae > Lophotriccus > Lophotriccus pileatus. The sequence continues at coordinate 4,458,256 of JAWWES010000018.1, read as the reverse complement.
GATTGGATTTAATTTGGTTGCATAGAAATATTTTGAACCGTAACTATGGGAAGACCTTCTCTGTATTACAGAAAAAGATGCTGTTGTATATAGAAATAGCTTGTGCCATTTTCAAAATAACTCTTTCCGCCTTATTTAACTATGATGTGGTAAGGAGGTGGCCCTAAATCAGAGGTTATATTATATGTATATAATATATCTCGAAGGGATGGCAGGGCTATTTTGCCTTCTATAATCTCCCTTTGTTAGAAGAAACAAGAGCTAGACAATCCAAAAAATCAAAAAATCAAAACAGAAAGTGAAATATCTAAGTGTTAGGCAGCAGCAAGTAGTGCCTAATTCTGTGGGGTTTGGGAAGGTTTATTTTGTTTCTTTTTTTTTTTTTAATTATTTTTGGTTGGCTTCTTTATTTCCTTAAGATTTTAACCTCTCTTCCTTTGCCAGCTGGAAACCAATATTGTGACTTTTTTCCCAGTATTTAATAGCTTTGATTTCATAGTCTTTCTCCCCCTCTTCCAAAAGGCTAAAATTTTAATTGACACATTCCTGGAAATGTATTAGGTCAATTTAGAGTAAAGCATGTCATTTACGCAGTGTGTGGAATCTTAGTTTTCATGTAAAATACTGCTCTTAATTGATTATCATGTACATGAATTTTCTGCATCATTTGCACTTACAAATGTGCATTGCCCAAAAAGCTAATAAATCTCAGAGGTTTGAATATTAACAACGTTTTTTCCCCCTTGTGTTATTAGCAGAGAAATCAGCACTAGAGACTGGCAAACTGTTGCTCCCATGAGTACCCTTTCCAAACACGAGGAGCCCTTTGTCACATAAATGGTTCAATTGGAGAAAAATGACTATATCAGACCAGTGTCAACAGCAGAACTCTGGAGAAGGAGAGCTGCTTGTGTGTGTGTGGGCTTGGAGGTCCAGGTTAGTGTCCTGCTCTTCTGTGTGCTTCCAAGGAGATAGAGAAAAATTCCTCTGTGTGCAGTACGATGGAGGAATTGCCCAAATCATCAAAATATTCCCACTGTGGGATGAGACTGCAGTTCACAAACAGAAGAGCAGGAAACTGTCCAAAAGGCACTGTGCTGCCCAAAAAATTGTCACTGTGTGCTCAAGGGAAGGGTGGTTTGGTTCCCATTCCTAAATCAGTGCAAGCCTGTACTGCCAGGTGATGTGGGCCTTGGGGATGTTCAGGGCTGTGGAGTTGTGCCATACCACTTCTCAGATTTTAGCTGGCACTAGAGGCTTTGTGGCTTTCCAAGTGTCTTGCTGGTCTGTCTGTGTTTCAGGGAGTAAAGCTGTGAGATAAAGGAACTACCTGCAGCTACTGAACACTGCACACCCATTTTCTGTGGTCTGCCTTTGTGAATGCCTGTCTTGGGAGAGCAGGGTTTTCCCATGTCTTCTTGTGGCAATATGCCCATCTTGTCTGAGCATCCCTGTGTCCCAAAAATTATGTTTTTCCCTAAATTAAAGAAAGGAAAATATTTCACATGCTGAAAGTTTGCCAAATCATTTCAAACAGCAAAAAAACCCCTAAAAATCTACATGTTTATATATGTGTATATAAAATATGAATCACATTACATATATTATCTATATAAGATATTTATCATATGTTATCATATATATATTATTTTATATATATATATATATATCATACATATATGGTCTCTATGTGTGTATCTCTGCATTACATTAGGTGGATATAAATACCTAAATACACACATAGATAAAAATATATATACACACATATATATAACAATTTATTTTGGCTAAGTTTCATAGAACTTTTTTGTTTGGGGTCAATCCTAAACAATTGCATTCTTCCTCTTGTTTTGTTATGCAATATTAATTCTATAATTTAGACAGATCTCTTAAAATCATCGATTCGTACCAGAGTTCTGCTCAATAGATGTTCCTGGAATGTGGAATGATGAACCTTAAGAACTGACTGGGAGTCAGGGAAGAGCTAGTTAGGACAATCTTCAGGCTTACACTCTGGTGATATAACATGACATTTCAACTTATCTGTTATCCCTAGAAAATCTGCCATTATATGACGGAATGAAAGAACTTTGCACTCTCACGACGATACGGAATGGATCCCATTATTTTCCTCTTCTTGTCAGAATTCCATATTAGTGTCCAATCTCTCCTTTTTTACAAAGAGTTCTCCAAAATTAAAAACTATAAACAAAAAGAGGAAGGGGTGGGAGCAAAGGGATTCTGCAGAAAGAATGACAAAAGGATAATACTGGAGGCACGAGGAATTACAGAATCATAGAATGGTTTGGGCTGGAAGGGACCTTGAAGATCATCTAGTTCCAAAGGAATTAGGTGATCTTTAAGATCATGATTTCCCCCTCCAAAGAAGTAATGTCATTTTAAAGGAAATGACAGATTGTCTGATGTAGAGGTGATCCCTTGTTATGGTCTGGGAAGGAATATCAAGTCCTTATTGATCATATTCCAGCTCTGACCAGATTGTCCTGAGGTGCCTTTCCTGTAGTATTTGATCACACAGTCTTAGTATCAAAAAACATGGGGCTTCACCTCGCTATTTGATGTTGCTGTACTCAGTGGTTGTGTTGAACACAATTCTGTGGTGTCCTACTCCATGGATAGCTTGCATTTTATCACTGGGAATGATGATTTCTTTTGAATATACCTGCTTTTATTCTTTTTTTTCTTCTTTTTTATATTTTTTTAATTATGCAGTATAGGAGTGTAATTTACTACAATTTTTTCACTGGACTGAATTGCTGAAATATAGTTGCCATTAAAAACATGTAAGCAAAGGGAAACAAGCCTTATCTCTTAGTTTTTCACTTAAAGGCACTCAAAGAAATGGCGACATTGCTTCGCCTGTGTGTCTGACCATCAGTCAGAAAACTCTAAGGAATCCTAATGGAAATTGGGGATTAGACATGTTTATTGAGGGAGTAGAATTATGCCCCTTAGAAAGGATGCTTGCTTGGGATCACTGCAGTATGAATCACTGGGACTGTGGCCAAAGGTGGGAAAGAACACGGCTGACATTCGCAACCCTCCCAGCTATCAGTAAGCACAGCCAAAATAATTACCCCAAGGCATCTGGATAACCCAGCCTAATTAGCAGTGCCTGAAAACGAGTGGGTTGCATGTTTATACCTGAAGAAATCAAATTACCCTCATACATTTCACCAGGGGCTCTTCCAATTCATTGCTCTGTTGATGAAAGAGGTAGCTATTTACCATAAAGTCACAACCCCGCAGCCTGTGGCTATTCGCCACGTTGAGGAGTGTTACTGCCCTGCAGGGAAATTATTCCTTTTACTGGAGTTGAAGGCAATATTCTTTGCACTGATGAGCTCTAATACTTTTATGGTAGGTGGCATGGACTGTGGAATATACACAAACACAGTAATATGCACTTAATTAGATTACTTGTTAATATCGTTCATTCATTTAATTTGGTCAAAACTGCTGTAGCCAAATGTTCACCCTGAGCTGCAGATCTCAGTTCCCAGATCTGAGAGCAAGATTTAGAGAGAGTTTTAACATCCTTACAGATTATATTATCCATAATTAAAACGTTTTAGGCTAACCCATTTGGAAGGGAATGTAAAGCTTCACATTTTTGCCACCAGAGTAAAAAGTAAAATCAAATCTTTGAGGTGGTAAGATTACCCCAAACCATCGTAATTTCTTGCATCTTCTTTTGAAATGTCTCAAAGCGACTATTTAAAGAGATCACATATTACTTTTAGCAGCTATGAACCACATCAAGTCTGGCAAATTCTTAGTTAATTATTGTAACACAGTTTCCCTCTGTTATGATCAAATGCAAAAAGTCACAGCAGCACTACTGCACCATCCAAATATCAATTTAAAAAACAAGGTCAAAACGACCCAGATCCAAATTGTACATGAAACATAGTAAAAGAAGGTTTAGGTAGAACATTCATACATTTAGGAATGGCTTTATTTATTCCTTAATGATTATTATACATACTGTCATGTACTTGTGTGGATAACAAAGGCAGTGATTGCCACAGTCGAAGTGCTTTGAGTGGATTTTGAGTCAAATTAAAGGAAGATGCAGTGATATACAAATCTACGTTTGTCAATATTATAGAGTTTGCCCAGAACAAACATGGGAGGTCTTGCCACTCTATCATGGAACTCAGTCCCAAGGGATATATAAACGGCAAACCGGGTTGTCAGAAAGATTCTTCCTTAGGCAGACTGCACCAGTGTTTGAAACCAGGAATTTCCAGGGCCAGAGAAAGGCCTGAAAGGAAGAGACACAAAACTTCATCATCTCTTGTTCTGAATTGACTTTCAATGCAGATTTGTTCTGAATTGACTTTCAATGCAGATTTGTTCTGAATTGACTTTCAATGCAGATTTGTTCTGTGTACTTTTGATGAGTGAGTGAAGTAAAAAGGAGTTGGGGCTTGTAAAATGGTGCCTGGGTATATTAAGCAGTCTCTTCACCTCCAGAAGGCAAGGTTCAGATTGGAGTTTACTGGCCTCAGGCTAGTCACTAGTGGGCAGTTGCCCACACTGCTAAGCATAACACAATTTAGCAGAAATCAGAACAATTGACAGTTTCTTCTCAAGAGATGCTGTAGACTCATTACTGGAATTGAAGGGGTGTTGAAGGTCAGAGCTGAAGTGCACTGGCAGATCGGTGTGGAGGAAGTTTGCGGCGCTCTGTGTGGCAGGACAGATGGTGCTGTTAGTGCCTAACTTTCATGAGCACTAAAATTCACCAAATATCCCTCTTGCCCCAAAACAAACAAACATGCGCACTCACAGACGCGCACAAGTAGTCCCACACAGTTGAGAGCAGTCAGTGTCCCTGGCATCCTTACCAACTTTCCTACTCATTTAACACCAGCACAGATTAGAGGACACAGTAACGCAACACTCCGGGCTATTTGCTGAATCTAGCTCATAATGATTGACACACTTGCCTGCGTCCCGACTGTGAACTACTTGTTGTATATTATTATTTTTTGTTATTGTCCTTTAAAATGCTTTGAGATATAACATATGGCAAGTGCCAATGCACCATGGTGCAATGTAATTTAGTCAAATATCAGAAGCGTAGACAGTGCAAATGGAAAGCAGGAGAAATATCTGATCCAAGTGCCTACTGGTGTAATTGACTCAGTCGAGCCAGCCTGTGTCATTAGTCCTATAAAGAGTTGCATTTACAACAATAAAACTGAAAAGCATGGAAATTAAAAGCTGTTAGAATTTCCTCCTGTGTGTATTTATCTGCACGAGTGCTGTATACTCCCTGCACAATTTTGTAATCTGTTTGGTAAAGTGGCATTACAGTAACCTGTGTCAGCCCTGCACTGTATATCAAACAATATCACACTCCAAAGGAGGATTAATCAAAGTAACGGATGCGCTGGTTTAGTGCACCATGTCTGCTGTCAATTACACACGCAGTAAGCTCACAAATTTAAGCTGCTGAGCAGAATAAAATCAAGGGTCTCTTTTGCTTCCTATCCAACCAACCAACCAACCTGTAAGTTCTGCAAAGGATTTCCAGGCAGGTAAAGCGACTCCAGAGCCGGGCGGTGAGACAGGGACTGTTTGTGTTTGGCCATGTTGGTGCTGAGTGGCAAAGGCAGTTGACGGACAAGTGTACCCCAACAAGGTTCCATTTATTAAAGAAGCCTTGTCAAACAAGCTGAAAGCCCTGCATATAAGTGACCTTTCTGTTCACCTCCCATTACAATGAAGATTTGAGCATTCCTTGCGAGCCTTCCACTGTCGACATTAAAGAATCAGAGTGTCTTTCCATCTCTGCTGATGTGCCACTAGACCACTTAACAGAAAATTGAGAGAGTATATTACAGGGTGAAAGAGCAGAGTTCGGAGGTCACTATCATTCTCATTAAGAGATGTTTCTATGCAGTGCCCATAGGTGGATAAATCAATACTTTCTGTCTGAAAATGATCACGCTTGGTAAAGAGTGCTTTAATTGGGCTGTTACTGTTTATGGAGAGTGAGTATTTATGGGGTTTCATGACAATAAACAGCAGAGTGGATGATGGCTTCCATGTTCCTTTGTGGGATGTGGTATGACAAGTGGAATGACAGAAGATTTTGACATTTTAGACCTCCCTTGAGTGAGGGGAGCACAAACTCTTAGCAATTGGCCAGGAGCTCCCAAGGTCCCAAATTGGGATCCATTGTTTGATTCATGCATTGTTTGAATAGGAAAGGCCTTTATTCCAGGTGTCCTTCTGAATCTTACACATTGAAGAAATTAAACATTAATGATGTGATAGACAACCTTTTTCCCCTTTTTTCTTTCTCCCCCACTTTTAGTGGCACTGGGTGGATCTGTTTGATGCGCAGCCTTTTCACTGTCAGAACAGAGACAGAGAGAGACAAAGGTTACAGAGAAAAAGGGAGACTAAGATCTCTGGATCTCACAGAGAAATAATTAAATAAGAACAGGAGAAATGAAAACCAAAAGCTTTCCTGGCTGTGGAGGACAGGGACACTAAACTCAAGCAGAATGTGTCTTCAGACAAAACTCCTGAAATCCTGCACAGCATCATCACCTGATGCAACCCAAAGGAAAGAGAGTACTCATGCACATGCAAAGCTGGGGGCACACAGCAAACTGGGCTCTTCAACCAACCTCATTCCTTCAGACAGAAAAGCATTAAACTAATCTTTGATAAATCTCGCTGATGCAGATGTAGTGTACACATCCTGACAAGTTATTTATTTTGAACATGTTTTAGTTGAGATCCCTGGGTTTGACGGTCTCACTGCATTGTATCTCTGCTTTCCCATTTTGAAATGTGTATATTCTGCAACTTTTCTGAAGGAAGTCCAGGCGTTTGAGGTGAGCTGCATGTGGAGAAAATATGGGAAAGTTTCAGAGAATCTACACATGAATTAAAACAGCTGTCAGGATTTTAACTGAGACATGAAATAGTAATTGTAATGCATTTCCAGAATTCCCTCGTACTTTGAAAAGTATTTTGATGAAAGTGTGTTGTCTCCATTATTGGCTCCAGTCTGGCAAGGTATGAAAAGGAATTATACCCTGCAGGTGTGACCACACACTAATCTATGCTGTACTGGGGGTTTGCAGAGTTGAGGATCTGCAGGTTAAGAGACACACAAAACGAAATACATTGTTTCAGATTATTGTTTTGCTGTTTATTTGGTATAGTGGCTTACTATCAAGGTGATGTCTGGCCTTTTGGCTTAGAGCTGATGTATCTAAAAGCTGTTAAAGGAAAGTCCATTTTAAAGTAGCAAAATCTTTCCTGCGAGGCTGGGCAAATGCTCGACCTGGTGCCCAAGGAAGCTGTGGAGCCTCTAGCCTTGGAGAGAATCAAAACTCAGCAGGACACAACCTTGAGCAACCTGCTCTGCTTGAGTTGGACTGGGAAGCACCAGAGGTGCCTTTCCCCAGCCTCAGGGTATTACACTGCTTTGCAGGTAAATGGGTAAATGAGCATATGAAAGGAAATTCAGAGACTGGTGTCATGTAAAGTACTTCTGTGATCCTTGTTGTCACTGAAATACTGACACTTAATGGATTTTTTTCTTACAAGTCCCCCTTTGAGTTGCAAGGAACATCTGTGTTTTATTTTACATATTATACGTAATTATATGTGTACCATATGTGGTTTGCTTGTGGGAAGCTAAGACATGGACATTATGCTTCTGAGCCCTCAGAAGCACTTAGATGACCAACTCCTCCTGGTTCAGGAGTTATGCACTGCTGTGTCCTCATGGGTTTGTGTACTGATAACTTGCTGTTATGTGGGGCTTTTTGACTAGTGCTCTGTTCTCTCACCTAACCGATAAGCAGCTTAAACAGGATTGTAACTGCTCAATCTTTTCTCTTTTTCTCTTTTAATTTCTTTTCATTGTCTTTTAAATACATTATCTGATTCTTTGTCTCTTCAAGAGCCCAAAACTGCTGCAGTGTAGAAGCTGAAGCTTCAGATGGTTTTCTTTAGCAAACAGAAATGCTAAATTTTTCAAGTGCCAAGACTGACAGCTCTCTGCTTCCAAAAGAGGCAAACTACAGACTTTTGCTTAAAAAAAGTCCATTATGAATTTAATTATATTTTCAGGGGCTGTGTATATAGGATTGCAAATTACATATAAATGAAGGCAAAGTCCTTTTGAAAGCATGTGTCGTTAGGAGAAAAATAACAACAACAACAAAACCCCTAGTCTCCAGTTTTGATGGGAAAATATTACTCCTGGTTATTGTTTCATCAGTAATCCATAATACCTCCAAGGGAACTGCTACAGTCTGTCATCTCGTGGACAGCTTAAAAAAAATGGCATGCTATAGAACTGGTAGGCCCTGAGGGAACTTCTGAATAGCTGATACCCTATTTGTGCAATAGATATTTTCCTTGATAACTGGAAATTAAGCTTGCCTGGAAGAAATGTAAATATCATCTCTAATTTGCACTCTGAATTACCATTAAAAATTATGTGTGCACATAATCATATCAAACATTTCAGAGCTTAGAAACCATGATAACACTTGGCACTCTCAGCATCTTCAAAGCACTTTACAAATATTGCCAATGCCTCCTTCCTCCACCCCGTATTGTTATCCCCACTTTACAGATGAGGGAAGGGGGTCAGCGAGGTTCGTTAGTGCCTTGGGATCAGGCTGACTGTAAGTAACTCTACTGGGATAGGGACTCAAGAATTTCTCTATGATTAAGCCACTATAGGTAAACTGCTAGTGGTGCTAATTTAGTTACAAGTTGGCAAAAATAATGTATGCAGTGACAGAAGTGCACATGATACCATTACATAGCTGTTGTGCCTCCTAACCTAGTTAAGATATAGCTGCAGGACAAAGATTTTGTTTACATCAAAAGAATGACTGGAAATAAATGGAGTTTTCCCTGTATAGGTGCCAGTAAAGAGCTAGAATTAGAACCAGACTGATTTATGATTTAAACATAAACAGACTAAATCAAAGCAACCTTGTTCAGATTATATCCTATTCCTAACATGTATTGCAATTGGAGGGGAAAAAATTGTAAAGGTTGTATACTGTAGAGACTAAGCCTAAATTGACCTTGACCATCATTAATGCCATGCAAAAGCAGTTCATGCTGCTAAATCCTTTGCTACCTTTGTTTTAGGTTTTCACTGTGTGAATTCCCAGGTGCTAGAGAGTATTGTGTTAAATATTTGATCACATATTTGCAATACGGAGGGAGTTTTATATAGGTGGTGTTCTCGAATTTGGAGTCTGATTCTGGCCTGTGGAAGCCAATTAGAAGTTTTGTGATCTCATGGTGACAAACCAGATTTGGAAGAGAGTTTTCAGCAGAATTCCCTGTTGCCTGATCTCAGCGTGCAAGTCAGCACTACATGCTCTTGTAAGTCTTCTGTAAAAATTCATTCTCAAGAGGAGTTCCTTTCCAGGTGGCTACAAGACAGGCAAGCTACAAGGGTAGTTTTTGCACTATGTCCCATTTTCTTGACCTCTTCAGTAGAGCTGTGGAAATGATGGATTACACCCCTGGAATGGACCAAAGTAAATAGGCACTCTGTTAATAAGTTGGTGGTCAAGGCAGGAGCTCTCAGCCAGCACCTCTCCTAGCTGCTAAACTGGTTTTAATATGTCTCTTGCTTAAACATGAGTTTTAACCAGGGCACAAGTTGAGACTGTCTTCAAACCAGACAGAAGGATCTCGGGTAACCTCCATGATGTGATGAAGGAGCCCTGTCTCCCTTCATTTGTTGGATCCAGATGTGACTAGCTGACACTGCTCTGTTGCTGGGGGAACAGCAAGATGTAGGATTCGTTAAGGGTGCTGCCTTCCTTCATGCCTTAGAGATGTCTGAGGCTGAGCTATGACTCCATAAACTCCATGAAGTTTGTTTTTGCATTAGTATGGAAGGGCCCCAGTGCTTCCTGCAGGTTGTCACTGCTGTTTTATAGCCATACCCGGCCTTTGATGGAAATTCACCCTCCTGTCACCTTTCAGCATCGTGGGGTTGTTTGGGCTGCATTACAGGACTGTGTTCCTAGCAAAGTTTGCACAGACTGTGGTCAAACATATGGTACAGATTCCATGCAGATTCTAAATCTTGGGATCATAAACTGATAGAAGGGAGCCACAATTCCCTCCCCTTCCTAAATCATAAGATAAAAGGCAGCTTTGGCTTGGTGGACATGTCTGAAAGTTATAGGAAAGACTTCCCTGACCTGGGATGTTTGACATCTTAGCAGATGGAATTAGCAGCATTAAGAGACTCTTACACCAGCATACCTTTCAAAATGTGAGAAGTAATAAAGCCATCCTGAAAGATCTTATGTGAGGAACTCACTGCTCAGGCGTAACACTTAAACTGCTCAGATGCAGCAGGTGGGGATTGCTCTTTGATGGGCTCTCAGGATTCATCCCAGCTTATGCTTCTTCCTGAGTGGATGATGCCCATAATGTCGCTTCCGCAGTTCCAAATATATTGTAATTACTGTTGGAAATCCCAGATGTCCTCTCCAGATAACTGGTCTTCCAGAGGTTTGGCAGAGAAGCTACAGCTGCAGAGAAGTGACACTTATGGTAACTTCTGAAGTTTTAGTGATACTACAGAAAAAAATATTTATATTTATTTCTTCTTTGAGCCTTTCACATTACATAATTTTGAGGCTTCTATCAGACAAATATTTTTGAAAGATTGTCAGAGATGTAATAGCATAGCTTTAGAATTCCGTGTTTTCACGGCTAAATTTGCAGTGATTACGAAGGGGCGAGGATTTTCTCTCTGTTAAATGGAAAAACAATGTTGATAATTAGTTAAAGTGTAGAAACACTCTATTTACAGTAGACAAACAGTACAGTGATTGAATTTGAAAGGGAAAAAATACCAGCCAAGGAAGCGAGCTTGGATTTGGTAGTTGCAATTCACTAATCAGAAAATAATTCAGTAGCGCTGAACAAAAAAGGCATTTTTATCACCATCAGTTTGGAGGCAGCATTGTCTATCCTACCGTTTCATGTCAGGGAAGAAGGAATTTTACCAAATGTTTGATTTATTAGAAAGTGAATGATTCTTTGCAGCCATGTGGGGCTAGCCCATGTTTCAATAAGACAAATTGCATTGTAGCATTCCACTGGCAGCCAATGATAACTCATGATCCAGACAGAGTCGGTTATACCAGAATGGATGAAAAGCAGGAGCAAAAGGACACATAGTAGAAGAAAAGAAAATGCTTCAAGAGCTGTTATTTAAAAAAAAAAAAAAAAAAAAAAAGAAAAAAAACCCCCAACAACAAAACCTAAACAATGTTTTAGCTACTATTTAAAAATCTTTCAATTAAGATTCTGCACAGCATTGCAAGCAGAGTGTGGCAGAATAAAGAGGATCATGTTATCTCTTTCCCAGTTGTAAATTATCATATTTATACTCAAAAACATGCCACTGTCAACTTCAGTCATTTGTGTAACTGGAAAAAGGTAAATGATGTAGCAAATGAAACCCTACAGTCAGGTTTTGTTCCAAAAATGAAAAAAAAAAAAAAAAAGTCATGCAAATGGTGCAGGTTTAAAATGAATTAATGTCAACTGTGAAAAGCAATGCCTAAGACATACAAAATCTGACTGTTCTTGACCTTTAGTTAATATTGATAGTTTATCACTGGAGAACTCATTGATTTATTTTTCAGCTCATACCTGATTATCACTTTAAAATTGGACTGAATATTTTAAAATAGCTCAGTTGCCCGTCTTCCAGTTCCCACTATTCCAGATCACACATGAACATTTCTTTATTTCCAAATGCTGCTTTTTAAATAGGTGACCCCTCAGCAGCAACCCCCAAGGTGATGGGTTGTTTCCTGCTTGCAGAGATGCGTGTCATGAAGTGCTGCCTCTGCCCGTCGGCTTTGTTCCCGGGGATCCGCCGAGCAGGAAGGGTATTGAAATATACAGGAATCTTGTTCCCAGGGAACTGACAGGCAGACCTGAGGGACAGTGCGAAGTGCATACCTGGTATGTCTAATTTTAGGCCTGCCAGTCCTGACAGTGGTCCTAGGAAAAAAAAAGAAAAATCTATACTAATTTCTCAGTGATATACAGAGCTGTAAACTGCAGCATTTTTCGTTGCACTACCAAAATGTTCTTGTGCATTTTTTTTCACTAATATTTAAAAGAACTGTCAAGCTTTCAGCATTTAACAAGTATTTTTAAACTGTGTTTTTCAGCGTAAACCTGCCATGTATTCAAGGTATTGTTGCACGAAAAAGCATAAACTAAAGTATCATATCAGAAAAGAAATCAACATTAGACATAAAACCAACTTCATTTTACTGCTTAACGCTAATATTGTTCCCCATGGGAGAAGCGTTACAGTTTGATGGGTTCTGGGGGCCTTGTGTGTGCTGGTGTAAATCAGGAATCCCCTATGAATTTTGATGAGGCTCTGCAATTTTACATCAGCTCAGGATTTTCGACCGCAGGTTCAGCATGTACACTGTGTTGAAATAAAGGTGCAGTCATTTTAAATATAATTGAGTAGGTTCATAAGAGGTTCCACTTAGAAGGTAAATTATGGTAACAAGTCAAGAGTGTACTCTGTGTAGTTTTCATTTCAAGTGTATGGTCTTCTGTATTCACTTAACTAGACACACAAATCTAAGCAGACAGATGAGATAGAGGCAATCAAAGAGAAAAGCTTTATTTGGAGCTTATGGGAGTATTGAAGTTTTATTTTGTAGTGTTTCCCCATGAGGCAATTTCAGAAAAAGCTGAAGTGATGGATCACAAACAATTTAATATTGGAATTGCTGGCTGTTGATCAGTGTAATTTTGGACTCCTCCCTGTATAATTCTGAAAATCTTTTCCCAATTTAAATATTTAGCAAAAGGGTTGGGGAAGGAATTGCTCTGCAGATTGTCTGAGTGTACTCTGCTGTTGAACACTCCGTCTCAGTCAGGAGGAACTGAATCGTGTTGATGCCTTTCATGCCTGTGGATGAACAAAAAATGCCATATAATACTTTGGGTCTAATTCTTCACATAAAGCAGTTTTTGCATCAGGGAATGAAGAAGGTCTAGAAAAACATTCTCTTAATATGAGAGAAGTGGCAAAGGAAGCATTGCAGGGCATCAGTGTAATGGCTTGTGTTAACAATGTGGTATCGTTTAATGCTTATGTTGTATTACACTTTTATGGCTTTCAAGTGTTTCTACACAGTTTTTGGTCCACAACAGCTGCTTTTTTAGTATCCACAATTTTGTCACTTAATGTTCACACACTTACCTGAGGTGACTTTGAGGCCAGTTGTATCAATGTGTGCATAGAAAGGTAACTTTGATGACTTGAACATCAGTTACCTACAAGTACAAGCATTTGAAGGGATAGGCCCTTAAAATCAGTAGCCTCAACGTCCTCTAGAAATGTCCTCACTAGACTTTTTATACCCTCCAGTACTTTTGTTTACTTTACCCATATAAAGTAGTTCCTTCTCACAATGAATAAAAGCTATAAGCAATTTTATTTTTAATTAAATTTCCTTCTGCAGATTGCCTCATGTCCTAAAAATGTTTTTCCTTTTAAAAATCCTGCTTAAATAGTTTTCTAGCTTCAGAAGCTGAGACCACATAGCCACTGAATATTTCCTATCTGACTCATTCATCCCATAAACATTTAGCACCAGTGATATGGAAATGAACTGAACTGATAATGCTGTGTAGCGACACAAACAACAATCAGCTTGTCTTTAGAACCATGGAATTCTTAAGGTTGGAAAATACCTCTAAGATCATCAGTTCCAACCATTAACCCAGCACCACCATGTTCACCACTAAACCATGTCCCCACATCCTGTTATCCCAATACATAATGATTAATTTCTGACATTTGGTGCAGAGATGACAAAGTGAGTGGAGAAAATTAGGGGGGATTTTTATTGAAGAAAGAGACCAAAGAAACTGCGTAATCAGTCAATTCCTATACTCCCCAAAGAAATCTGAGGAGCATCATCCACTCTCACTTCAGTTGCAGCTGAGTGCCTTCTGAGGCAATGTATCATCTTACTTTTGGTCAAGGAACTAACTAGAAATAGGGCAGGCAGCAGGAGAAAGTTGGTTCATATATATATATATATATATATACACACACACACACACATACACATATGTTGCCTCTCCTTCTCTTAGTCACCTCTTGATACCACCTTTCTTCTACCACCGGGAGACAAGATGTGTCAAGGACAGTACATCAGAGTCTGTGCTGCAGGCCTGCTGTGCTGTATGTGATGATGCTTTCCAGTTGGCCTTGGGTGTTTCTTTTTACTCTGGAACATCTGAGCTAATTTCTGGCTCCATGAGGCTGGAAGATGTTTTGCAAGGGGCGAACTGGGAATGTTATTTTGCTCTGCCAGTAAGGGTGTCATTTGGTTTGCAGAGATCTGTGAACAAAACCCAAACCAAATCACAACTCTTCGCTTAAATTTGTAACTGGTCACATTTCCAAAGCCCAGGATTTTACAGCATTCAAAAATCTCCAGTACAAAAGACAAGTGGAAAGGTTTGTGTAGCTTGAAGTCAGAGCTATTCAAATGCAGAAAATCCATGTGAAAACATGTACTTTAGTTTACAGCTGTACAAACCAGTCCTTGCTTTGAATGCTCCATGGACTGCAATTTCTTTATATTTCATTTTTTTAGCTTTGAGCTCTGTTGGATTGGAAGCTTCTAACAAAGCAGACAAGTTGAGTGCAATTTCTTTGGAAATACTTCACCTTGCTCCGTGTCTGCTTCTACTTGTGCTTCACTTAATAAGGAGGGGACTGATAAGCATCTAGAACTTCGCTCAGAATTAGCAGGTAGACAGCTAGAGTATGGATTTACACAGCGTAAAGACTGAATATTCTTGATTACAGCCTGTATTCCACCTGCTGTTGTGCCATCTGAAGGGGTAATCACCATTTTCACCTAAAGCTGCTGGACATTGCCCCATAGCAATGGGACATAGCTGACTGGAAAGGCTGGGGAATACCCCCAGTAGCAATTCAGCAGGCATTGAATCATCAGTGGAATTAATTCGGAGAAAAAAACTGGTGAAAGTAGGATCATAATGAACAGCTATTACCTATATAAATAAATAAACCTGTACCCCTTGCAGAAATATAACAGCTGAAAAAATCTCTTTCCTACAGTAGCATTTCTCAGCATACCTTAGTTATTCACAGAGATCCTTATGTGAGTCCTTTGCTGTGCTAAAATCTACTTTCTTGGAAAATGCAGAACAAATACTCAGGCTGTGATCTCATTCCTACCAGTGCCGGTGACAGGAGTCCCAGGGGCTTCTCTGCAAATTAGATCCCCTGGAAAGAAACAGAGAGCCAGAACGGATCCGACCCCTGTGCTGTTTCTGGGAGCGAGCTCGTGTTCTTTCCCGTCCTCCCTGCCTTGCCTCTGACAACTTTTCCAGGAAGATCTTCCCTCCTGTGCATGCTGTCTCTTATCTTTCCCTCCCACCCCCCAAAAGAAGTTCAGGACAGGTATGAACGGGCTGTTAGGCTGCTCCTAAGGTACAGGCTCTGTGAGCTCTCTGGCAGTGGCTATTCCCATTCCCTGTGTTCTGTAGGTTGTTTTTCGAAGTGTGTTTTGTTTTAATTCCGTTTTTCTCAGTCTCTGTTCTCCTAACTCCATCCTGTCGCTCTTTTGATCAGTTATACATCAACTGTAACATAACTCTGTGATTTCATTTTGGTGCCGCTTACTTCATCCAAAAAGGAGCTCACTCTTCAAAGAAAACTTTTATTTCATTGTCTGCTACATATGCAAGTATTCCCTAAGGATCGGGGTTATTTATTATTTCGCTCCCCCTCTTTGCTTTCCCCCGTTCCTCTCCAAAAGACTAACAGACACTAATCTCCTTTCATCAGGTTCCCTTCTTCCTAATTTTTTTTTTTTCTTTTTGCACAAAATGCTCGCCACTACCTTTAACACCTTATTGTGTCTGGAGTGATAATTACTTTCAGTTGCTGCAGCTGGTGCATGGAAAGGCGTGCGGGCCCTGTAAATTGGGAATGGGCAACCTGGGTGGGATTGCAGGAAAACACAGAGATCTGCAAAATCAGAAACCACAAGTAAAAGAGGGATAGTTGTGCTTTTCAAATTCTTTCTTTTTTTTTTTTTTTCCTTTTTTTTTTACATTGAACTCATCTTTGAGACATGTTTCTGGTGAGTCACCTCCATGACAATTTGTGGTTCCTTTGTTAGAGAAAAGAACCAGCTGATGCATGTGATGGAAAATAGGAAAAATATGAGTTGGTACCTGACACACTTAGTTAAAGCTCACATTTGGAAACAACACACACAGACATATCTGAATGGGGGAAACATGGGTCTGTCAGCAGGTTTTAAGATCCTCTGAGGCATTATTAATTCTTATTTTAATGTACACGGTATTTCTCTGAACTCCCCGAGTCTTGATTCAACCTTTTACTTCTCTCTTGTTTTAAGTGTAGGATTGAGTAGGAAATTTGGGGTTATCATACAAGTGAACATAGATGCTGGGTTATAACCTCTCAAAAATAAGAAGATTTGCCCACATATATTCCCCCTTTAGTTCTTATGTAAGTATTAAGCAGAAATTATTATCAGTATTATTAGTGTGGTTTTTTATGCATTTTGCCTCTTGCAGTCCCTCACAGCGTATTGAGATGTTTTATACTCCCACTAACCATAAGGAAATTGGCACACACTGTTCACTACATAAAATTAGGTTTTTATGAGACTAGTTTATACATGTTTTCTTAGATTTCCTAAAGTAAGAAGCACTAAATTATTTAATATACCATTTGAGATGCTTTTAATAAAATGCTTGCCATAATCAGCTTTGGGCATGCTGGCTTGAAACTCCATGTTTTGTCTGCTCTCTGCTTTCCCATTCTGTGCTGGAGGCTGGCAGATGTTTCCCATGCCTACCTAAGGTTAGGAATAAGGTCCAGGTTTAGAAAAGTGGGGTGTGTAGTGTAGGAGGGGCAGTGGTCTTTTGCAACTTCCAGACAGGTGAACAAAAAGCGTGACTAATCTGGGAGTCTTTCTTCAGTTCCCATGCTTAGTTAGGTTAGAGTTAGGGTTAGGGTCACGAGAAGCGTCCAGTGTGACAGGCTGTGGTGTGTTCCAGTTTCTGGGGGGGAAACCTGATGTCCTTGTCTGCTTTCAGCTGGGGTGAGGCTGTGAGTTAGAAAAAACAGGGAGATGGCAGCCAAGATGAGTGTGAAACTTCGCAAATTCCTGGAGATAAAACAAGAGCAAAGCATCGCGAGCTTTGAAGGAATTATTCTTTTTGCTTCGCAGGCAGCGCTGGGTTCCCAGGCCTCCCTGAGTCAGGGTCTGGGGCTGGGTTAAGGTTATGGTTAGGATTAAGGAGAGTTAAGGCTTTTAACTTTGACAAACTGTGGTATTTTTCTATTTCCAGAAAGGTGAATCGAGGGAAAGTATCAGTATCTTCAAATTCCTTAATCGTTTTTTGTGAGCACTGTGCGTACGTGGACGTGTTTTGACTTAGAGTTGATATTCCAGTTAGGTTAAGTAAACAGGGGAAGGTACAGTCAGAATAATGGGATACCCACTTTCCAGAGGATAAACTGAATCGTTGACTTCAAATAATTCCTTTTTTTATGGGCCATTTGCACTAGGAGCTGAAAAATTAATTGTTTTGGTATCGTGGCATGCTGAACTTCCTAGGGGTATTGGGATGAGGCTGTAAGAAATTATGTTAATTCCAGAATTAAGCTATGACTGGTCTGAGATCATGAATAGAGGGAATTCCTATTTTGTGTCAGACATTTTGAAAAATATAAATAAGGCTTCATAGTGCAGACAGAGAGCCCAGCTCTTCCCACACTGGTACCTCCATTTAGCTGTCTGGGGACAGCAGCTTTCTACCTGTATTTAAGGAAAAATTTTCCTTTTTCTATGTGGTAGCTTTCCACTCAGTGCCGTCTTTCCTGATTTGGCCCCCTGTGAACAGTTCTCTATCTGATAAATGCTTAAAGAGCTTCAAGATTTCATCACTACATTTACTCAAATCCCAAGTTCAAATGTCATTTTCAGGGTAGCGAGGACATAGACTTTTTTTTTTTTTTTTTTGCTTTTGGGGGTGAAAGAATCCACTTTTCTTCTTGTAGCAACTTTCTCTATTATAGTTTCCAAATAGGCCTTACAATTCTGAGTTGAAGCCAAAATCTTTGCCGGATTTGAACAAGAATCCCAGGCACTTGACCAAAGCAGTATTTCAAGAATATATTGTATTTATTTGAAAGACGATAATGCAATGCGGTCATCGTTTGCTTCACTACAGGTATAAATCCTCTAAAACCATTGCAGATGTGGCAGGGATATTGCAACCCATTAACCTGACAGAACAAAACTGTTTTTCTCTTGCAAGGCTTGTCTGACTCGGTCTTTTTCTTTCTTTGCTGCGAGCGTGGTTGTATCTGTTGGGTCTGTGTGTACATTGTGGCGTTGAGTTCCCTTGTCTAGACCATCTCCCTGTGAGTTAATACTGGAATGGAGTGGCTTTACATCCCCACACCTTCCATCCTTTTTCTGTATTTTTCAAGAGTTCGTATATAACTCAGTATGAATGGTAGAATCTGTGTCCCCCTCCAAAAAAAAAAAAAATTAAAAATCACTATTTATTGTAGCATTTTAGCATGTATTCAGGATTCCTCCCTGTTGCTGAGTTTGTGTCCAGAATGGAATTACTAGTCTGCATCTTTGCTGATTGTGACTATGTCCACGAGGCTGAATTTCAGATGTACCCATTTATGAATCTGGCGTATATGCTGAATGCAGCATTTTGTGCAGGTCACGTGTTGTATACAAAACATCTGATAAAATGCTGCTCACAGTCTTACAGATCTTAGAAATCCTTTCCATATGTCTAATCTTAAATCCTTTCCATATGTCTCCATCTATACATGAGCACCAATTAGTCAATTAATCTGCCACCTTTATTTAATTAGATAATAAAGAAGAACTTTTTGAAGTTAAATCTTATTTCATTCTTCCAGGAATCAAAAATGACAACCAGTAGCAGCAACAAATTACAAGATAAATTTCCTAATCCACTCAGTGAATACATTAATATTACAGTATTTGCTGAGTTAAAACAAGTCCAACATTCAACATTCCTCTTTGCAAACAAAATACATTTGCATGAATCCAAATAATTTTTTTTTTTTTTTTTTTTTTTTTTTTTTTTTTTTTTTACAAAAATGGCTGTTTGTAGCAGTCCTGGAACAATTGCAAGACATTTTGACTCTTCAGTGTCCTTAGAAATTAACCCTGTGTTAATGAGAGTTCATAAGCAAGAATCCCTATGCAATGGAAATCCTCCCATGCCCTCCTTAGGGCAACTCTCCAGCCGCTGTGCCGTGGCTCAGCAGCGCAGGGTAACCAGACCAGGGGCTAAGGTGCTGGCTCAGTATGTCTATCTCTATTGAACCTGTCTCATTAGCATGCCTCTGGGTTCCCTGAAGACATTCCATTTCATCTGAAAGCAAAATATAACAGAAACTGGATGTTTCCGGGTTTGCTGCTGGCAGCTGTTACCTTTCTGGGGAAAGAAAAAAAATAAAATAATAAAAAAAAAAAATTCCTCTGCCAGGTCCAGACCTAGAATAAATGAAAATAGCTACACTGAAGCCCACAGTGCAATATCACTTTGCACCTAGGGAAGATTTGTCCTGTGTATTTCTTACTTCAACTGCAAATAAACTCAATATAGAGGCATTAGTATTTTTAAAAGGTGAAAGGGATGTTATTTGCCTTTTTCTTGTAGCAGTACAAGAAAATGACTTTTTTTTTTCTTTCCCTCTTTTCCACAGGAAAATAGTTTTCTAATAATAGCCCAGTATTAAGTGTCAGGTAGTTGCTTTATGATTTTCCGTGCTTTATTGCAGTCAGCTATTGGGAACAGGGTCAGATTTCCGACTCACTGCAGAAGAGCTGCTTTTATTGGGTTGAGCATTGTTGTTTTCTGTCCATGAATTATCAATTGCTTTGAAGACTGATCACTTCCTTTCGTGGGGATACTTGATGAACACACAACTTTTTGCTGGTACCTGAAGCCTTGTTAGCACAGAGCTTACTGAATATAACCCCCTTTGTTTCAAAGTGCAGAGATGACAGAGATTTGGAAAGCGACTCAGTTACATTTGGATTTTTTTCTCTGAATTCAGAGTGGACTGAACATAAAAAAACATTAGAGGCTCTTATGATTTCACCCTGTGTCAAAAAGAAAGTACTTGAGGCACTCTTAAAGAAATCACAACCAAATAATCAAATTACAACATGATTTATTTTATGTATTAAAAAAAAAATCAAAATGAACTGTCCTCGGACAGGTCTTTCTATAGGAACCTGAATATAGAGAAAATCCCTCTAACTCTTAAACAACTAATATGGGAAGAAAGCTATTCCTCTGGCAAGTTTTTCAAAGTGAAAAGGAAAATTTAATTGATTCATATCCAAACGTTTAGATCATGCTTTGATGCAGCAGTGGAAGTAGTTTATCTGAATCCCTCTATTTAGATAGATGAAATCATAACAGAATATGTATTTTATTAGTGATAGAAAAGAAGGAACGGGAAGGGGAAAATGCAACCAATATTCCCAGCTACAAAACGTACTTTAGGTCTTATCACAGAGAATATTCACACACCTACTGTATTAGAGTTACTAACTTAAGAAGGGCTGCTTGTGATAGTAAAATAAAGCACTGAGGTTTTTTAGGATATGGGCCTTAGAGATTTCAAAGTTGAGCAAAAGAGATTAGGATTCTATTTTTTTTTATCCTGCTCCTAGTTTTTCATATTTATGTATTAAGCTGCTTGTATTAAGCTCTTTGCTAAGTAGTATTTCTGATCTATGCTGTAATTTGTCATGACATTTCTCTAAGCAGCTATTATAAAGATGTCTGCTTCCTTTTTTTTTCTTAAGAAAGTAGACTGCAAATAAGTCACTTGATTTTTAAATTACTATCAATTAGGAAAATGGAGTGTCAGGGTCCAGAAAATTGATAGCTGAATTCTGATCTTGGATCTGGAAAATACTGAGCCATAAAATATTCATACACAGGCACACAAGAAAAAAAAAGCTGATGTTATGTTCATCCGACCAACATATGTTGTTTGTGAGTGTCACTGGAGTTCCAGTTTTTAGAACATGGGAAAAAAAAGATATTTGAGTGAAACAGGCAAGCAAGTGCATGATCTGACGATCACCTAAGCAGGTTTTAATTTAGAAACTGTTGATACTGAAGCTGCTTTCCAAGTCTATTCAGTACAAGTCAGTGAAACTCACACTGACTTCGGCAGATCTTGTGTTTTCCTGCCAGTCTTCTCTAGCAGCTTGTCTGTTCTGCGTCCAGCCCGGGGAGAAACAGCACCTGCCTGCCTGGGTCCTTCCACTGCCTCTCTTGTCACGAAATCTGAGTGCTTTCCAGAGAGCCATGGCTTTATCTTTGCTGCCCCCCAGTAAGATGGTGAATTGTCATTGCTGTTTTGCAGGAAGGAACCGGGGACCGGTGACACCGGGGCCAGTGCCGTGTCGTGGCACAGCCAGGCACCGAGCCCGCGCCACGAGCAGGCGTCTTGGTCCTTTAGCTTTACATCTGTCATTCCTCACCCTGCCTTTATGTGGTTTTGTGAATTCAACATACTTGACACCTACCTTTCAAGGTGTCTGAGTATGATCTGACCCAGAGCTGAACTCCTTTTGCAGCACCCCTTGAAAATGAGCGTTTTCTGAACTCTCTCCCGCCAGCAATCATCGTGAGCTCGCTTCTGTCCCCAAAACCAGCCGCCCCCAAGGAGAGGGACAGCTTTGCTAGTCCCTGTTTGCAGGTTTGAGTGTGGAGAGAGGAAGAGGAGTATTTAATTCACAGGTAATTGTGAATTGTAAAAAAAATTGTACATATCGTCAGAAGCAGGTGACAAACGTTTCTGCAATTTAATTAAAAGTCTAATTGTACCTTTCAGATTCTTGCAAGAGGGAAAATGAAACAGAGCGAAATTGAAATCCTGTCATAATAATGTTTGTGATGAGTTTGATCAAGCTTACCGAATTTCCAGAACTTCACTGTGGATTTCAACAGGCTTTGGGTCAGCACCTATCACCTTTATTTTCGCTACCTGAGCTCTTTTATCTTTGCCTTTATTTTTATTTTGCCTTTATTTTTTTTGCTTTTGAAGTCTAGCCTTTGAATATGCTTTCTCTGTGGAATGTGTGTATATCTTCATGACTTCTGTAATGACTCAGTTTTTAAGAGTAAGGCAAAAAAGGTGGTAATTTCCATAACACACGCATTTCATTTGCGATTAAACCAAAAGGAGATCTGTCAATTACTACCCTGATTTCAGCTGTAGTTGGAACATTTTCCTGTATAGCAATATGTTGCCTGTGAAGGCTGCAACCCCCCCTTCAGTTATTTGAACTTGATGTGATGTCCAGAGACTGAATTCTCAAAAAGAAAAAGAAAAAAAAAAAAGAAAAAAAGGGTGGGGGAGGAGTATAGGTATTGTAAAAATTTACTTTTTCACCTTTAGATGTCCTAAAAATGTTTTCAGAGCATTGAACTACATTGTTTCATTAAGAAAAAGTCCCATAGTTGGATTTATAATTAGGAGCTACTGATTTACATTGCATTTAACAGTATGCTGATCAGACAACAAGCTTTTCCCAGCCCCACCGGATCTGGGATTGAGCCTTGGGAATGAAGCCGGCCAGGGCTTGAACCACACAAAACTCTGTAGTCTGCAACGTGTTATCATTAACAAACTTTCCTTGTTTTATCTCCTGTCTCAGTAGTTAGTCCACAGTTTCCTTTCTTCACAAATGAATTGCACTACAGCCCCGCACTAAATACGAGGTGGGGGATCTTTACTCACTGAAATATTAATGGAGCAGAATTTTTTTCTGTGAGACAGACTGGATTTTTCAGTGGGTTTTTTTTTTCCCAGTCCATCTAACAAAGGTCCCTTCTTGTCAGTCAGCTTTGTAAAAGCAGAGGAAGCACCGAACACATTAGAAACCAAGATATGAGAGAACCCAACAAAAAACCTTCTTTAAAAAAAAAAAAACACTTTTGAACTTCAGAGAGGATGCAGTGCTTGCTTTGCTGTGAACACAGGGCTGAAGAGTTTTTCCCTTTTTAACAGACATGTGTAGCACATTTGCTTCAGTTTTATATCTGCTGCCATAATATGATGGTTTTATTCGGGTTTTAAACATGCTTCGGCTAGAAACCCTACATCTTTAAATTAGGCAACCCCGGTGCCTTTGCGATTTCCCTAGCTGCACTCTCTCACCTTACCCAGGTGCATGTTAAATCAGTATTAATGACAATATCATCCTTCTGCAGTCATCTCCTGCCTGCAATTTGGTTTTAATTACCCACCACGTTGTCTTTCCCCCTCACTGACAGCCATTAAATAGGGAATGACACCAGAGCCGTGCTGGTGTCGAATAGACACTTCACCAGGGTGGTTGGTTCCTTTTTTTTTTTTTTCCTCCCTCTTCTCTTTCTTTCCTGCCTCTTTTTTTTTTTCCCTTTTCTTTTCTTTTCTTTTTTTTTTTTTTTTTTTTAATAATTAAAAAAAAAAATCCTTCCATAAAGCAGGCTGCAGTGCCTCCTCGTGGTAGTCACCAGGAAAAAAACAACAAAAAAAAAGGATTATTTTGCTCAGGCTTGTTTTGATGGCTTAGCGATGCTTGCTTTGGCTCAGTTAGAGCTCTTGGGGAGAGGGGAAAAACCAGCAGGATCCTTAAAAGAGAGAGAGAAAAAAACAGCACTAAAAGATTAAGGCATGATTGGGACACACTGAAGTGTCTCCTCACTGAAATCTAACAGTAACTTTGATGTAGTATTTAAGGCTTGTCTGACAGTCTGGAAGAGCTGCTCGGAGGCAGGAGCCCGGTCAGTCCCGGGTGTCAGGAAATAAAGTGCTGGAGGCAAAGCTGCTGGCAGAGGTGACCCAGCCTGCATCCCTGCCTGCATCCCTGCCTGCTCCCCTGTGCTCCTGCCTGCACTGCACTCAGATATTTGACAACCTCATTCGTTCTCTCGTTCTGTGTTGCTATGTCGGATTGTACATAAACACAAGCAATAGGAATTTTTCATGTCAGACACGGCCTTTTAAAATGTTTCTAAAACGCCTCTAAATTTCTTTCACTTTGGCCAGTGGTTTGAAATAGCCTTGCTCTGCACCCAACATCAATATTTATCCCCGTGGGAGGATTCCTCTGTGTGAACTAAGTTCCTGATGGAGAGATTTAATTCTAGACTCATTGCACCAAGTTTTGAGGTATTAATCTTGATTTATAATGCTGTAACTGGTAGTAGAACCTGGTCCAAGATTTTCTCTGTCAGTCTGATCCTGTCCCGGTCTCTGTGCGAGCTCAAATCTCAGCAAGGTCAGTGGAAAGGATACTGAGAAAGAGAACTGGGCAGCGATTAGTGAAATAGCATTAGGGAAAATATCTGTCCAGTAGAAAACATGAAAAAGAATTTTAAATTACTTTTGAGGAGTAAAGAGAACTTTTTTAATTTAGAAATGTCTTATTTCTGTTTTCTCATCAGGGCATTAGATTTAAAAAAAAAAAAAAAAAGAAATTAAAACCCAAAAAGGTTATTGGAAGAAAAATAAAATCTGAATGCCCAGGCGATTAAGCTGGTAAAGGTGTTTTGTGAAGGACAATCACTGTCCATCCACATTTT
Organism: Lophotriccus pileatus; assembly: GCA_035583135.1. Taxonomy (NCBI): domain Eukaryota; kingdom Metazoa; phylum Chordata; class Aves; order Passeriformes; family Tyrannidae; genus Lophotriccus; species Lophotriccus pileatus. The sequence goes on along the minus strand of JAWWES010000018.1, from coordinate 4,433,476 downwards.
GTTTCAGATGTGGACAATATTTGATCTTGTTAAATGTCAGCTGCATTGATTTGATTTGAGGGGCCTGGATTGTGAATCACTAAATACTTGCTCTGTAAATTTGTTGGCCCTTTCAAGAAAATTTCTGACTGAAACGTGAGGCTTACAAACAGCGAGTCTACCAAGAGAGTTTATTCTCTGATAGAGCTTCCACATATTGGTTTACAGCTGTATTGAGTCCCCTTAGAATGATTTTTTTCTTTTTTTTTTTTTTTTTTTTTGCTTTCCTAATATGAAACTTGATGCTTGGAAAATCTGATAAGTGAGTTTCATTTCCCTGGAAATTTATTGCTTCTATTTCCAAGTGCAAGGAAATAAAACAAGTAAAAACAATAAGCAGTCTGTAAGGAGGGTATTAATGAGAGGTCACTCTTTTCTCATGTAGACTCAAGCTCAAGAGAAAAGGAGAAAGGAGTTGCTTTGGGGGCAATCTAAATGGCTGGTGCAGTATATTTCACTTTATTTATTTGGTAGATCAGCTCTGTTCTATTTCCCTCTTTAAAACGTTCTCTCCAAATCCAAACAGGATACTTATGACAAGAAATAGAGAGTCTTTTCTTTAGGTAGTGGAAACTCCTTTGACTTCAGTTCAGGGACTGGCTGATTTTTACTTGACAAAAGTCTATTTGTGCTGCTTCGAGCATCTCTGAAATTCAGGAGACCCCATTTGTATATGTAAAAAAGATGCTATAAAATTCCAGTGTCCCATCCTTACTCTAAAGGAGAACTACATTATGCTCATCTAATTCCTTATTCTTTCATTTGGGAATGATGGTATTCTTCACTTCTTCCTGGTAATTGCTGTACAATGCTAAGAATCTGCCAAGTTCCACTCAAGGACTCATAATATTTAGAAACAGTGGAAAAAAATTGCCATCTCTGGAGCATTTTATATCAGAAAAGAACTGGGCTTCATAACAATGCAGATGTGCATCCTTGTAGATCCAGTCACCGAAGCAGCTCCTAAGTGAAACAGACTGTCCATTTCGGATGCAAGAAAGGCAGTTTGGAGAATAAACATGAAGGGAAAGCTGACAGTAAAAGACTTTAATGGAGAAAAATTTTAGTGCTAGCAATGCCAATTTGATATTTAGATTTCTGTTGCACCAATTCCCTGTTATTCCCCTCGTTTGCTTTGGAAAGTTGTACTCGCTCGAGCTATCTCAATTTTTTGTATTGTACAGCAGTGACTTAGTTGTGTGTTGTAAATGTGATGCCTTTTTTTAGACTCTATAGCAGGTTTATTTTTAAATGTATTTTCTCTAGGGAAGGGCGCACAGTTTACTCAAAATTTACCATATGCTTTGCATCTCCAGTAAAACAGTTGTAGAAAATACTGTATTTTTAAATCTGGTGAGTTGTGAAGAATCAGAGAGAGGCTGGATGAAGAACTCTAGGTAAAATGATAGATACTTAGAAACTCCTTTCCTTCCTAGAGTAAACTGCTTCCATGAAGTAGCTCAAGAGGGACTATTGAAAACATTATTGTGCTTTTAGGGTTATAGGCCTTGAACCTTCAAACACTTGTGCATGTAAATAACTTTATATAGGTAAAGTAAATGCTTTGAACTCAAAAGGAAGGTTTTTATGTTTAAGTGCCTGTAAGATTAAAACTGTAGTTAGTGTTTGATTAACATTTAATCCTCCATGGTCGTGCCGCCTTATGGACAATCCACAGGGAATTTCAGATGATGTAACTCAGGAGCTGAGTGTGCAAATGACCTTCTGGTCCATCAGTTACACTGGGTTTATATTTTTAGTTTCAAGGTGATATAAGTATGTTGTGATTTGTTTGTTTTGTTGTTTGTTTTTTTTTTAGTTCAAAAATAAAAGTTAATGCTATTTCCTTCTCAACTGGAAGTCCTAGTTTGTGATACATGTTGCTGCTGTGTCTTCTTTCCCTACAAATAAAAAACGTCTTGAATTCAATTCCCAAAATTTTACATTTTCTATTCTGCATTTTTCACCTTCAATATCCAGGGAGAAGTGAAAGAAATTTAGAAATACAGTATTGCCTTTAAAAAGTAACATTGCTTTTCAAAAAATAATCCTGATCTTTGCTCTTCTCATTCAGCATTTTACCAAAATCAGCATCAATTTGAAGAGGGTATTAATTAATTTCACATCCCTGTTTTTTCTGAAAGTACACAACTCAGACCCCGCAGAAACTACAAAAAGTTTTTCAGTAGCTCTCTTGGAAGCTGGTTTAAATGCCATACAAATTAGAGGACTCCTAAATACAGGAAATATAGGAATTCTTAATATGAAATCCTCCATTTGGTTGTAACTGTGCCTGTAGGGCCACACAATCTGTGGTTGCTGTAAGATTTTTCCACAAATTATTAGTCAACCCTTGAGCAGGTTTTATGATAGGGCTGACAGACAATGGATTTAAGGAATGCTTTGAGGAAGTGTCTGTGTTTATAAGGGAAGCAATAAATGGGCATGGGTAAGACATTATGAAGAACTAAGATGTGAAAATGCATCCTTCAGAAATGGAGAAGCACATGGAGAATGAATACAACTGAGCTGTTACACCCAGGGGTCAGTCACTGTTCTTTTTGTCTGGAGAAGTCAGGTTTTATTGGGGATGTTGGGAATAGGCTGCCTTTTAGTGACCAGGGAAAGACTGTGAGGAGCTACATAGTTCATCCAGGTAACGTCATAGAGAAGCAAGGACATTCCTGCTGATTTTCTTAGTTTGTTTGATTCCATACCACTTTTCTTCTTCTCCCTTTATAGACACATCTTTCAGTTGGCATCCTTAAAGTAATCTTTGTTACCTACTACGTCTTTGACACTGTTTTTTTGTGCATAAAATAGAAATAGCTTTGTGTTAGCTACTCTGAGAGACTTATCCTAGGCTATGGGTCTATTTTGCTCAGTTGTGTGTGTGCTCACTAGGAGGACAGACAAGTAACCAGGGGTGAAATCCACCTCTGAGCTGGGTAAACATTTAAAGTTTATGATCCTTGTCCTAGCCCTGTACATAAAGGGTGAATTTCATCCTCTATAAATGTAAAGTCTTCCTATGTTATTACAGTTGCCTTTCCCCGTTTCCCATTATCTTTGAACCCCCTCTCCATCATTAAGCTTTCTTTTAGGGTCCAGGCAAATGTCATTCTCTTCTCCTCTTTCTCTGACTGGCCTCTGGTTATATTAGAAAATAAAATTAATCTCAAGGGGAAAATAGCACTTAAAATTATTACTACTGTTTAGCTTACTAAAGTGATTTGCTCTCCATGACCTGTCTCAGGCTGATCCTTGTACAAATCAAATCAGTACACAAAACAGCACTGGGGAACGGTTTCCAGACTCAGAATTTCACAGCTCCCAAACCTTTAGAATGTCACAAGCAAATAAAAACGAACATATTGGTTTATCTGTCTCTTTAGATCCCAGACAGTGCTTTTTTTTTTTTTTTAAGGCACGTTTTTTCCCGTGCTCCATATGAAGTGTATGAATAAGACAGCTGTAATGCTTCTAGGTGAGCCCAAGCTTAAATATGTTGCAGAGTGGGGGCTGGAGAAAGTTTCCAGCCACTTCCAAGTCTATCCCCTGTGTTGTCGGGGATTAATGTCACTCTGACCTCCAACAGTTTCTCATTAAGCTGTCTAAAATATGAACCCTTACCAAGTGCCTGCTCTTCCTTTTTAATTTGATGGGTTTATCAGTGGGCTGGAGGAGACAGCTTGTGGATAGACCAGACTGCCATGATATTTCTGTGAGGCTCAGCTCGTTCCCTGCCAGGGGCACACGCAGAGCTCGGCATCGCACAGACCGCCGAGCCCCGAGAGAGCTGCGTGTCCTCACAGCACGGTCAGAGACGCCAGCTCAGCGTGGCTGCAACAGCAACACGTTCATTAGTTCTGCCTCTTAACAGCAAATTAGTGTAGGTGTTGTAGCTATCTGCCTCTATATGTGGCTGTACTTTTTTCAGTCTCAGAAGGAGCTCAAACCGTTGGGTGTCTTTCTGGCACGCACTGTTGCACGGTGCAGGCGCGTCCTCAAAGCCCTGACTCCACAAGGAGTGTGAGGCTGATCCTGTGACACACAGGTAACATCACTCACACCATTTGTTTGCACAATTAGGCTCTGACACCTTTGCCTTTCTGACCTTGTTCAGGATGCCACAAGGATGACAACATTATCCCTTTTTCCCTTGAAGTCTTTCCCATCCAATTCAGCAGATACGTACAAATGTCTGTGAAATTTAAGCAATGACATGACAAAATCCATGACAACAATTTGTTCGTCTTCTGGTGACCTCTTGTGGAGTCATTTAGAAATTAGGCTTGATCCGTTGTGTACAGTATGTTCTGGGGAGGGGAAGAGAAGAGTCATAATCCAAAATGTTCTCAGGCTTGGAGGGACAGTCAGCTCATGCTGAAGGACACGCTGTCTCCTGCAGGCTCTCTGAGTCTGGGTTTGATGGCAGGGTCATTTACTTGTCTCTCCATACTCACAACACTTGCTATCTTCGTGCATCATAAAACCCCATTTGTCCTTGACTCTCAAGCACAGGCTTACCTTTAAAGATTTAGTGTAAAAACCCCGAAGTATGTTATAGAAATAGATCTGCACCTTATGAGAAAGATCCTAGCTCTTGTGTCACCCCATTTTTTAAAATGTCGTCCTGCACATATGGTAGACATCAGTGTGATTGCGAAGCCTGCAAGGTGCAACTAGGTGTGAATTGTTTAAAACAGGACTGCCACCAAGTTCATATCCAAGTTTGTATTTGGAAAATCTAGAAGTGATTGTTCTTCACCTGCCCATGTCTAAAGCATAAAATCAAAACCTTCCATGCTATTCACTTTATTTTTTGTGCCGATTCTGCTCAAAGCCAACCTTTATTTTTCATTAATTTTTGTAAGGCTTGAAGCTGTTCCCAATGAAACCAATTGCCAAACTGATTGTGGGAGCCAGATCAAATCTGTAGTGTAATTTCCCCCCTGCCTTTTTATTGTCCTTGCTCCAAGTCATTCCTGTCTCATGCAAACTACAATAACTATGGCAAGCATTCACTTGATTTACTTTTGGGAAAAATTATCTCAACTTCCTCTCTGTGCATATAATATCTGGCAATGTACTGTAGTGCATAGCATATTGAGAAATGTCATTGATTATTAAGAGTTTAACATGATGAGCCATTCCATTCTTCTCTTCATTGAGACCAATTTTTTCTTACTCTCAGATAAAGTTACAATACTCTAAATAAATAAATAACCCCCTCCCATGACCTATTATGAGAAGTATCCCCTTGCAATGATAGTCTAAAAACATCCACATGGGTCAAGGTTTTTTCCTTTTTTTTTTTTGCCCCCCATTTGTTTTGGTTTTCATCTTTTGGCTTTATTATTTGGTCACTAAGCAAAAGGTTTGCTGGGTGTTTTGTTTTTTTTTTTTTTTTTCTTTTCCTTTTTTTAAGCTTGAGGGAGAATATGAATGTCATAAATATTTCATTTTCCCAGCACATCTTGCATTGTTCCTCACTTTCAGACCTTGCCAGCAGTCAACACAGTAGTAAATTTCAGCACCTGTGGACCTTTTTCAGTAATTTATGATTTCCATTAGATTTCCATTAGAGATGGACTAAAACAGTTTAGGAAAGCGCTAGCACCTTCAGCCATACGGATCCTGCCTGTCTCCAAGGAGGGTGGGTTGCATTTTGCTCTTTGTGCCCAAGCCTGCTGCCAAGGGTGTGGGGCTTCAGTTTGAGCTGTTGGGCCTCAATGCCAGCCAAAATGCCTCCTTGGTAAGAGGGTTCCATATCTGAGGAAGGAAAGGCAGGCTGATAATAGAAAACCAAGCTTCTTACTAAAAATGTTGCTGTTTCTGCCCCTGTAGTGCAAATTCAGCCCACAGTGACCGGGTTTGTTGGGTCACTGAAAGTGTCTGTACCTTTTACAAACCTGTAGCCACACTATTTATTGGCAGCACTCCATCCTGAGATTTTGTGGGGGTGCCTTCCCTTTCCTTCCATCTATCCTTCTCACACACCTGTGGTCTGGTACAGAGCTTTGGAGGGTAGTGGCTTTTTTGATGTTTTAGTATCACTAGGAAATATATTGGAGGGAGGCCTTAAGGAAACCAGGTAAGAAGTGTGGGGTTAATTTGATTGAGAAATTGGCTTGATATTCCCTCCAGGTCTAATGTGAGCTTACAGGCAGCCTGTGTTTGTTCCAGAACTAGGTTTGAACCTGGAAAATCTCCCACCTTTCAGCTCTTCATGCCTGCCACAAAGCGAGATACGGCAGCAAATAAATCACAGAGAATAATTTAGTCATGAATTGTCCATTGGCATTGTATCATAGCTTGAATATATTTCCCATAATAGCTCACGACAGTCCCACTGACATCCACTTGACTTTTATGAAGTTTTGCAGATTTCACTCTCATATGAGCAGCTCTGACTGGTGCATCATTGTAGCAGCTGATTCGAGGATTGAATATTAGACCAGATATTAGGTGAAATATTGTACTCATGGCCTTTTCTGGAAGCTGTCTTTTGGGGTAGAATTGGAATCCTGGTTGTTCTGTCAGTGCAGTGTTTATTAATTATTTTAACCAGCTGTACTACATCTCGCCACCATCCCTATGTAAAACTTTTCCTTTGTTGCCATCCTCCTGCCACCTTTCAGCATTGTCATTCCAGCAGTAGGGCACTCCGGGGTGCGTGGCTCCTGCTGGGATAACGTCACACTCTGAGCGCACTTCACAATGGTTTTCAGCAAGCTGAGGAGTGACATTATCTCAGCAGGACACCTGCCCTTCACCTTCCATATGGGGACCCACCTCGGAAAGGTCAACACTTGTGGTTTAAAATAATATTTTAGCCATTGCTATTCAGAATTCAAAGAAAGAAAAGAGGGAATGTCAGATAGCCATGAAATTCATGAAACCCATTAGTCCCAATGACAACTAGCCCCAGACATACACTTTGAACATTGTTTTACTTAGCTTTTAAGCCCAATTTAATTTTTTTTTTAAATGAACATTCTGCAGGATATTTTAACGTGTAGCTCAAGTGCCAACAGAGTAGCAATTTGCATTCTAAAAAAGTTATGTGTTTAAAAAATGCATTGCTGAATTAATATGCTGAGGGCTTTAGCTACTTTTATCTCTTTGCTTTGTGTCTAGTGCTTCTTCTTGTACAGTTTATTTTGGAATAGCAATAAATCTACTTAAAGGACAGTGAAATGGTGTCCTGGATGAGCTGAGTACACGGCTTGAACCAGCATATGTGTCTCATCACTGTAGTGTATCTTTCCTCCAGTGAAGCATCTACCACATATTTTTGGGGTGGAGGTATCTAAGAAATGGTTATATTCTCAAATCTTGGTCAAATAAGTCACACAGTTCCTTTTTGTGTTCGTTTTCCCCTCTGTATGAAGAAAGTAGCTCCTGGAGCCCAGTTTATAAAACAAAATGTTGTTTGTGGGAAATGGAACACATCCTCCACGTAAGTTTGATAGTATTAAATTTGCACCTTTTATTTTTTATCATTTATGCCACTAACAGCCAACAGCAGAGATGGCAAATGTAAAGAAAAACATCATATTTGTCACTGTTTTCTTTGATTTTACTGCTGATGCAATTCCAGAGACATTAGTGGAGTCTCACCAGGCTGGGTCAGGCAGCACTGAGCCATGCTGAGGCATTTTGATTTGAGAATCTGGCCGAGTACTTCTGGGAAATGTTTCTCAGTATCAGCTCAGCATGACAAGGGTATCAACTGGCTTGTGGATGGAGCTTATCTTCAGGGGTTAGGCACACCTTTGATTTGCTCAATATATATACTGTTGGATGCAACAGCAAATGGAAGGCAGTAATTCTGGCAGATGGGTTTAAGAAGTGTCACAGGGAGCAGATGAGCCTCCATTTACAGATCCCATTTTGACCCCTCTGTTCTAGCAAGGTTCTGTCATTCTGCCCATCACTGCACTTTCTGAAAATTGTGCAGATACTGAAGGACAGACAACAGAAGGATTTTTGTTTCAGTATTATAAGATTTCTAGACTTGTCTAAAGAAATGAGTCTGATTTTGCTAGATTTCTGTCTGAGTTTTCAAGCCAAGAGGATGTGGCTATGTTTTTATAAGCGCCCTCTCTTTAAATTCCCAAAAGAATCAAAACTGCTGTTTTCTTGGGAGTCTTCCATTAGTCATCAAGATCACAGGTTATTAATCAAAAATGCCTTTTGTTCAGAATTAATTTTTCACTAATTTTGTTCTAAAAGTATGTACCGTGTTTAGGCCTGCCAATAGGAATGAAATTACAGTAACTACTGAAAAGACATTTGAACAATAGTTGTCAAAACAGCATTGTCTTAGAAATGGATTAAAACAAGAAGCTCTGTTCTCTTCCAAAGGAGAGCTATTTCCATTGAGCTTGTTTTATTGATAAATTTCCAGAGACCTTGAGTAGTGGATTATTCTCTAACAATCAATGTTCTTACTTCATGTATTGTCTTTCCTACCACGTTTTGAAACATTATGGAGCATGTCAAGAGAAATCCATAAAAATTCAGTTGACAGTTGAAAGCATAGAATTAGTCAAAGAGGGTTTGTTTTTTTTTTCAGGGACAAAACACCCTTGTGGAGGGGTGTGTGAGTATGTGTGTGCATGTGTGTGTCTAAGGTAATCATGCTTTCAGCTGTACTCCAAAGTGCCAGTGCAGCCTAGGACTGATATCCAAACACCCAGTTTGGCCTGGACAAAAGGTGGGCCGTGTTGCATCACTGTAGAGTCTTACTTCAGGCAAGTTTTCTTCCTCTGTTTTCCATGAAGCTGTTTAATTCATAGAGCTTTGATGTTTAAACTGATCCTGACCTTCTGTGAGTACTTCAAAAAGGGAAAATTAGCTGCTTGGAAAAATAGAATGACTTAAATCCAGCAGTTTGGGGCACACGTGTTAAAGCCCCACTGAACTTGTGTTGACTTCTTCAGTTCTTTTGGGTATTATTTCCTGATTGACTTATAACTAGAGAAAGGTGTTAATTTTCAAAACTTCAGGAATCTCTGTTTATTGATCTGTCTTTGAAACACTGTTCTTGGTACAAGAAGAATTCATCAAGACACCGGGAGCTGCTCTAAACACAGGGTATAAAAGACTTTGATTAACTTTATTTTGGCTTTTACTTACCTCTAATGAGTAAAATGATTAATTGAATAACACTCCCTGGCTTCACTATAGTTGATGGTCCATAACAACTCCCCTGGTTCTCATAGTTTATAATTTAGCTGTCAAAATATTCTCTAGGTTAGATCTTGGCAAGAAAGGTCTTGACTTTGCTTTTTTTTTTTTTAAGTAACAAAGCAAATCTAGTTCAACTGTTTGTAAGTTACTGAAGTCAGTTGAAAATATCCCACTTTAAAATATGTGCCTGGTCAGTGTTAGGTAGTTATTATTTTGGGAGGATAAAAATGTAATACATCATTTCAAAGTATTTTAAACTTGCAACTTAGCTTTGCTAAGATTTATTATAGACTGGGATGTACATATATTTTCAAAGATTTTCAGGTGGGGGGAATGTCTCTACTGTATATTAATGGTAATTTTTGGAGTAGGTGAACTGATCAAATTTTCTTGGGTGATCTATACCTGCTTGGTATTTTGGAACTTTTTAAATTATTGTTTAAGAGCCTTATATTTTTAAATTACTTTTGCTCTTCAAGATTTAGTGCATTAAAATACATTTGGGCCCTGTTGGTATGGAAACCTAAGTTTCCTTCAAAGCAGGTTTCAGTTCTGATTCTGCAGGATTCAGCTTTGGGTCCTGGGAGAAGTTTACCACTCACATCTCTGAATTCTATTTTCCTGGAGGGAACACACCTCTCCTATGTGTTCTATTTTTGTTTTATCCCACCAGTTTTGGGGGCTTTTTGGTGATTAAATTCAGGCATCTGTTCCTGGGCAATCCTGTTTTCAAGTGGGTCTTTCCTATTCAACGCCTGTGGATATCCTTTGGTTGATTGAGGTTACTAATGGGCAGGTACAGCTGTTGGAGCACTGGCTGTGACTCGAGTCCTTCAAAAAGAGAGAGATTCTCTCACCTTTAAAAGCTTCCTGGAGGTTCAGGATAACACCTGAGCCCTACAGCAAGGGCAGCTTAGGAGAAGGTCCTGCCTCAGCTGTTTGCCCTCGGCAGATGGTTTTGTGGGATGGGACACATTTCACTTTTCGGAAGATCAGAGCCATGCAAAGAGCCAGCTCATGAAAGCAACGGTCTTCTTTCAGTAATTTTTGACGCTCCTTATAAATCATGCTGTTAAAATTCAAGCTAATTTTGCCCACATATTGTCTGGCTTGATGGGGTTATTCTTTTTTTTTTTTTTTTTTTTTTTGGTAATTAAAAAGATTTGATGAATTATGCTAGGAGTATTCCCTTCCATTACTATACCCCTCTTCCAGTATGTTTTGTTTCATTTTTTTTCCTTTTTTTTTTTTTTATATTTAAGTTCACTTTCTTAATCTTTTACATCAGCTTTCAAAGAAACAAACTCCGAAGTTTCCTAAATTGTTAACTTGACGTCTAAGTATCTCAGTTCCTATTCTGACATATTAAAAGTGTTTGTATGTTCAAGATTTCTTGCTTTGTTGTTATTTCTGGTGGAATTTTGCTATAAATTCTGTTTGTCAAAAGGAATATGCAGTTAAATATGAAGACTCTTCTGTTTTTATTAAGCCAAATTCTTGAAGGTACTAACTCCTTTTAAATTCTGAAGTTTTACTGATAACAGAAGATGCTTATTTTAGTGTAGACTGCTATATCTTCCTGTCTTTTTATTCACTCAGATTACTAAGATAGTAGTCCAAGGATATCCCAACAGTAAAACTGAATGGAGGAAAAGAACCTTCATAAATTCAAGGCCTTTCCTATAAAAATCTCCGAAATTTCCTTCCCCAAAAAAACCCATATAAAATCCCACGTTGTAAATATAAATTTCTACACATGGGCCAAATTCTTATCCAGCTAAAATTAACATCTGTGGCACTCAGGTTTATTAAACTAGTGAAAAGGTTTGCACAGATATTGCACGCTGCAGAAATCCTTTTTACTACTATAATAAAACATAAAATAAAACTGTCTGTGCTTCTCTATGTCAAAGCCACCCTTTTCATGCAACACCACTTGTTAAAAAAAAAACCAACTCTCTAACTGTTGTCTCTGTAAAACTATTTTATGAGAAGATAATCTAAAACTGTTTTATGAGAAGATAATCTGAAAGTCTGTCCAGAGTTTGTCAGTAGAATCAGATCACTGATAACAAGACCTGATGGTGAGATATAAAGCCATTTTTTGACTCATGGTACAAAGGTGGGCACTTGGAAGTTTTATAACAAAACTGAACAAAAAAATGTTGTCTTGAGTTGCAAGAAGCATCACTTAAAACGGCATCTGAAATACCAGTGGGTTTTAGCTGAAGACTTAAGGAAAACATTTCCTTGAGCATGGCTTTCAAAGAACCCTCATGTTTGAAGTGGGCTGATGAGATCAAGTTGTAAAATGAGTTCTGACGCATGTTCCTTAGGTTTATTTACAGTGATGTTGCATTTCATTCCTCACCAGCAGCATTTCCAAAACAGTTCCTTCTGAGGACTGGCCTTTTTAACTGTGCCAGTTTATGTCAGATGTGAGAATTCTGGGATCTGAAGTGATGCGAACTGGAGAGCTTGAATTTTCCAAGATCAATTTCTTTTTTGAACATGAAAAGTTGAAAGTGCCTTAAGCAGTAACATTTTCAACTCTCACTTTACAATATTTATATATTCAAGAACTACCAAGTGGGCTTTCCCACCTGGTTATTTGAAGAAGTCCACACAGGGTTGGTGTAATTAGTACTACTGTTGAGATGAAACATGAAAAGTCTGTGAGTAACATCTACTGCCAAAGTGAACTTTACGGTTAATAAATTCGGCAGTACAGAGGTTATTTAGTCAGTAATTAAATGTAAGAGTCAATATTTAAGTCCAAGAAGAAATCTTGAGAATCTTGATCTTGTTAAACTCCTATCTCAATTACATGATCAAAGCCACTAGAAGTATTTTTCTTTCTGAGTATCACTTTCAAAGTCACTGACTCTTCTTCCACAGGGAGTTTGATTGTTGACTTCACTTGAAGTAGATCAACACTGAGCTATTTTGAAAAATCCTCCCTGATACTTTCTCAGAATAGAGACATCTGAACCTTCTGAGGTTAACCCATCCTTGGTTTAGAGTCATCATCATGTTTTGTAACACCTCTCCTGCCTGTTCTCAGCTGAAGTTGTTTCTAATGTGAGAGAAAAAAAAACAAAGCAGTTTTAATTTTCTTTTCTTTCTTTTAAGAACTAGAATAAGCAGCAGATTTAGTGAATTTGCAGTCAGATTTGTATAGTGATATTTTTTGTCTCTGTAAGGGTTATCAATCCTATAATTTTTGTTCTTTGATTTTCAGTTTGGTTATGAGAGGGGCTTTATTGAGCTTTTGTTTTGGTTGGTGTTTTTTTCATTACCAAGTGTCTGTTTTGCCCGTGATGGCACCAAATAATGTGAGAAAACTCTGAAGAAAGCTTCTCTTTTCTTAAGAGGGACCTTGTGGCTAAAGCAAAAGCATCCTTCTGCCTTATTTTAGTGAGTGAATTGGAAAACTGACTGGATTGAAAAACTGTAAGTTGAATTTGAAAGCATTGCCTCAGACACTTTTTTCTTCTTGGAGTGGAATTTTCCAGTTACATATACAAAGTTCAGGACTTTCAGCAGTCTTAAGTAGTGGGCAGAAATGTAGAAACTTCAGCAAGTTGAGAAAATACATGTGGGCTATCAATGCCTGTACTCACTGATATTCATTGATATTAATTTATTTGGAAATAAATCTTGCTATTAGAAACATTGAGGAGGGTGAAATTGGGACTGGATCTTTGGCTGGGATAAACTAGTATAGCGCTTTCAATTCCAAATATTTGAAATTGTCAGTGCTGAGCATATTGTGAAATGACATCTGTCATATGGAGTCTGAAAAAAAAAACACCACCTAAACACACAAACTGTTTAATTCTCATCTGATGTAGTAGACAAACCTGAGATGCTTACATCAACCAAGAAATTAGATCAATAATGTGCCTTCAGTATGGCTGGCTTATCTCTTTTCATTTTATAGTAAAGCCCATTTCACATCCTTCCCTGTGGTACATACAAATGCTGAATATTGAACTTTTCTTTTTCTCCAGTGATTTTCCTACAGTTTCACTCGGCCAAACTCCTACTCTTTTTTTTTTTTTCTGTTATTTCTTTTTTTTCTGTTTAAGTTAGTTAAATAACAACATGCACCTGTCTCCCAGCCTATTAATCAGGCTCCTAGTAAAACAGTTGTACAAACTGTACAAATACTAAGAATCTGCATATTTACATGTATTTACCTTGGAATAAATTCACATTGATGTTTCCATAAGAGTTCACATTCTTATTTTTAGAGGTTTTTAAATTTTTTTTTTTTTTTGGTTGGTTAGGGTTTTTCTTCAATTCTTAACATGCAAATGGGTATTTGTACTTAGTTTATATTTCTGTGAATGATAAATAACTGTGTGAAAATGGTGCACTGCCTAGATACACAAAGGATTTTTATAAAGGAGTTTTCTAAGTAACAAATAGCTGATTTATGGCAACTTGTACCCTTGAAAATTAAGGATTTTTTTTCAAGTTTCATAATATATTTAGAGGAGCTATACTCTGTATTATGCAAATTAGCAGCATCCTCTTATCTTCTCTCCCATTTGTAGCATCCTTCACGGGTGCTTCTTGGCTATGCGTGGGTGAAGGATAATTTGAGTGCCCTCTAGCACTTGAGTGCCTGGTGTTGCACAATCAGGGAATCTGGTGTCACATTAAGGCAATTCTTATAATATAATCAAAGTTCTGATGTTGTACTGTCCTTTAGATGAAACAAACTAATGAAATGTATTGACCCTCCTTGCGCGCTTCTGAAGCAAAATGACTAAGCGGTATTGAAACTACATGAAATACATTGACATTGATTGTGGAGTCTGCTTTCCCCGAGTCACTTTGGTGGCTGATTAAAGTGTCACATTGACAATATAGCCCCTTTTGAACAGGAAATTAATACCAGCCTGGTGGCAAGGAATGTTCTTCCAGACTGTAGCTTGCACTATCCCCACTCCTCAGAAATGAATCGGGGGTTCAGCCTACTCCAGCGTGGCACACAGCTTTCCCTGATTATAGCACATGTATTGAAATTGCAACCACCATGAGGTAAAAAAAAAGGAGCTTGTGACATTTTATGTTTATTCTCGTGATTCAATATGTGTATTACTGATAGGAATTTCAACAAAGACTTAACATGAACTATGTATTTTCAGTCAGTTAAACTCCACTGAAAGTACGAGTAACATTAACTCTGTCTTTCTAATCCATCTATCATTTGTTTGAATACATAAAAGCCTTTGTTTTACTGTGTGGCTGATGTATGCACAAGTTGGGGGAGTGTCTATAGATTGGGATATACAAGCACAGGAAAAAAAAGTGTGTTTGACAGGCAGAGGGAGAGAAAATTATGTATTCAAGTGAATGGTGCAATGCTAAAAAGGAAGGTGTGAAGCAGGTGGAGCAGCATGGGAAGCTTGAGGATAGGATCACCCCGAGATCTCACGGCCTGTTTCTCCATTCCAGGAACATCCTTTATAAACAGCTTGATGTAGGGGAAATTGAAGCAATAGAAAAGGAGCTGTGGCACAGGAAACAAATATTTATTCGTTACTAAGTGAGAATCTAAAATGGAAAACTATACAGATGTAGAAAACAGGAGTTCTGCCCTGGAAAGATCAAATTCTAGGCCTATCACCATCTCACAGCACAGTTCATCCTTTCTGAAATTAAAGGAAGATGCATTTTTGAGCACTGTGTTATCCAGCCATGGTTTTCTTTCTTGAGACGAACTTTGCACTGAAGCTGTAGTGAACACGCTGGTTTATACCAGCTGACACAACAACTCCACAGGCTGTGTCCCCTTACACCTATTCCAATCCTCAGTTGCTCAGACAGCTGCCTCTCCTGCAGTCTCTGCAATTCTCCACAGCACTGAACCTTACAAAACTCTCATTTTGAGTGCCCCAGATCACAGTTTTCACTTCTGGGTCTTAGACTGGCTACTCAATTCTCATCATATGAGCCAGCTGCCGGCCAAATTTCCCTCCTTTCCCTGGGCAGAGTTATGGAGGGGAACATGGAAGGGGAAAAAACAGTTTTCTTATGAGATGTTTAAGTGTGATGCTGGAGAATAGGCTGGCCAAAGAAAACTGTTCAAGGCTGGAGGAGTTAGGATAGAAAAGGAGGTAGTAAAAATTCTTGCCTTGCAGTCCAGCAGGGAAGTTTTTTTGCCTCATTAACTTGTGAAACGGTTTGGGGATTTTCTAGAAGGTATCACAGGAGTGCACGGCAACAATATGGCCATTAATAATGGTTTTATTACCAGTTAGCTGTACAGATAATTCCTGCGTATTTCTTTCCACATCCAGAGTTCCGCATTCGCTCTCTGTGCACAGCTACTCTGAGCTGGGGCTGGCCAGATAGCACCCCATGAAAAGATGTCTGTCAGAAAATACCTGACTGGGAAAAATGGTAGTGTTTTATGGAGATGCTCTGACCACAGAAACTAAACAGGTCTCTGCTGGAACCAGCCACCCAGCAAGGAGCCAAATCCTGGTGTGCCAATAGCCTTTATGCCAGGGTCTCAAAGCCAGTGGAGTTTCCAAGGGACTGACAGACAGTCTTGGGCTTCCCAGCTGCTGGGTGCAAACTCCCCCAGGTTCCCTGACTTCTCTGCTATCAGCCTGGCCCTGTGGGTTCTCCAGATGGAAGAGCATCCAGCTGGGAGCCTGGCAGTGCTGCCCTTGCCTGCCTCAGCCCTGGGCACCTTGTTGAGCAGGATCCTGTGGGAGCTTTGATCCCTCCTTGGAGAGCTTTGGGTCACCTGAGATACCTGAAGGGCCCGTAATCCCCGAGCCATCCCCAGCTCCATCCCAGGATGCTGCAGCATCCCCCTGCCATGAAGCAGAGCGATCCATGCAGCCTGTGTTCAGTCTGGGTGATTTGTTGGAGGGATGGAGAGGGTGGGAAGCCCCTTTCTAACTCGCCCCTTCTGGAGTCTGTGGCTCCTTGTTCAGGAACATTGTTGTTACTTTCAGCGCTGCTCCTGCTGTTGATCTTGGCCTTTGCTTCTGTGATTTCTGTTCCCCGCTGCACTACTTAGGTGAACAATAAGTTCCATTTCCAGCAGTGGTCGGCCTCCTCTCTTACCCCTTGCCTGCAGGAATTTCTTTTGTTTGGTTTGATATTTTTAGTCAAGCTGTGTTGTAATAATAAGAACAAGACCATGGGTATGCGAGATTCCAGCCTTCCTTCAGTTGCCATGGCTTGCCTTTGCGCGTTGTTATTGCTTTGGATGAGCTACTGCTGCTGCTGCAGCCCTACTCCTTGATTTCTGCTTCTTTAATACTGTTCCCTGCCTTACTACAAAGTGAACAGCGGTGCTTGTTCTCTCTGTCTGACGTCTTGAATCCACCCACGAACCCATTATTTTCTGTAACGGCCAAAACTGGTGTAGGAGGGGGGGAAAAGAAGTTAAATGAAAACAAAAAATAAAATAAATAAATGAGAATAAAATCCTATGTGCTTTGGGACTGTTCTCTGCACTGTAGAAAGTGCTTGTACACCCTGTTGGACGTGCAGATCAGGATGGGACTCTGAGCTCCTTGTTTACACTGTACCCAGGATGTGCTGTGCTGAGAATGAGGACACCGAGGGGCCCTGGAGGTCACACTGAGCTGAAAACTCTGGTCTGTGAGAAATTATGTCCCACTGTTGTCTTAAAAGCTGCAGAAGCTGTGGTGGTGAGACCAAATCACAGATATGCTTAGAGCCATGTATATGTGGAGACAAGATCTGAGGGAAAAATAAACCAACATCACCCCACTCTACCTGTCCCCCTGTGGCCACTGAAGCGCTAGAGGGGCACGGACTTGGCAGAGATGCCAAGGATTAAGAATGGCTCTGCCATCAGCTTTGAGGAAGCTCTAGTGTCTGATGGAAGTTTCAAGCTGCTCTGAACCCTCAGTACTTTTCGCAACCGCTCATTTTTGCCATTGTTAGAACTGATTTATTAACATTTAAAACATACCCTTTCATTTCCACTTCTTTCCTTTATTTCCACACGTTTCCATCCTGGCATCACTCTGATAGAAGGGACTGAGTAACAAAAATCTGAACACTGAACATCTGAGAAAGTTCCCCAAAGTACTGCTTTTCAAAATTTTCCTCTGTGATTTTAGCCAACAAAAACATTAAGGTCACAAAAACTCTTGAGCCAAAGTAGGGACATTGCAGTATGCTTTGTCTGCCTAAATTTTAGGTTGAAAATAGTTCATTTTATCACATGAGTAGTTTATCCCATTAAAATTTATTTTCTGAACTAATGAAGCACTTTGAATACTTCAGTAGAAGGTTACCAGTAAACAAAATTTGTTTGACCTATTTCTGTGAACCCTTTCCTAGGCCTTACTATGTGCAATCTGTGCCCTGCTGCCCTTCTCCACAAGCTGGGCTTTCACATGGTATTTTAAAAACAGATAATTGGATACTGTCTTATTTAACAAACAAATAAACCAACCCATATGTATATGCATAGATAAAATATCTATATAATGTATCTTTTTATATATATATATTTTAATATATACACATACACACACACACACATATATATATATAAAATAAGGAACATATTTTTGCAGCTGTGGTTAGTCATTCAGCTTACAGTACAAAGCCCTTCCCTCTATATGTAGGTGCAGGCTGCTGGAAGTCTTTTGGCTCTGTTTTTATGATGGTTAGCACAAAAGGGTACCTATTTCATCTATGTAATTCTTCACCTTTTGCACTGAGGGAGCTTCCTTGGAGAAGACTATAACGTTTTCCTGATTGCTCTTGTAAGCAATCCAAAAATCAAGGAATCTTATGTAGTTTCCTTTAATGCAGTCTGGATGATGAATTTACATCTATATATCAGAAACACTGTCTTCTGCCCTACATTACTAATGTCAGAAAATTGCCACTATATAATTCATCAAAGTATTTCTATAGACTCCCCCTTTATTATCTCTTCTCTTGCAAACGGTATAATTTGCCTTCATTCTATGTCAATGAGAGGAACTTTAATCTTGGATACTGCTGTATAAGGGGCTGTACACATTAAAAGAATGGCCTGCATAAAAATATAGATTAGGAGCTATTTATTAGCAACTGCAAACATGGCAACAGAAGTCTTTTTAAAAGCAACTTGAAAATTTTGCTTAAAATGGTCATATAATGAAACTCTTTTTGCACTGTATGTGTTTTAATCAAAATTATTTTCCTAGAGTTTCTTTTACACTAAATAGTATAAGCTGAATTCTAAGTTATGCTGCTTTAGAAATGTGTGGAGCCCTGAAGTGGATTTAACTGTGAGAAAGTCTCAATATCTCATAGTCATGCTGTACCTTTCACCCTAAAATATCCTAAAGTACTTTTCACACGTAAAAACCTGATATGTAATTGCACCTGCTTCAGATATAAAATGCAGCAGTTGTTTAATGGTGCACAGAAACACTAGACAAGGGTATGAGGCCAGAAATTGAAGAATACAATATCCAGCTGAAAATCCAGGTGGGATTTAGGATGGCAGGATGTAATTGCTTCAATTAGAATTTTGTGAGAATAATATATTTAATAGGTGCAATTCCTGGCCCTATTGGAGTCAATGAGAACATTGCTGCTGATTACAAATGAGGTTGGAATTCCTCTCGTATCTCTACCTTTATGAAAACTTTAATGAAATACTGTAGTCAGAATTGTTTGCGGGATTTTGATTTTCTCATCTCCTCCAGAAGAATTGGCTTGATCCTCAGCCCAGCATTATAGCTATGAAATCTTGTTAAGCACCTGTTTTACACCCGTAAAAGGGAGAGGAGAATTGGATCCAGCATCTCCTGTGGCCTTTCCCACCAGCGTGGGATATTGGTTCATTCCAGCTCAGATAGAAATGTCAGCTGCAGAATCAGCCTGACGCACACAGCTGTTCCATGGAGGTTTCCAGTGAAAAAGTAATTTCCCATACAAGTACCCAGGCTGAGAGCTCCTGTGCTGTGCTGAGCCTGTCAGCTCTCACGTGGTTGGGTTTTATGACTGTAGGCCATGTTTTAAAATATCAAATGTTTCTTTTCAGGCACTGTAGAATGTTAATAGGTAACGGGGAGGAAAGGATTGTGATTGCAGAGATTCACAGGAAGTATAAGCTGTGAGGCTTAATGTATTTCTGTGGTGAATCAGGAAAATATTTTATTCTATCCATTCATCTCCCCTTTCCCTTTCACTCTGTCCTGTTTCCTCCTCAGTTCTTTCAGTATCCAAAGGGTTTGATGCTAATCTTAATGAAAATCTTCTATTGATTTGGTTTAGATACTGAGCTGTGTAATGCAAATACCCATCTGTGAGCTGTTTGCTTCCCTTGAAACACTCTTCCTAAAGTGCAAAAAAAAAAAAAAAAAAAAAAGAATAGGTGTAAAAGCATATAACCAGATCCCTCACCCTACCATTACCATATCTGCAGGCACGTGCTCTCACTGCCTCACATCTGGACTTTGGAATGGCCTTCCCCTGTTGCATCTGTGTGGTTTCTGGGCCAAACCCTCTGAACCTGAGCTGCCCATCCAGCCCAGAGCGAGGACAGGGAGAGTCTCAGGTGTCTGTGCCTGTCTCTGTAGATCTGTCCCAAGGAGGACCCCAGCACAGCTGGGATACTGCAGTGGACGTTTGGCCCATCTTGAATGAGTAGCTATGGATCCTCTTGGTTTGGGGCATTTTCTTGCCCAACATCAACTGGGAATACTGACTCAGTGTCACACCCAGACCTTGCTGTGCAGGAGTATTTGAGTGGAGCAGTGTATGTGAAGTGCATTTTTCTTACATGTCTGCTCATCACCTGGGAATGAGATTTCTGCACAGGGAAGAGACTGAGAATTTCTGTGAGGAGGCCTCAGTTAGAGAAAGTTTAAATTCTTTGTATTACATCCTGACATTGCACTGCTGCAGAAAGTTTGATTATACCAGAGAAACTGCTGTGACTTCCCAGGCATGAAGTACGAGCGCTCTAAGCAATACCCCAAAACTGATCCAGCAATGTCCCATACAGATACTCAGGGAAGGGTTCATACCCTCGCACTACACGAGCAGAGCTGGAGGCTTTCAGCACTTCCACTCAAAGAAGAAACCAAAGTGAGCAGAAGCTGTTCAAGAGCTCAGCAGCTCTTCCCAGTTCCAACTGGATGCCATGTGCTCAGGTCTTACCCTGTGACACTTCAACCCCAGTGCCTGAGGACAGATCCAAAGCCCTGCCACAGTGTCAGGGAAAAGACATTTCCTTTCTTCCTCTCTAAGATAAACAGTGAATTTTAAAAAGTGATTTACTTGAAAGCTACGAATTTTTTCTCATTTCATGCCCCAGCTTGCTTCTAGGTTGTTGCTGTGATTTTTTATTTTATTTTATTTTTTTTAACTCATAACACGTGGACTCTTTCAAAAACACCAAGTATTTGAGATAAAACTACTCTCAGCCTACGGCATAAAATGTAGGGCTACATGAAAGTAAAAAAGGATGAGAGCTTTTCAATCAATTTGATGAAAAATTTAAGTTAATTAAAAGAATGCTCAATTTTTCCCTAGAAGGCGACACTGATCTTTATTATTAATGCATACCAGTGTTTCATAACTGTGCATAATAATGGCCTGTAACATCAGGCACAGCTTCATCCCCAGCTTAATTTGTTACAAAATCTTTTTTGGTATTCTTAAAGCATGCCCTTTGCCACTGTATCTCTGGTGCTCTTGGGCTAATTCCCAACTCCTAAAGGACGTCTTATTTTATGCTCACACCTGAGAATTAATTTATCAGATTGTTTTTTCAGTTTAAAGCTTTTTAAAAAATAATAAAAAAATTAAAAGGCATGTAGAGACCCTTCACTGCTTGGCTTTCATATTACTTTTCTAGTATTCATATTCAATTAGTGGAAATAGCAGTACAGGAACAAATATTCCTAAGGGCTAGAGATGTGGAGTAGGAGAAAAGGAACAGAAACCAGTCTCTGAGTGATAGACACCTAATGTTTCATTTTCTTCTGTGTACATCAATGGTGAAAGTGTCTTTCCAAGAAGATGGGGGACAGGTATTAAAGTAGGATCTTGGAAAGACAATAGCTAGGTGGGCCTTCGTTGCTGTTGTTTTCCACAGTTAGTGCAGTTAATTGTTAACTCAAGTTGGTAAAGATTTATATTTTAGAGCTGACAGCTGAGGCCCAGTTCCTGCCCTCCACTAATAACTCTGCATACAAGGAATAAGAGCCCTCACACCTTGCTTGAATTCCATCCCTTTTTCCATCAAATCCCAGGCACTTTCCCGAAGGACCTAACTGTGGAGCCACCAGGCAGTCTAGTGCTTTCCAGATCGATTGAGGTAGATGGTATTTTGGATTTTCCAAGAGCTGAATAGCCCTTGTGTTTAGGGAGCTTAAGGTGATGAAACTTCCCAGTTAGGGACATTCCTCCTTCAGTAGGAGGAATAAGACTATGCCAGGCTATCTATCGGGACTGATGTAGGGGTGACATGCAAGTATCCCTTTGTACTGGGGGGAACAAGAGGAGAGGTAGATTGAACAGGCAGGTAAAAGCAGATCCACAGTCTGTAACTGTTACTGGACATTCAGCTCATCATATAACAGGGAAGAACTGGCACTACTTTGAAAGCCCCTAATTCTCATGGCTACATCTGTCTCAGTGGATGTACAGGGTTATCTTGGTCTGGGAAGCCACTATCTTGTCCTGATCCCTGCACTACACTTCCAGTAGGCTGTCTGCAGGCATTGAGAAGTGGTAATGGCCAGGTAAATGATCACTGGCGACTGTGAACCCCTGTCTAATTTGTCCATCTGTATCTCTTCCCCTGTTAGCCAGGTTAAAATCTTAGTGACCTGATGTCAGGTAGTCTTGTTGCTCCATTGCCTCTTTCCACTTTTCCACTCATGTCTCCTAAATACACTTTTACTGGAAACTCATAGGAATTATACTTTAAGTAAGTAAATAAGCACTGTCCCGTAATACTGGGTTTGATCATAGGGTAATGAGGGCTCTGTTCTGAACAGAGTTTTTGGGAACTAAAATAACACATCCATTTTCTCTTCTGCTTTAGAACAGAAGTTAAAGAAATTTAGTACAGTACTTAAAGGCTCCTGAGACTGGTACTCTCTGTGTTGTCCCAGCATTAGGTAGAAGGATGGATCAATCCCCAACCTGAGCAGTTTACAGGCTACGTAGACATGAGGCACAAAAGGATGCCATCCCTACTAAACAGGGATATAAAAGGAAATCCTCAAGATTGAAAAAAAAGGATGACTTTTTGAAGCTTCATGTTGTAAAGAACCAAAGTGAAGGCTGCTTTCTTTCTTTTTCCTGTCTACTTCTTTTACTTCTAACATATAAACTGTAATAAATACAGAGGAAGGTAAACATAGTATTTCTTTCTCCCTTTAATAAATATGAAACAGATGTGTAAGCCCTCAATAAAGAAGAGAACTAAAGAAGGGAGAGTGGGAATAAAAGTAAATTCTCGGTTACATAACATCCATCAAGAAGATGGAAAAAGCCAAGCTGGGAGTTGAAAGCAAGATTTAATGACAAGGAATGGTGATAAAAAAAGTTCATAGCAGCTGAGTTTTATGGTAAGACTTGTAACCAAGAGTCCCCTGGCCAAACTGGTTGTTTCTGTCTACACATCAACACACCCAGAGTCCTGAACCAACCCTTGCTTGCTGTTGCAGCAGAACCCAGGTGCTCTGGTGTAGCCATGGCAGATGGGGAGGAATTTGCACCCTTTGCAAGCTGCATCCACGGTGTGGGGTTGTCTCCTGCTCCTCCCCAAGAGCATGATGGCACCCTGCACAGTGGGGATCAGTAGGACAGGCTTACATGCAGAGCTGGTTGGAATTCCTGTGTTCCAGGGGAGCTTTCTGGTTTGTCCAGGGGCTCAACTTTGACAGCCTCCTCCATCCCTAATGACTGTTCTGACCCCAAGTGGGTAGTTTTGCTGGGATGGACTTCCGCAATCTGCGCTGCTGGAGCTTTCTACTTTGCATAAATAATTGAGCATTCATTAGAGCAGGATCTTGAGCCTGGGTTTCCCATAGCTGAGGTGAGTGCCCTGACCACCACACTATTGATTTTCCTACACCAACTGATCAATAATTCATTGATCTCATTGGTGCTAATTGGCATAGGGGGTGCCCACAGGATGTCTGGTGAGAGCAGGAGACACATGTAACCCCAATGACAATAATACCATGTTTTACCTAGTGGCAATAGCAAACACTGCTCTGTAAGATGTGGGTGTCTGGTGTAGCTTCAGGTATCCCATCTTGCATGTGATCAAACAACCTCCCACTAATGATTCCAGTGGAAATGGCAATGCCACTCGACATAATAAGCGATAATTGTATATCTTCAGTAAAAACAACATTTCTGCCTAATCATGAAAAGCACAGTTGAGCTACAGTCTGAACTGACTCAATTTATGTAACAGGATCCCGCTGTGTTTGCCCAAATTGGCATAGTTCCTCTCCAAGGGGCTGAAAACTGACGGCAAGTCCAGCATGAAGCCTGTTGTTATAGGAAGTGTAGGGAGTAGCACAAGTATATTGTCAGCCTTCAAGTGTGCCTTTAGGTGGTCACCACATCCTGAGATGCTGCTGATAGAACTAGATGACATACCTCTGAAGGCCTGCCAAAAGATTCAAACAGACAGTATTGAAGACTCTTGCTCTGCTTTTCTTAGCAGTTTACTATTTCCCTTCAGAACGAATATGAAATTATGCTGCTGTGAAGAAACCCACAGTGTAATGAGGGAGACTGGGAAAGATTAGCCAAGGCAGATAATGTCTTGTAAAGAGTATCTCTTTGGCACCTTTGATACCAATTATACCGTGACATCTCAAAAGGAAGTCACCTGTCTTAGCTGAGGCAAGATATCCAAGGAAATCTAACAAGCGTTTTTTTCAGTTCATTGTGCAATGAACATAAGCAATGATATAATAATCATTTCCCCTGGTGTAGCAGGAAAAAAAAATTAAGTGAAATTAGTTCTCAACATGAAACCATTATGAGCTGTAATTTATTTCAGAAAGTGGAAAGTGTTAGGGAGAAAAGGAAAAAAAAAAAAAACCAAAACCAAACCCTTTGCTGATAATTTGTTATGTTCTAGACCCAGCAAATGACCTTATACATATGGACTTAAGTATACTCAGTGGGTACAATATATCTAAAATGACACAGAGGATTGAGCCTAATTGATATCATTAGAGCCCTGGTCCTTTTACACTTGGCCTTTGAGATGTTGGTGTTACCAAGAAAGCTGCTTTTGATTTATTTTGCTTTTCTTCTTCATCCTTTTGCTCTCTCTCTCTCTTTCTCTCTCTCATTTCCCCCCACCCCTCCTTCTCTCAAGTTCTGCTCAAAGGCCAGACCCGTGGAGGTTAGGAACTCCTGATCCGATCCAAGGGCTGCAGTGCTACAGATTGCAAATTCATTTCTGAAGTGATAACTTCTAACAAGAGGCACTTGGTACTTTTGACCAGTGTGCTTCTTAGGGGGAAAAAAAAAAAAAAAAACAACACAGGAAAAGAAGAGTGTATGGATAAAATACCAGCTACATTTATTCCAGGTGACTCTCTTAGGGGTTAGCATGTGCTTTTGTGCTTTATCTTTAAAGGGGATATTGTTTGGCAACATGTTGGAGAAAGCTCAAAGCTCCCAAATAAACTTAGGAAGTAGCACATGCGTCATGTTTCAGAGAAAATATTCTCTCCTGCTTTAATGAATCCTGCTACGATTGTCACTTGCAAATAACGTGAACTAGGTAGTTCTACAGAATGAAGGCAAACCTAATAATCTGAGTTTGATGGTAAGTTGTTTCTTACTTAGCTGAAAAGATCTAGTTCAGGATTGGCTTTAATTATGCTCACAGGTTTCATGTTGATTTAAGAATTCTCCCTCTGTCATAAAAGCCCAAATATCAGGTACACAGGACAGGCCCAGCAGTACTCAGAGAGTAGTGTACTCAACATTGTGTAGATTGGTGTGGCTTACGAATTTTTGAGTGGGTTTTATTTTTAACTCCTGAATTAGATTTAAAAGAAGGTCATATGCTCTTCCCTTAAAAATTCTACAGGGAATATGGTACAATTAATTCAATATTTTATTGTTTTACAGACAAACCTTGAATGTTGTCACTGAATTTGTACAACATCTTCTTTATAAATAAATGCAAACTACTTCTGTGCATCCAGCATTTCCCAAGAATGTTAATGTGCAAAAAATAATAGCACAGTACAGGAGCAAATTTTTTTCCCCCATACTGATCAAATGCAGGTTTGGCTGAGGCTCAGTTAAAATGCTTCATCAGATATTCATGGAAAAGGAATGAGATTTAGCCATTTGAATGAACCTTTAGTAAACAAGAGGAAAAGAAAACACACATTGGAACTGGCAAAAAGAAATTTCTCTACTTAGAAGTCACTTTTACCTGCATTTTAACTAAGTTAGCCTGGACCTGATCCAGTGGTCCCTTAAGCCAGTGGATCCTGAGTTAGATCATTAGTTCAGGTCAAAAGAGAAAGACAGGTTCCAGACTACTCAAGGACAGCAGTTTCCTTGCTTTTTTGACTGGGCTGGAAGTCATAATCAAAGGAAGCTTGGTGTTCTGTGATTTCATTATGGTGAGTAACTGGCTCTTCTTGAGAAGCAGTTGTTGCAGGGTGATGGGGATTGGCATTCAAGTGACCTTGCATACTTGAGCCAGCATCCCCAGT
This sequence comes from Lophotriccus pileatus, assembly GCA_035583135.1. Classification (NCBI taxonomy): domain Eukaryota; kingdom Metazoa; phylum Chordata; class Aves; order Passeriformes; family Tyrannidae; genus Lophotriccus; species Lophotriccus pileatus. Next base: position 4,407,497 of record JAWWES010000018.1, on the reverse strand, counting down.
TGCTGATGACAATCAGAGCCATAAAACCTGTAATGCAATTGTTCCACCAAGTCCAGCAGGTATTAATGCAAGCTCTGGATCTGGCAGGACTCTACACTGGTCTGAGCATGGTTTTGGGAGAGTGGAGACTTATTAGAAAAGCAGAAAAAAAAAAGAGTGAAAGAAAATATTTTAATTGAAAACATGAAATCAAAAACAAACCCCTACCCTACATCCTGTATTCATCTGCTAATTGAAAATGGGAGACTTGTGACCCCAAAGTGCTTTTGAGCACATCCATTGCCTGTCCTTGCTGCCCTCAGAGAGGCAGAGTGCCATGGCACACACTGTGCACGGAGAGCAAAAGGGCAGAACAATTAAAAGGAGAAATGCAAAGTACAGTTCTTGAAATGTCATGCACGTTAACAGCACAAAATGCCAGTTGGGCTCCTCATCGTGTTTCCTGCATCCTTCTTTTCCTTTCTCCTTTATTTTTTTATTTTTGCCTTTTCTTACTTTTTGTGTCCATGCATGTTGGAAGGCAACTGTGGAAGCAGAGCACACACAGTTATGAGCACAGCACCATCACCTCCACTCTTTTGATTCATTTTGCCCATCCAGCACCCCTAACCCCCCCCCCCCCCAAAGTCTGACTGTAAACCTCCCCCTGCACCATTAACACCCATTACCAGCCAGTGTGTTTTTACGGTCAGGGAGCAGTGTTGCTTAGGCCTCCCTCTGGGCTCAGACCACATAACTATAAATTTACTCTGGAGCCTCTTCTTTCCTTGTTGGCTTGCTACAACCTCAGGCCTTCCTCTCTCCTGCACTTTTTCCCTGCTTTTCTCTCGTTGGCATATGCACCTTGACCCAAACAGCCTTGCACATATGCAAGATACAAAAAGTTCACCAGCTGTGATCAACAGTAAATAAATCTTGATGCCAGTATTAAGTTACAGCAATTTTATCCTCTCTCTCTTCCCTTCTCCACCCCTTCATCGATGGGAAAAGAATATGAACTTGACATTTGGTCACTGAAAGCAGATGGATGAGGTAGGTCAGCATTAGGTGTAACCCTAGCACTGTTTCTTTGGGTTTCCTGAAGGATGGAGCTAAAAGAATTCTCCTGGTGGGTCAAAGGCCACATTAGTCATTTGCTTAAAGAAGAACTGTGCAGAATTAATCAAAATGAAACACAGGTTTTCATGTCTCTCTCTTATTCAGAATCTCTCGGTCCTTTTTTCCATTCCTCTTAGAGGAAGCAATATATTTTATCCTTTTACACCTTGTCCTGCAGAGGTTTTGTTCGGAGTGGTGTCACAGGCCTTCCCCTTCTGTGTAGAAAACCATTTTAATCAGGATAAAGCCTCCATGTGATACTTGTAAAGGTCATCTGAAGCTGGTGTGTTAGTACCAGTGCAACCAGAAAAAAAAAGACTCAACCCTTCATGAAGAAGTTTTGAGTTGAAAAGAATGATTCTATTCACTGCATTTTTCCAACTTAAAAGGAAAGTTAAAAGAGCAGCTCTAACACTCAGAAGCAAAAAACTTTACATATTTTGTTTCACTATAACCTGAGGAGAGCAAACTATTCAGGGAGAAAGTCTTTCATTCTCGTTTCAAGAGCTATACCTCAAAACTGATTAAGAGCCTGACCTTACCATAAAACAGGTCACAGTAATATTTTTAGGGGGTCCTTTTTTTTTTTCCTTTTTTTTTTTTTTTTTTTTTTTTGAGGTTGTTATCTTGGTCAGGGAGGTACCAGGGTATTTATGGTTTACAGTTTAAATCATCTCACAAAGGAAAAAGTTTCTTTGGACTGAAAGCTTTCGGCAGCAAACTTTCACCTGCTATGTGAACTGCTCCCACTATTTGGCACACTTGCCTATGGAAGCTTAAAATAGTACCTCAGGATTTTGGTTTCTCTGGTTATTTTTTCCCCCTCTTCTTTTCTTCCCTCTTTTTCTAATGCTGGAGCTTCTGATTTGGGATTCCTGAAAACATGTTATTAATTTATTTGGGATTTGTGAGACTTGGCATTTAGAATAGGACAAAACGTCATTAGTCTTCAAGAACTTTCATGTTCCTTAGCTGCTTCCCAGCCATGCCCAGCAGTCTAAAATACTCTTCTTCCCCCCAGCACCATGGTGAAGTCACCACGTGCATTCTAGAAACCATCTTCTTGTCAACTCAGCTGCAAACCAGTTGAATTTCCACTGTCCTGCAAAATAATCCAGTTTATTCAGATGCATTTATAAAGCAAACAGCAAAACCACCCACTGTCAGTTGCTCACACATTGGCATATGCACGCACAGACACCTTCAGCAGCCCATATAGCACTGACAGTATGCACAGCTGTTATATTTTACGCTATTTGATGCTCAATAATTAGCGCCTGTTAAGGAAAAAAGGAGAGATGCCACACTACCTTGCAACAAATAGCAGGAATCAGTATGTCCAATTTATCAAGACCTACTGCTGAAAGGAGGATTCCTGTTATAATTTCACATGATGTTGCTGTCACTATTACACTTGTCAGCACTATGATATCAACAAAAGACTTCTAGTATATGTAGCAGGCAATGACTCTTCTCCAGATTCACTGAATTGAGACAAGAAAACCACACAGATGCTTGGTATTGTCTTAATTTAATCTGGGGGTTTGTTGGGGTTTTTTTTGGCAGTTTTATTGATATTTTTTGGTAAGAGAAATGGATTGAGGATTGAACTCTAATCATTTTCTCAGCTGCAAATATTTTCTGAAAAGAAAACCATTTAAAATTGAGGGACATGATGTATTTGGTCGTTTTCTTAGTGATGTCCAGGGAGCAACCAGCCTGGCTGAAGACTGGTTCTTCAGGTGGTGTAAACTGACTTGTAACTCTCTTGTGATTAGGAGTTTTCCATCAACAAAACAGAGGTGTTGCATGGAAGCTGTGCACGTTAACTTGCCAGTCTTCAAGACAACCCAGCTGTATAGAAACATAAAGCCAGACTGGTTTGGGTTGAAAGGAACCTTAAATATTTCCAGCCCCCCTGCAATGGGCAGGGACACCTTCCACTAGACCAGGTTGTTCCATGCCCCATTCAACCTGGCCTTGAGCACTTCCAGGGGTGGGGAACACAGTTATTTGTTAGAGGCATCTTCAGTCTTTCCTGATGTGTTTTAATTGCCTGCAGTCAGTAGGGACAGCATGGCAGGCAAAGCATGCTGGAGGGTAGCCATGGCTACTGGGGTTCCTCAGCCAGGTTCTAAGAATTCAAAGAGACAGATGTCCCCAGCACCAGCTGATGGTTCCTGAGCCTCAGAGATCTACATGAGGCAAGGTGAACTAAGCAGCCTTTCCCCAGCAGATCCGCAAGTAGCTTCGAGAGCAGAGGAAAGGATCCAATCTGTGATACATCCAGAGACCAATAAATAAATATACACACACACTGGATTATGAAAAACAGAAATGAGATCCTGACCATGTGTCTGAGAACATAATCTGCAGACAGGCCAGATTTTATGTCTGCACGTTCCTTGAAGACAAATGAGACTCTTGTATGCGTGAATTTTTCTGGATGAGTTTGATGGAATATAGACATGTCTTAATTTGCATACACTGCATTGAAACCTCATGGATTCAGTATCAATTAGATGTGTTGAAGTCTCTCTGGCAGCAAAATCTCTCTGATTATCCACAGTAGTGTTTTCCTGGGTTTCATTTGCTGCTTTAATCCCCTTGTTGTTTTATTCCTCACTCTGGCCCATTGTATTGTACTTACATGTGCAGAGATGTTTTAGGTTATCACAGCAAGAATGATTTCTCAGTGTAAATCTAAAGGTTTAGTGCTCTGGTTCTGCAACTTTTACTTCAATTGGAGCAGTACTGTACAGCTTGATATTTGCAAATTGCTTTAAGTCTCATTGCCAATGGTAAACTTTCAAAAATTATGAGGTTGGCTTTGAAATCATGAGTCTTTTTTTAAAGCAATTAGTTTCATAAGTTCTGGCACAAAAGAAACACTTAGTTCCTTATGATTTGTTTTTCATAATTTACTGCCAGTTTCAACAGATTTTCCTGTAGCTGCAGTTTCTTTGGTGGATGCTCCTGTGTCTGATACTCTGTGTCCCTGTGCTTGTGCTTTTCCCTTAGGCCACTGATGGAACAGACACAGTGACTTCTATGCAGCCACCTGTTTTTACAAGGCTTGTTTGAGCATCATTATTTTTGTCAAGTATGTCCTTCCCTTTCCCCAGCATAAACACCTTCTGATCACATACATTTTCTCTTCAGAAAGTAGGCTATAAAAATTAACAGATGTCATAGTCATGGGTTTTTTTGCCCTGTGGATTGTGAATTTTACATTTAAACTTGATTGATTTTTTCAGATCTGATATTTTCATTTACCCCTGTAGCTGTGGGACTAGAAAAGCATGTTTTGGTCTTTCAAAATTAACCTGAAAATCCTATGATTCTCTGCCTTGAGGATGTGAAGAAGACTTCAGTACTTTCAAGAAAATCATTAATAGAGTGATAACGTTTGTAAGCCTAAAGTTCTGAGCTCCATGTAGGTACATGATTCACCATCCAAAATCAATGTGATTCCCTGGTACTGCCAGTTAAATCAAGGATGTTTTGTTATCAGGAGACAGGCCCTCTTTCCATGTGTGTAATCTCTCTCTCTATACACAGACCACTGCAGGTTACTCATATGCTGTTGAGCAGTACTATTTCTTCCCCTAATAATTTTATCCTTATGTTTAGGAGGCAGAGCAGGATGCTAGCCACTCCACAGATTTCTGAACTGCCTTTTTAGCAGGCCTGTCGATATCTGGTGGTTAACTAACGTTTTTATATTTGTGGGCCACATTTCATGTACATTTTGTGGTGGCAGCCGCTAGTGCTTTCCTCAAGCAAATGTTGCAGATGGCAGTTTTTAAGCTTGGAGTGGAGTAAGAGATGTAGTCACCCCCTTGGCCAGCACACAGTGTTCCCTTGAAGCTGAGGAGTGCAAGGCAGTATGAATGGAGGGCAGCACACATCCTCTTGTTTGCCTCATGTAGAAGTGGTGCTTCCTCTAGTCCTGCACTGTACAGGTCATGGTTTGGTGATCTGGGGCAGCAGTTTGTTCCTCTCACTGGAAATATACCCTGCATCTCATGTGTAAAATGTCCATATCATACCTAAATTGACCCTGGATATATGCATTGCTGAATCAATAATTGTATGAGTTATTCTCATATATTCCTTGCATCCAGTTTTCTTAACAACCTTCCAGCCTGACCTGTGGACTCTCCACTTACATGCTACAGCATTAAGAGACTATGGTACTTTGAAGATCTGTTGTGGTTTCTATCTTCTTACAGATTTTATGTCCACAGCATATTCCTTAATATCTTCTTCACACAGTCTGAAATCTTGATGCAGATTCATGCAGCAGAGCAGGTACACCTTTTGCTTTCCTTTCAGGATGAAATTGGCTTTGAATCTGCTAAATTTGCTATCATTTGGGTGGTCTTCCTTCACCCAAAGGAAAGGAAAGGCCTTGGAGTTTTCATTAAGTTTTTCCTCCGCTCACCTCAGAAATCAGCCTGCCCACTAAATTGAGGATCAGGCTATTCTGTCTTAATTCATCATATATGTTTTTTCATCTCCACATTACAACTGAAGATATATATATATATAAAATATGTCTGTTAATGATAATTGAGTCAAGAGATGTTAGCAGTCAATGGTTAAGAATTATATATCTAAGCAACCATCAGCCACTCCAGTGACTTCAGCATTTAAAAAAAATAATCAATGAATTCTAAACATCTAAGTACTGTTGCTGAGCACATGACTGTGCAATGACCAATTTGCAAAGCCACATTAAGAGAAATATATGAGCAGTGCTCTCCTTAGGGAATGGCCATACAATAGAATGTGGGTATTTGTAAAAAAGCTAATCCTCCCACAGAGTTATGTCAATTAAGTACAGTTCAGGGTAATAAAGAAAATATAGTGTTATCTGGGCCGTATAATACTATCCCCTGATTTAAAAAATTGCAGCAAGGTCAGTGGTTTTGGTACTTGCTACTTACTACTAAAGTGCTGCCTGAGTTTTGCTGTCTGTATCTAAGTGTGTGTCTCTTTTTCTTTTTCAGTGGCCTGTAGTGGCCCTGGAATGGGGGGGAAAAAAGTGAAAAGAATCAATAATGCCACTTCTTTAAATACCAAGGTGGATTTAGTGCGTGTGACTAGTGGCAGATTGACGGCCTGGAGAGCTAAAGGCCCACTGTTACCCACCATGTGCAGCCAAGAGCTGTGCAAGCCCCTCCAGGGTTGCTTTGCAGTGTTACCACAGCTTTGACCTGGCTGCAGACACTCTTCCCTCCTTCCAATTGAATCTTTTGCTTCCTTTCTGAGGCTACCAGCAAATTAGTTCCAGTTGCAATGGTTTAGTATTTTATTGGGAAAGAGAGGCACGGTTTGGTTTTCATTTTAAGGTGGACAATTTCCAATAGGAAATGGATATTTTAATTTGTTTTTCTGTGCTGTAGTAATAAGTGGCTTACTTTTAATAGCATAGCAGAAAAAAAACCCCACACAAATAAGAGGGACTAGTTTCTCATTGTTCAAACTATACATCCATTTTCTGGGAATAAGCAAAGGTTGAATATGTTTTTTGCTGCACAGATTAGTCACAGTCCTCTGATAAATGACTAGGCATATTAGTGCCAGTTAAAATTTAATTTTCTCTTCTAATGGACGTCTGAAGACAAAGCTACAGATAAAAGTGAATCTTGAAATTCTCTGTCACGTGACAGAGCAGTTCTTCGTTATGTCTCTCTACAGACTCAAGATCTTCCTCACAAGTGTTTCTCCTCTGGGTGTCCCAGTCCCCCTTCACCTCGGACTGCCAGGGAAGTCACAGACTCTTGGAATCATTCAGTTTGGATGAACATCTGAACTAAGTTCAGACATTGATGTTTGAGAGGTGGCAGAAGGCATGAGTTCTTTATTTAAGGTGGATTACCATGACATTGAGATGTTCAGAAATTGCACAAGGGCTTTTCATTCTAAACATCTGGAAGTCTGTAAAACAGAAGCCAGTCCCCAACAACAAGCTCAAAATCTTGGTACTGCCAATGCATACCTACCTCCTTACCTCTAGTCTTACGTACTGAATAGTACCCAGAGGTTGGACAGACCTGGATTTTGAACCTGATTGTGATGATACAATAGATATTTTACCTTATGTCAGGAAAAGCACAGAGGTTAATTCTGAGCATATGCTTAAAACCTATTGAAGTCAAGCAGATATTTAAATACAGATGTCAGAAATATGTTTATGGGTGTTGTTGAATAAGGGCCTTAAGTGCATTAAAAGTTTACCACTTGAAGTTGCAAGCCAATAATACGTTGCACTTTGGCTCTGTTAAAAATAACAGTGAAATAGTTGTTCTGTAATTTTCCTGCCATAATTGAACGATCCTGTGTTGTGACTCTGCCAAACTTCGTGAGCCAGGTAACACCACATATGTCTTGGAAGTTTCCTCCTGGTCTCTTGGTGTCCTTAAATCACTGGATCTAAAAGCATTTAGGATGACAAAGGGTATATATTGAAATTTCTGAGAGATGGGATATTTTTAAAAAGTTAAGCTTTTGGGAGCTACAACTAGACCAAAATTCCCGAGCATTTTTAGAGACAATATTAGTATAATTAATTGTATGCTGGTGACTATTTACTTCTTTTTAAAAAAGTTTGGAAAGGCTGCCCTTCTGCTTTTTACTGGGGTTTACCCCCTTTTCACTCAGGAGTAGATGGCAAAACACTCACTGCAAGATTCATTAGACTCTATTTGTATTATACACAAAAAATGTCTCAATAAAATAGTTTTAAAAAGACAACATTAAAAATCACTTTCTGGAGCAACCTAGATGTTTGTCACAGGAGTAACACTTACAAGGTGAAGTCCATGATTTACAGCGTAGACAGGCAACAGTGACTTCCCTTCCAGTAGCTGGTGTAGGGCAGATCCACTCATGGGAAAGAGTAGCAGCCAGCTGCTTCTTTGATAGGCAGATAGCGAGAAGTAAAAAACAGAAAGGAGTTTGTCAAAGTTACAGCAGGGCACAGCATTACAAAGTCACTGTATTGACTTGCTGAGATTATTGCAAAGGAACTTCCAACAACCCCTGGTTGGTGTCAACCGTCAAGGCCCACGTACTGCCAAAGAGAGAACACTGCGTAAGCATTTCTTTAAGCAGAAATGTTGTTCACACTTAGTGAACTACTATAAGGGAATAAAACAAAACCAAACCAAATAAAAATTAAAAAAGAAAGGCAACAAAAGAAGAAGTGGAAAATATTGAGAAGAGAACAAGGGGGGGAAAGGTGGTCTCTGTCTGTTTTGTCCTACAGGAAGGAGTGCCAGGACAAATCAGCAGGTCTTCAGGTGGATTTTCTAGTTACAGTAGATGAAGCATTTCGTTGGCCACTTTGACGGATTGTTAATGTTAGTTGGGCTGAGTGTGATTAATTTGGCTGCTCTGTCAGTGACAGGGAGGAAAAGGTTCTGCTAAACCCGAGCAGAGGTGACTCTGCTAGAATTGGTTAGAGGCACAGAGCAACGGCGGGTGCGGGGCTGGGAGCAGGGGAGGCACGAGGCAGAGTCATGTCAGCTTCCCAGCTGTGGTCTTCTGGATCAAAGGAAAGATGCTGCTGATTTGAAATGAAAAGTTGGGGGTTTCCCTAATGCGATCTGGCGTTGGGAGCGATTGATATGGGTTTGTTGTTCCCCCCCTTCAGGCAAGGGAAAAAATGGATCCGGATGTGAGCAAATAGTACAAAGGGAAGGCAGAGCTGCTAAGCTACATATTTTTATGCAATTTTCAAATGTGTGAGCTGTCAGGTTTAAAAAATAATAATAACACAGGGTCATTCCTTGGCCTGCTAACAGATGTGTCCAACATTTGGATCCTAGAGCAAGGATTTTGCCTTGACCAAAATGAATACATCTAATACATTGACAGTAAATCTCTCAGCACCGTTAAAATATAACTCAACTAATGAATGAGAAAGAGAAGACATCTGAGAAACTGCAAGTGTCTGCTTAAAATATATAGAGTTAATATCAGCAACTGGCGAGTGAAGGCAAAGCAATCTGAGCATTCCTGCTCACCATTCCGCTTTGCGGAATACAGATCCGAAGGCAGATTCACATCTTGTGTTAACATAGTGCACATCAGTAAAGCTCCATTGATTTTGGTCTGGTTATTACTGTATTTCAGCTGTTTAAGGGAAAAAAACCACCAGATTTCTTTGCTCTGTGGGGCTGTGTGGCAAAGGCAGCAAAGGGAGATCTCTCTGTTTCCAGTCACTCCAAAGCTGGAGACAACATAACCTGTGATACTTTGCCACTGAACAGTTGCTACTTACACCAGCTTGCGAGCTTAGAAGGGAGGTCACCTAATGTTTCCAGGCTGAAGCAAAGCAGGGAGATGCACAGTTAGCTGTGAGGTGCTGGGAATAGCTGTGCAGAGAAAGCTCTAGAGTCACAGCAGGAAGGTTCTTCTCATAGTGCAAAGGGTGCACACCTCAAAGCACAGAAACAGAAATACACTGTGGTGGTATTGACTGACAAATTTGTGCAGAAAAGTAGTGGCAGTATTTATTTGCAGTCTTTTCTGGCTGGCTCAGTGGTTTGAGAAATGAAATAATTATTCTGTATATTATTCTCAGTATATAGCTCTGTAATACAAACATCTGTAACTTGCTAGAATTTTTTTATTCTGAAGATCAGAGTGGAACAATAACAGGGTGCTTAAACTTAAGAAAATGATTCATAAATCACAAGGTTCTAAGCTGTGGAAGTTGTATTGCCTGCTCTTCCACGATCTTCCATTTCCTTTTGGAACTGGTCAGTCTCCTCCTACATCCTATAGTAAGAGCTGGAACTTGGACATAGAGCACAGGTTTTGGGAATACGGGGGTTTTTGTCAGGACTTGAGAGGGATCCATCACTTTTACACTTTCCCGTCCTTAGGAACAACCAGATGTGTTTAATTCCCATTCCTTGCCGGGTTTAGCTGCAGTGACTGAAGAGATAACTTCCGACAGAGTAACCTTGAAGATAAGAGGGAACAGACAGCTGGGACAGTAACCTTTTGTAGCCCCATGATTAATCCAATATGGTTCTGAATCAAAGCTCTTGGTCATCAGAGCTTGGATGTTCAGCATCTTTGTGTCATCCAGAATTACTGCTGCCCATTCACCCATGGTATAAAAACTGCAGCCTCAATAGAGAAAGTGATGGACAATAAAATACTACAGCTAAACCCATGGAGAATTCAAAAATTTCTAGTTTTCATTGTTGGGTAAAAAGCCATAATGGTTATTGAAGCAAGGAGCTTCAGAATTTGCAAAACAGAATGAGATCATTATAGTCCTAATTGAGCAAAGCAAATAAAAACATGCTCAGCTCTTAAGCACTTGAATAATCCCAGTCCTTCTGACCAGGATTTAACGAAGGATGTAAGACTATGCCTAATGTTCAACATGTGAGAAGTTGACTTCTCAGGGTTTTGAGCATATGCTTAATTTTTTTACTGAGTTAGGGCCATATGAATGAAAATGACATTTGTAGTTAGCATCTAGGCTAAACCAAGCCACATGCCTCAGGGTACAAAATAGCTATCAGATGGAGACAATAGAATAGTGTTCTCACTATAAAATACTCACCAGGGAATCACTTTTCCCAGGTAAGTTCATAGCAGTTAATTTGGAAATCAAGCTATTAGACTAATATATTTAAGGACTTATTTGTTAATATGAGGTTTCAAAGCACCTTGCGTAGCTTCAGTGGCTGAATAATTTACCAAATAACGGGCAAGAAATAATTTCTTCAATTAACTTTTCCGATTTTTATTGCTCCCAAATTCTCTGATGAACAGATCAAAACTTTTACCAGCCTAATGATTACTTGAAATAATTTGTGAATTTTTGAAACAAACAGTTCTCGATCCAAAAGTGTGTTGGCCAATGTCAGCAAACATTCCACTGTGTGGGTTATTGGTATAGCCAAGTCAGTCAATCAGAACAGGAGTAGCTCGCTCTGCCTATGGTCACATATGACTTAAATTCATTTTCTAATGAGCAATTTCCTGAGCTGCCCTAAATTTATAATGTGTGAAGGAAGGAGAAATTTTATTCCCTTTGATGACACAAAAAAAAACAAACAAAAAAGATAGAATGTGTTTTAGTTGATTTGGCTCAAATTTTTATTATAGGATGTCCTATATTCTGATAAGCATTTTTGTTGTTCCCTATGACCTTTCACTATGCTCTGGTAGTTACATAGACCCTAATTCTAGTTAAAATAAAAGTAGGTTTCGTCTTACTAGGTATGGATGTGTTTACCTGGCTAAGCCACTAGAGTACAATTTGCTTCATGATCAATATCAGCTAATAAAATACCACTATTCTTGTGAAGCACACTCAGGGAAGGCAAAAGGATCTTGGTAAGACTGCCATGTTAGCTCTTCCATGTTGAATTAACAGGCAAAAGTGAAACAGAATAAAATAAGAGAAGTAAAACAAACCAAAATGAAACAAAAATAAAATAGGTCCTTAAAGAAATAAGCTTACTACTGGCCTCTAAACTGTGGTTTCATTGGAAATTGCTGTAACTTCCAAACATCTATTTTAGATCTGAGGAGAATGTAGATGTGGATGGAATCAAGAAATATTTACTACATTAACATTATACCAAAAAGACTTGATAAAAAATATTTTAGATTGTATTTATAAGTGCCATATGGAAGTGTATTTTTATTTGTCCCCCTCTTTTACCTTTCTGTATGTGCCCAAAGGCAGATGTAGCTTGCATTTATTCAGTCACGATGCCAAAATTCACAATCCAACATTTCCTATGATTTGTTCTTCATTCCATGCTTTCCTGTGCTTTGAGCTGGTGTGCCTGTCTGTGTAGCCATGTGGTAACATGAGGAGGAACTGATTTGCCTCAAAAGGCCATGAAAGAGAAGAGCTTGGGTTTCATTTCTCTTTTGATGGATCAGTTTTCCACTCCCATTCACCTTGCAGTTATAAACAGCCAAGGCACAAAGAAGAGACAGTGGACTGCAGCTGTATAAGCTCATACCATGAAACCACGGCCATAGAAGAGAAGGCTATAAAAAGATACTAAAGTTAAAGCAGTTTCACTATTTAGCTTGCTATCTTTTCAGCTGGTATAAATTAATGCTGCAAACCCACATGTACTCATATATTGTGCCACTGAGGTTCTGACTCAAAATCTGATACATGCTGTAGATCTTCCATGGTTGGATGTGAGCGCTGCCTCTGATTAGGATCATGGGAGTTTCCCTTCCTAATGGGAGTAATACCCTACACCCAGCCATGCAGAGCCATTCAAATAGCTTTGGGAGCTACAGCATTACTTGCAGAGAAGCTGTCACTGGTTATGGTGAACCTGGATTTCCTCAGCCTTGATTATGCTTTTTTTTTTTTTTTTTTTTTTTTTTTATTATTTTTTAAAAAAAAACTGAGAGAATATTAAGGTTAGTTGTAAGTCTGTAAATACAGATATTCCAAACTTTTATGGAACCTGGTTATGGAACTCCTCGTTTCCTCATATATTGTAGGATTGCAGCTCTAAATCTTGCCTAATGTAACTTAGAATCACTCTTCTCCAGAAGCAAATAAATTGCATCTAATTATCAGTTTACACCTGGAGTCTATTGCTGGAGTGACTACAATAGCAAAACTGTAGCAACAGAGTATTCTCCCCCTTAGTTACCTTTGTGGGGCCACGTATTTTGTCTCTTAGGGGATGAAGACTCAGTTGATTAAAGGGCACTGGCTTTGGGAAAAAAACTGTCAATGGCCTATTCTCTTGGTATTTTTGGTGTTGCTGCTTCCTCTAAGGGAGAAAGCAAGACAGGCAGGTAGATGACAGAAACATAATCCTGGTTATATCCCACTCTGTTTTGAAATATCTAAAACTGGACTAACGCTGTTACTATCACTGGGATAACTCCACATTAACAGCTTTCTATCTAGGAACTGATTCTTGACCATAATCCACCTTTAGCCCATTTCACAGATAGATGTGACTAGTTTGCTAATAAAGACATTGTTCTATTGATGCCACTTTATAAGATTGGGGAACAGTGCTGATTAAAGCAGCTGAGAGTCTTGTGTAGAGTTTTTGGCATTGCAGTTAGGAAAATAATACAAATATTTCTTAAAAATAAGGTGTCTCTGAAACGTAAACAAATAGCTGCCTACAATGTCTTTTTTTCCATATCAACAAACTTCCCTGTTTGTACATTCCTGCACCCGTAATGTAAAGACCATATTTTTGTGTTTTATTGCCCAAACTGTTTGGGCAGTGGCTTTCAATGCTTGCTTTGGTTTGATAACATTTCATTAACATATCAGGATCGAATTGTTGTCTGTGTTTGTGGAAATGTATCCAGCTTACCCCAGAGGTTTTGTGAACTTGGCCACTCCCCTTTAGTCATTATAGAAAGAGACCTGCCAAGATGAGAAATTACACCAGGAGGGTTGAATATTAGGATTAATTGTCTTGAACCAGTGCAGTGGAGCAGGTAGGCAAGTCAAATCGAGGTGGGGATAATGAGGGCCAATAGGCAGCCTTTATTGTCTTCTTTCATAAAGAAAAGTATTTAAAAGAAACTATTTCCCATCTTTCAGCACAACTAAAATTGGAATTTAAAGCTTCTGCATTTTCAGCAATGGGGAAATTACAGTGTTCAATAAAGGGAGGATTTCTTTTTAAACAGGAGAAACCAGGTTGAACAAAGATCATCTGTGGGCCATTAGCTCTTTCTTCAACGGTAGCTTAGCACCAGCTTTTCCCTGAAGCTGATAGGATTGGTCTAACCTTTAAGACCTTTGATATTGATCTTTAGCCTTTTCAATTGGACATTTTTACTGTGCTTAAACTGTATCTCCTGGTTGCTTCAAACACTTAATTGTGCTGAAAAGTAGTAATTCATTTAGAGGTAGAGGCAAAGTGGGCTAAAGAGGGGAAAGTAATACTAACTGTAACATAACAATGACTATCAGTTAATAAAGAGAAATGCTTTGGATCCTTCCAAAGACTGAAGATTTTTGTTTAAAAGTGTGAATTGGAATCATGAAGGTGCAAAGCTCATCTACTTATTATCCTTACTGCCTTCTGTCATTGCCAAAGACTCACCAGACAGTGCTGCAGAGTTTCAGTATCTCTGAAATGGGAAAGGTCCCAAACCTTTCCCTTTCTATAGCAGCTCCAGCGTGCCCCCATTTCAAAAGATTCCCATTGCTATCTAAAACTTAGAGAGACCTTCAAACAGTCCTTTGTTTTGGCTTTAATCCTTTAACCAGCTGTTTGTTCAGTTGTCTCTCCAACGCGGTTCCAGCAGACTGCTTTGTGTTTCCTTGTCGAGTTTATGTTTCATCACAGAAATATCACAGGCCTTTGAAAATAGAGGACATCCATTCTTGTGAGATACTGGTTCAAAGTAGTGAACAATCAGCTCAGATTAACTTTTCAGGAAATTTCCACCTTTTCGGAGCCAAACTCTTGTTAGAGGTATTTCCAAGATTAGTGAAATCAAAGTATTAAAATGAAATTCCATGGCCTTGGCACACTGTCACTTCTCTCTTCAAGGAAATGAATTGTGGCAATAATAGAATTTTAGCCTAAGGAACAACGCAGAATTCAGATTTGGCCCACAGTCTGGATAAATAATCTCCCACTCTCTGGAGTTGCTAATAAGGATGAGGATATCAATTTTGCATGCAAAAATTTAATCAGTAAATTCTGAAAAAGTTCTTCACCAATACCTTGGAGAGATTCCAGGATGTTTTGGAAGGTATTTTAGCTCCTATTTTCCATGTGCACACATATACTTACAAAAGAAATCTGATGAACTTTAGCAAAATCTGTATTTCCTGACCCTGTCAACCAAAATACTTAGTGAATGCATTTGGCTTACTATTATGGGTATTTCATGATCTAAATCTGCTATCCATGATGACAGAAAGCATTATTTTTTCCTCCTTTTTTTTTTCAAGATTTATAGATTGTATCCACAAAGCACCTTTGTATCACTGTACTCGAATCCTACCATCCAAAATGAAATTTTTATATACCATCTATCAATGTGAGCTGAGTGCGATGAATAGAAAAGGCAGCTCTCTATCTTATCAATAATGAAAGAGTACTTCACTTCCCAGAAGAAATAAAGTGGGAGACTACATACCTATTTCTCCTGGAAACCACTCCAGGATTTCACAAAGGATGTATATCAACATATTCACCTTGGATCAACCAAATACCCTTCAGCTCTGTAGCTGCTAATTTTTCTGATCAAGCTCCATTTAATGTACCTGCATTTTTGATGTCCCAGCTCTTACCATGTTTAGAACAGCTTTGTATCCACTTCAGTGAAGGAAGAGTTGAAGCCACTTTGAAATTCAGGCCTATTGTTAATATTGTGTTTTACTTTAGAATAACAATGAAGTACTACATTCTGAAGTCAGAAATTCTCTTACCTGTAAATCCTAGTTCTTTTCCTAAATTTGACAATGCTTCTTGTTTCTGTTTCGTGCCCATTTAAATACAAGTACATTTCCCATGGCTCTGTGTGGACTGTAAAAACTCTGCATGACACAATAGTTGTCTTTACAAAAAGTAAATTACAACTGGCCACGGAAAAAATAAAATCTGTAAACATGCAATTTCCCAATAGGAAGCATAATTAATAGCAACTGTAATGTAGTGCAGTGGTGTAAGTCAGAAATAATGCTACCACCATTAAATACACATATGTTAACAAGATCACAAGGAAAGAAAAAACATTCACATTTCAGACATCCATTAGTCTCTCAGCTTTGCTGTCTACAAAGGGCCTGTACCAGTGATCTTATGTTAATACAGTGTGTACTGTTTGGAAGGAAATACAAGGGAATGCAAAATAGAGCATGAATTGCTGCAAAGATGGGATCAGATTTTTGCACTACATAAATTCACTGCAAAGATCCTCAATACATTAGGATATAATTTTGTCTAAAGCTTCAGGATTAGTGCATGCTGTAAGTGAGGCAGCTTTATATCAGAGAAAGGGTGGCGCTGTTTTTCCAGGTATTACTGGAGAAAAATTAAAAAATAAGAGACTAGTTTACGTATATTCCATAAAGTGTTGGATAATGCTGTTTATCCATGTTTTCCAGGGCAACTGAGCATAGTACAAGCACAACCCAATGTACATAACAAAACTTAATACCAATGGCAGAGCATCTTGGTGGTGGTTCCTCCCTCTGGTGTCTCAGAGATAAGACTACGGAATATTTCCTGCGTAAGAAAGGGTCCTTTTATCATGCTCAGTGAGGTGTGGGTTATTTACCCTGCAGAATGTCCTTCCTGCAGCTGCCCAAAGGACACTGACCACAGGGTACTGCCACAGACGTAGTTCAGTGTCAGCCCTATGATTTAGGTTTTCCTTTCAAAGAGGCAAGGGTAAAAAAAAAGGGGTAAAAATGGGAGCTTGCAACATGACCCATTTTTGAGAATTAGGAAGAGCAAGCTCTGTTTACCAGATCAAGCTGCAGAAACTTTGAGCAGATGTTTAGTATTCTAGGAAATACCATTTTTAGCAAACAGTATTTGTAAGAATTCTGTGATTATGGGTAATTGCCTGTCTTACTTTAAATTCTATGAAAGAAAAAGGTATTTCATCATAATTTTGTCTAAACCCTAGAGAGTGGGGACTACAACTTGGTTGAAATATTTTCAAAACCATCCATAGGTGTGAGGGGTTTAAGATTGCCTGTGAAATGTCCTTTTTTTTTTTTTTTTTTTTTTTTTTTAACTTACCTCATAAAGAAGTACATCACGAGAGGCATTTGGTGGGGATCATTGACTGTAAGAGAGACAGGCAGTTCCTCTGCATACGGATTCAGTATTTAAACATGGATTTAAGAAAGTTGGATTATTTTATTTCAAGTTCACACAACTTCTTTTCTCCTTAACACTTACATGCTGTGACAGAAACACCGCCTGCCTTTGAGTGGGTACGGTCCCCTGCGGTTTATCTTTATTCAACAGTTTATAGAAAGTAACTTTTTAGCTTTAGGAGACCTTCAAAGTTTCTTCTCTGGGTGTTGGGGTCTCTGAAGCATCTAAGTCTGCAAAAGGAGATATTTCAGCCATCTAAAATATGCCCTGGGTTTATATGTAACTTAGAAAAAGGAAGGAAAACCATAAAAGATTAGTCATAAAATAGTCTAATTGGCCAGAAGTCTTTGTGGTGGCAGGGTGTTTTATTAACTGGAAGAGACATCACTGAGATAAATCTGACCTGACTTCTGCTAATGTTTTCTAGGAATGGAATAGCAGGCTGTGAGGGAATAATTTTGCTGGATTTTTCTTCACAGAAAGTGAAGGTTGATTTTTTTTTCTTTTTTTTTTTTTTTTTTTCTTCTCCCCTCGCCTCCCTCCCTGAAATCTTTTGTGAATTAATTTTCTATTTCCTGTGATCAGGGTATTTCTCATACCTCATTCATTCCAAACATTGCATTGAAAAATGTCAAAGATTAGGACAAAGGACGAAAGAACTATGCACCTCCCATCTGGGCAGCATAAGTAATGACAGGGTCAAGATTGAAGTCCATGAATCCCTCCATTACCTCACTCTCCCACTTTCTATTTCATTTTTAAGGATGCCCTGAAATGTGAAGACTTCTTTTAATGCCTTATGAGAGTTACTGTGAGAAAGGTGATCAAAAGGACTCTGCTGGCTTGGGTGCCCTTTATCTCCGAGGAAGGTGATGCACAGCATCTGGAGATGATGGAACGCATGATTAACATTACCACAGAGAATGATTAATATCTTCTTAAAGCACCTACTTCCAGATTATCCATCATTTCATTAGAGTGAAAAAAAAGTTCTTTTTGAAAGGGGGCTGTGCCCCTGAACCATGAATAACTAACCCACCTCTTGACATGTTTACTAATTGAGTAGCAGTGTATGCTTAATATTATGTTGAACAAATAGTGGTGCCCCTCTTTATGCAGAAACAAAAAGGTAGGAAAAGAATAAAGTGAATTTGAGACATTGGTTTAATAAAGCAGTTAAATGATTTTCATTTCATTGAGAGTGTCTTTAAATACATTAACCAGCTTTATTTTACTTTCCTTTCTTCTCCCTTAAAGCACTCTGTTTGCCAGGCTACACTTTTTTGGTAAGGAACACTTTAGGTCCCCAGTTTACGTAATGTTTCTTTCTCTAAATGCTCTTGGAAAGCAGTGCTGTTCCTGTAGTGTTGGAAGTGGGTCCTTGTGGGTGTGTAACCTCTTAGATCAACTTTCTGTGTTGAAATCAAGGACCAGTCCTGCAAACAGTGAGGAAAAGCCTTTGTGCCTGTGCTGGCTGATCTGGGGCAGCTTACACTGAGGTTACCAGGGGTCTATGGTGGTGATTCCTGAATCTAACTGCAGAGATGAACAGCCTGCTGGCAATTTGTAGAGGGTAAAAACAACTACTTTCTTATTGTCAACCATCCTCCCCTTTGCAAGCGCCTGCATTCTTTTTGTTTTTGTTAATGGCACTGAACAGCTCTAAAGTTCAGATCAATACAGTGCTACCTTAGTGCCTTGCTCACATATATAATATCTTCTTATATTAATCCTGTTTCCAGGGAAGTGTGACAGGCAGTGGTGATGCAGAATACTAAACTGGTGATTATTAATCACTGTCTTTCAGATCAATAATCCACTGGAACTTTTCCTTTCCCCCATCCTATTTTTTTGTCATTTGAAGTTAAACAGAGGTACTTATGTGTATCCTGCTCGTGTCGTGTTTGTGTGTTTAATAACACGTGTGTCCTTCTGCTCACCATCAGCCTGGTGCCTGGAGCTTTTTGCAGCACCTTCTTGCTGATGGGAGCCTGATTGCCCGAGGCATTCATCCCCACCCAAGGCTTTCAGGGGTGACCCTGAGACATTCATTGTGGATGCAAGACGGTAGATAATATGGCATTGCTGGTAATGTATTGCTTGCTTGGTATTGTTGCCTGCAAACCAACAAAGGCAGGGATCACTGCCCTAAGAAATAAAGCCATCCGTAGCCCTCTGCCTTTGTTTGATTTTGGGAGCATTAGTTACATTATAGTGTGTTCAGATTCTAATGTTGGGAATTTGAGCTCTGGACAGTCTCCCCTGAGTGCTGCGACAACAGAAGCATGAAAAGATGTTTTCTGAGAATTTTAGAGGATTCCTTGAAAACGATACAGTGTGAAAACCCCACTTGACACACTCATGGCTTTTTCAGGAAATTGTAGTTGGCTGTAGGAAAAAAAAAAAAAAAAGATGCTTCCTTAGTTTATTTTTTTTTACGTTTCTAAGTTTTTCTTCTGTTTGTTTTTTTGTTTTGTTTGGTTTTTTTGTGACGTACAGGCTTTGCAGGGGGGCAGGTTAGGAGAGAAGAATGGCTTCTTGAAAGCCACCTCTGGCATGACTATTACAAGAGACAATGAACTCGAACATGCTTCTCTCCCTTTTTTTCCTCCAAAGATCATGAACTCGAAACTCAGTTGTGCATGCATGAAAGTTCTATAAACATTACTTAAACAGCAGCCAAAAGACCTTTGCCAGCTCTGGCCTACTTCTCCCCTTGTAGGGGCTCAGCACTCCCACTCAGTTGACTACTTGTCCTACTCTTTGCCCTCTCTGCTCTGCTGCAATCGTCCTGGAATTTTCCTCTATGCAACTGCTGTCCAAACCAGCTGCACCCACTACATCTTCAGCAGTGGACCGAGGAGGGTATTAATCATATTTTTGAGGAGGACACTCTGCTATTTATCTCCCTGACACCTCCAGCGTTTGGGAGCCCACTGCAGCACACAGCCCATTGACTAGTAATATTACACATTACCGTGCTCCATTGCCTCTCCCTGCCCTCTTCATTGAGTGGCTGTTCAACAGTGGAGTTGTGTTTGTTCAATCAGACATAATTTATACCTTTTTTGTTCCTTCTGGAGGGCTCTTGCTAATTTTAAGTCTAAGCGCTGCGTTTTCCATATAATTCTAGCTCTGATGTCACTGAACTGCAGAGGGTTGAATAGATCTGATTCCAGACTTGTTCAAACTTGTTGTTTTTTAAATCACCAAAGAGATGATTTTAAAAAAGAAAAAAAAAAGTGTTAAGGGAGATTGTCTCCTACTTACTTTAAAGATCTGGGGTTTATTGCATGTCTAAGAATATGTATGTGTTCTGTCCCTAAGGGCAATACCTGCAGCAGCACATGGTACTGCGATCCCCTGGCTATTGTCCAGCATGCAAAGTCTGCAAAGGAGAAGAGATTAATAATTCAGTTAATTTATAGCAAGTGGGGTTTTTTTGTTTTCATGTTTTAAAAGAAATTTACAGGAAGAGGAGTGGGCAAGGAAAGAAAGCTATTATAAGACTAAATGCCTAATCATTCATCCTCGAGTTTGTTTGTTCCCCTTTCAGATTCATCAAACTGTGTAATGAGAGCAGCTAGCTTAAGATCTGCCTAATTTTACACTGTTTAGACAATGTAAAGAAACAGAAAGTGTTGTGCTCTGAGATCTTCGGGGAAAAGGATTACTCATTACAGGAGATGGGGATTATTTCACATAGGAGGGCTTAAAATAAACTCAAAATACAAAAGAAATTATAAACACGCCATGTTTTTAGCTTTTCTCTTCTGGATGGAATTTCTGAGGGATGTAAACTGATGAGATTTTTGGAGAAGTTAAACCAATTTAGCAGAGTTAAGGATTTAGCCCATCAGGTCCCAGTAAATGGCCCATGGGATGAACAGATCCCTCTGGTGCCAATCACTGTGGTGTATAATAATACTCTGTATTTCATTCTAGCTTCTGTTCTCTCCACTCCACTGGAACTGCTCTTGCCAAGGTCTCTAGTAAGCTCTTCAGGGCCAAATCTCAAGGCCATTATTCCATTCATATGTTCTTTGACATTTTGGCTACATCTGACAGACCTCATTACAATCTCTGTCTTGAAATCTTGGTTTAAAGACTCTGTCCTGGAACCTGTTTCTCCTGTTCACTTGCTGTTTGCTCCCACAGTGACCTTCTTGGGCCACCTTTTTTTTTTTCTTGCTTGCTTTTTTTAACTCTTCAGGGCAGTGTCCTCTGAACTCATATTTATCCATATCCTGATAATTTCCATTGTAATAATAATTTTGGCTGTTATCACCTCTGCTTCTTTCCTAATGGAGATACTGCTGCACTGGTTTGTTTAGAGCAGCCAAGCCTAGACATCTGCTCATCTCTTTGACATCTCATCCCAGATGCTTTATCACCAGGAAAAATTAATGTGGGTAAAATATTTTATAACTATCTTAATCTCTTATTCGAATGTGCAACCTGAATAACCTGTTCACAGCACCTTCCTTGTACTTTCTTGCTACGTCTAGAACTTGTCTCTTCTTCTCTCATAGCAACTGTCAAGTTCTGGAAATACCCCCTTTTTATCTTGTGTGTAAACTGAAGCTGAGCTGCAACCCCTCCTGAGGTACAGTTTGTGGAAGAATCTAGGTCAGTGGATGAGGTGGGCATGGAGCAGGCCCATGTGGTTGGCATCCAGCCCTGTGGGAGATATGGCATATATGCAATTAAGACAGAATGCTCTGGGAATTGTGCTGCTATCCTCTAACAAACCTCCACCGAGCATATGCAGATGGTGATTTGCAGAGGATTATAATTTGGCCACGTTTTGTTGAATATTCATGAGGACAGTGAACGATACCTCTCTGTCCCTGCACTGGCCTCTGCGACATTTCGAGACAGTCCCCCAATGCACATTAGTGGATTTTCACTAAAATAATCCTAAACCTTTCAAAACAACTGGTGTGATAGATCTTAGAAATGGCTGAACTGCTCTGTAGAAGCTTCTCAGTATTTTTCAGTATGAAGCAATAATAAATCCAACAGCCCAGACATAAAAAAGTTGTAGTCTACTGCAAACAACCTTCACTGGGACGTGCTATCATTCTCGCACCTCTTGTTAATATTTCTGCTCTGAATTAATTTGTAAATTTGAAAGTGAGGCAGAAGTAATGTCTTCTTGCTCACATGAAATCTCATCTTTTTATTTCATCTCAGGTGTAAAGCTGAGCATAATTAGTCAGAAAATTAAGGCTCAAAGAAAGCTGTTTGTTGTAAGAAAGACAAAGAACAAATAAATGAGCTTTACATTGCAATGGAGGTCTTGCATTATGTTTCCTGGTCAACTGAAAGCTTGGAGTCGAATTCCTCTCCTGCTCACTGGAAGCTTTTCTATTAACTTTAAGGGCAGAAACCTTCATCTTTCTGCACCTCTGTACCCGTGATGAGGTTCATACTGACTTCACAGGTCTGGTATCAGCCTCTCTTGATTAGTGCTCACAAAGCCCAGAGAGATGATTTCATAGGACAGCAAATGTTTTTAATACCTAACTTCAAAGTTGGCCCCGCTTTGAGACAGAGGTTGGATCAGATGACCCTCTAGCATCCCTTGCAAGCTAGATTATTCTGTAATTCTGTGATCAGTGTTCTAAGTGGAAGAAACTCTGATGGCAACACACATAAGCTCCTAAAGGTTAAGGACAGGTATGATCTTAGTCTATCACATAGCAAAATAAAACAAGGTCGTCTAAACTGTTTGGGGTCACTCAGTTACCCTTCTCAGTGAGGAGCAGTAATGATTTATAGCCTAAACTCAGTCACTGAGGATCCTCTGATCCTACCTCAGACCTTGCCAGCAGGCCAGCCCAAATAAGACATTGTTATTTGAACTACAGTTACCACAATCTTCCCTAAACAAGACGAAAATGAGCAGAGTTATCATTATTCCCAGGTCTGCCGTGTATGAGTTCTTACTGGGTTTGTACAGAAACAACTAGAAGAAGGAACTATTTGACACATTGCAATTATTTTACAATATAGAGTTTCATAACACTTGATGACATAGAAGGGCAGTCCACAGTTTGAAACTTTCCACTATATTTGGACTCTGATTAAAAAAAAAAAAAAAGGAAAAAAAATCAAACCCCAAACTGAAAACAAATCTGAAGACCAGGAAAGCTTTATCACAGCTAAACACATCACAGCTGGACAATGTGAAAGGTTTGCAGCTGGGCTGGGTCAGGTTTGCTGTGCAAGAAAGGAGATCTTGTTTCAGAAGCAAAGGACAAGACAAGGAGCCTCTCTGGACTCAGACGAAGAGCAAATCTCTTGACCTCTAGGCCTATGCTAGCCTGTGTGAAATTCAGATCTCAGGACTAAGTAAGAGCTGATTGAGCAGAAGATGAGGCTTGTCTATTACATCCTCACTTTTTAATTAGATCTTCTAGCTGCATGTCCTTTGATCCTCAGCTGTACATGACAATAAACATATTGACAATGGGGATTACATCAGGCCACTGTCTTTTCCAGCTGGGTGAGGGTGGAGGGGTTTTTTTTCTGTGTAGAACTCCTCTGTGCAAAAAAAGTTATTCTGGCATGATCTGAAGAGGTTTTAAATGGAGATAGGTAAGCTGAATAAAAGTCTGTATGGATAATTTTGCTTAGGCATAGTGGCAACTTACTCAAAGTTCATTAAATTCGTCTCTAATTAACTTTAACTAATTCAAATTAAGCCATTGTTGCACTGCAGTAAACATGTCCGCATAGGTTTGTGAACCAGTCTAACTCTGCTTTAAATTCACACCTCAAGTTATGTGGATACAGCTTTCTAGCAAGCTGTGCTGAGCGTGAGGCTGGAGAGTGCGACAGATGACAGCATCCACGAACAATATCAGTGTGCTGCCATCTTTAATTTTCTCCTTTCTCTTTGTGTCTAAATAAGACAGCAACAGGAAAGCCTGTTTATATAGTTGTTTGCTGACATGTTGGGTTTCCAGATTCAGCAGGTTTTAAGCATTCTTCACACCAACTTGCTCTTGGTGGAGCACTTTGATGTGTATCTCATAACTTGGAAGCGTTCAATGCCTTCCCTTGGCTATTCCTGTCCTTGTAAAAATAACAGGATCACCTGTCCTGGTGAGCTGTGAGAATGGTCCTGGATGTGTTTTTTCTTGTGCTGCCTCCCACCATCCAAAATCATTCTGGGGGCATGTAGGAGTGAAGCAATGTGTGGTCCATCCCTATTCCAGCCCTCAGCGGCCTCTGCAGAGGGTGGGAGAGAGCAGAGATGCTCCCATTGTATCACCCCCTACTTAATGTCACCCTGAAAAAGGATGCCCTGATGAAGCTCAGGGAGAAAATGGGCTAAATCAGCTTGCAGTCCAAGGATTTATAACTGAATAATTAAGCCCAGACTAACTTCAGGGCACTTTCCTGGATGTGAACAAAACCTTGTGGCTAGCAGTATAAATTGAACCCACCCACCTGAAACGCTGCCAGCAAATCTGCCAAAGCCCCTTCCTGGGGAGAGAAACCTTCTCCTGCAGGTCTTGTAAATGAATTAATTATGTGTCTGTTGAAACAGAGTAAAGGTTCATCAGTAGTGCTAATATTTGGAATAACAAAGTTGTTAAGTTTGCTGCAATTCAATGTTGCCTAGTGCTGTTGGAGCTCACAGCTGTCTCCTAACACTCTTGTTTGCAGAGTTCCACACACAGAAGGACCCGGGTGTGCCTTGGGGATGTGGTGAGGTGGGGTTTTTAATAATTGTTATGTTAATAAACACTTGAACTAAAGGAATTCATCAGTAGTTTTTGAAAATAACAGTCTTGCTACCAGCAGGTAACCAGAAATGCAGTCTGAAATGGAGGCATGAGCTGCTTGGGTTGCTTTTTTCCTCTTAAAAAGGAAAAATCCCACAAGACTGTTGAACAATTACATCTTAATTTACAAAAAAAAAACAAACAAACCACTTAAATGTATATTATCTTGTGAGTCATTTAGTCCTATTGTCTTCAAATGGAAGCTTATTCATGTGCTTAACTCTAAAGAGCAGCCTTAAGGCTTCATTGAATCAATCCCAGAGACACTAAGGAGACCTTTGTAAAAGTAACTGTTGATAAACACAGGTAAAACTTGGGAAAAATAGCAAAGAGCAACAAATCTACCAGTAGGGGATAGCATGGCAGAAATTACTTTAGAGCCTGGGCTGTCTAGGACAGTCAGTGAGGTGACCACTTGGGAAGATATCAGAATGAGAGGTTCCTTAATAGTACTTATGGAAGGCACAGCAAATAGGGTCCTGATCCAGCAGATATTGGAATGCTTCTTTTCTGGGCACTTCAGTGACAATTATGTCGACAAAAGGAAGACAGTTCAGAAAGAGAGAAATAAAGAGATGAGGAAGCTTGAGAGAATGACTTGTGAGGAATGAACAAACTGCACTGAGTAATAGAGAATTGTTAAGTGATGTCTGCCCCACATCATGAGTACACCTTGCTGGTGCTGCAAGGGTGTAAATACCTAAGTCGAGGGATTACTGAGGGCACCAAAACTCACAGTGATATCAAAAGAAAATTAAAACCAGAAAATTGAGGTTCAAAGACAGTGAGGTTTTGCTGGGAAATGCATAATAACCAAACCGATGAAGGACCACAGACATGGAGGTAGCTGTGAGGGTTTTGGAACAAAGGCCCGAAGAGGCAAGGGAAGTGGAGGAGAGCAACGAAGAGGGGGAGCAGCAGAGGGAAAGAGAAACTTGCTGTGGTGGTTTTTAATAGCCAGACCCAGCAGACTGAATTCATCCCAGCCCTGATGATCCTGGCATGACCTGTGATACCATCGAGTGTGTTACCATTGTGTAACACACTCAACCCCTGCCTGAGTAATGTGATATATACCTGAACCAAGAACAGAGCAGGAGAGAGGAAGGCAGCTGGCTTTTCCATGTCCAAAACCTCTGCACTGGGCCTCTAACAACCAGCATGAACCTTAAAATAAAAAATAAAATAAAACTTATTTTCACTGTCTTTTTCTTTTAAATGTTGGTAGCACTTTTCAAGCACTGACAGATCCCAAAGCCCATCCCTCCCGTAGCTGCAGGTAATATCCTGATGTTCCCTATGGGGTGTTGGCAGATACTGTATATTTTAGCACATTTTGACAGGCCTCTACAGCATCTTTGAATCAATCAAGTTCTGCTAAATCTAATAAAAAAATTTACCATTAACTTTTGAATCATAGTAAGAAAATTGTAAAAGGAGAATGGTACCAGGCCTTCTGTCTTGGTTTTAGGAAGCTGCATGCTTTTCTGTCAATCTCTGTATCTTCACCAGAGTTATTTTCTTAGTCAATCCCCTCTGTGTCTGGGGAGTATTGTTATCACTTTGCAATTAAGAAGTGAGTGACAGTTTCGTTTTGAGGACATAAAAAGGGGATCTGATGACTCTGGGTGCATGAATATTTCAGCCATATTTGAGGCCCACCTTGGGTCAGATTTTGCAGAGATCTCAAGTACAGTTTCTGAGCTCCACTGTCAGTAAGAAGTATTTCTAAAAAACAGCAGTACTTGAGATTAAACTAATAGGAAATAGATGTTCTCCAAACCATATTAAAAAGTGACTCATCCTGGATCACTTGGGAAACCTGTAGCAGATTTGGGGATCAAACTAAGCTCTTCTAGATCACAAATACCTATCAGTCCTAATGAAATTCAGTAACCCTCTCCAAACATAACATTCATTACCTCAAAGTCCCTCTCACTGCAGTTGTATTAGGAGTAGTACACAAGATTTCAACCTTCTTGGGCTGCTCTAACTGTCTGCAAACTGCTTTGTAGGGGTAGTGCAGATTCATTCAATGCTTCTGTGTGTCAAGGATAATAAGAATTATTGAATTCCACTTCATTATACGTTCATGGATTTAGCAGTGGAAAGATGGGGAAGCTGTTCACTCCTTGCTGCAGGTCACAAGGATCTGGGGATCACCTGGGTGACTGAGTAAGCAGGATGCTCTCTGCTGGTTTATACTGAGGCATTTAATGTATAAAAACAGGACCAATGGGAGCTTAAAATGTGAAATGTCCATCGGGAGAAGGTGGATTTGCAGGTTCTGATGCTGATGGAGATATTTCTTCCATCTTAGTACCCACATAGCAGTAGTAGCATCTGATAGTAACCTAAAGAGGAATGGATGTCCTATGCTGATGAAAGAACCTAATTGCAAACATCATAATTTCCTGATTTCTTTGCATGGCAGTCCATAACCTCAAGTTTTCTGGTTGAAGGGCACTCTTTTTCCTTCCTTTTGTCTGCATTAGAGGCCTGATGTGGTGCCTGGTAAAAAGAAAAAGGAAGATTCCCAGTGCCTTAAAGAGATGTTGAATCAGGGCTGTAGTTCTCATATATATGCACGTGTGTAGAAGTTGCAATATGTTGTATATACACACATTATACGATCACACATATGCATTTGTATATACTGTTTACATGCATCGATGTTATGCTGTATGTGTTTTTATTATCATGGTTTGTAATCCCACCATCATTCAAACTCTTACCAAATAGCACTGTGGGCAGCGTGCCAACTTCTCTCACATTCCTGCTAAAGTCACTTGGAATATATCTGAACGTGGCAAAACGCATTTGCCAAGTTATGTGCATAAAAACATCCTTTGATCTTTCAGACTCATAAATATGTAATAAAGTACATGATTGCCCTACTGATCTGTCCTACATCAATCTTACGTCTCTCTTTTATTGATTCATCAAAATAAGATACGATCAAGGTACAAAAGAGTTAAAGAAGCTATTTATTTTAATGTTTCCTTGGAGAGCTTGCATGTTATTTTGAGTACAAATTATATATATAATATTTCATGAATGATGTTGAAGCATTAAAAATCACCTCTGCACTTCAAGTTAACACAAAACTCTGGCAGTCAGCCATCTTTTATTTGCTTTTTTTCTTTTCTTTCTTTTTTTTAAAGGAACACTGCAAGTTATGGTATCATTTTTCTATGGCCATACTTAAGGTTTTCTGTCTTCTATTTTTAAATCATGTACTCAACTGGTATTGTAATCCAACTTTGAAATGTTCAGGAAGTCATACTTTGCAATAGATTTAGTATATGGGCTGTTTGGATTGGGTAGTGAGTCTTGGCCAAAAGCAGGGATTATCCTGATTTGTACTGAGGGTAAAATGAGAGCTGTGAAGGCAGGGAGGTATTGTACAAGCAATAACAGAAGTAAAAACTTGGGCTGAAAATACACAATACCAAGCCTTACCTCTGCCTTGTCATTTCTGAACATCTTTAAATGCCATGGTTCAGGCTTTGCCTCTATCAGGTGTGAAGCCACTGAAGCCGAGAAAAGTGAAATATATTTGGAAAGAGGAAAAATTATGCAAACCATAAATAGAGTCAGTTACACAGCAGGTAATAAAATCTACATTTTGTTTCACAAGGGAGAAATCAGGTGGAGTCCTTAAGTGTTTGAGCTGTTAGTCTTGCTTGCTGAGAGGAGAAGTACTTTTCCCCATGATGCCGCATCTACCAAGTTAAAGGATGATCTGAGTTTGCTTTGACATATTTAGTGCATCCAACAGAGGCTGGTTTATGGCAGCCAATGCATTTTTCTCAACCACTTTATGGTGCTTACTCTTTGGAAGTGTAAAAGCATCCAGTTCTGAAAATGTACCAATAATGAACGAAATAATTTCTGAGCAAGACCTGCCAACCAGGTAGCAGGGAATGAGCTTCAACACACTTCTCTGAAGCTGTAAAATATGGGAAAAAAGTGACATGGGTGCAGAAGAGTTCACTTCTTTTTCAGGTTCTCTCTTGGCCTGCCATATGAGTTGTAGATTCTGGGAAAGTGGAATCATTTTTATGCAGTTCTTGTCATGAATCCACCAGCAGTAACAGGCAGAAAAGACACAGATTATTGTGTGATTTTATGATAATCAAGATGCTTAGCTGACTTGGAGACTGAGAGAGAGAAAAGATGTGCCAAGTGCTTTGTGATGTTTGGCATCTCCCCTTTGAGGGTCATCACACATAGAAAACATTAATTAAGTTTCAAGTCACCCAACAATAGAAAATGCCGTTACCCTTTCCTTTCACCACTGAGAACTGAGTCCAAGTGCTGTAATCAACAGTATGGAGTGAACCACTGGCTGAGCTGGAAAAATTATTCCAACTCCTGACTCTCAGTTCTACAGTTAGCCAGAAGAAAGCATTGGCGTTTCCTCACTTCCAGTCAGCAGCAGATTACGGCTTCACGTTACCCTCGGAAATGCTGTCAGTATAACAACCTTTGGAGACAGCAAGCCATATGCTGATTCCAGTGACGTGGGTATAACAAGAGAAGTAGTTTTGCACTAAGGAGGGAGAGCACAGCCTCTTCCCACCAGTCACACACTGCACAATCCGCATGAGGATTTGATCCATCTGGATATGCTCTCTTGTCTCCCGCTCTGCTTCCCTGAAGTTAGGCTGTCCTCCTTTCACCTCCTTCAGGTTCCTCAGTGTTTGTGTTGTGGCCTCTTCTGCTTTCCTGTAGGTCTTGCCAGTTCCAGAATCACAGGATATTTTGAGTTGCAAGGGACACACAAGGATCATCAATTCCAGATCTTCAGTGAATGTCCTGGACAGAGATCTGAACCCACAACCTTAGTTTTGTGAGCACCATGTTCTAACCAACTGAGCTCATCTTGGGGTCTGGTATCCCTCTTTGGAGCTGTCACCAGGTCTCACACCTTAGTTGAGAAGGAAATTAATTTGGTCCTCCCCAGTCATATGTTTTCCTTGCAGAGACCTGCAGGTCAATAGCTGATGAAGCCCAGCACCGAAATGCAAAGGGAGGAAGCTTTCCTGAGCTTTTGTGCCAGTCTGTAACCTCAGTCTGATCCCAAGTTTGTTCTGCTGCTCCTGGCCAGGTGGCAGCTGCACTCCTAGTAGCTGGATCACTCCTCATCCTTCCCCTTTGATGGCACTGGCACCATTCCCTGGAGCTGTTCCCTCTGTTTGGTCTGAATTGAGAGCAGCCACAAAGAGGAACCATCGTGGCTCACTTGTGCCGCTGGGAAAAGAAGGCTTGAAACTGTTTTCAAGGCACAGGTAGTAAATCAAAGTAAGGATCCAGCAAGAGTGAAACAGCCATGGGTGTGGTGAGATTCCCTGCAGCCACCAGGGACACCGTGCTGGGATTTGGCCAGTGGTTATTGTTTTGTCTGTGTTACTGATGCTGAATCATCATAATTTGGCTTCCAAAACAATAGATTTGCTGGTTGTTCTTTTTTATCCAGTTCTCAAACCTCATCTCCAAAGAATATTTCAGGTCAGAAGAACATCTCTGTTACCAGTAATATGGAGGTAAATCACTGCAGCCTCTGCTTGACAGCCTTTCTGTGGGAGAAGCTGGGTTTCTGGGCTTTTATTTATTACTAATCAAGTTATTGTCAGACTTTTTATATTTAAAAAAACCCACAAACAAACAAAAAGGCTGGAGGATGAAAATCTATCATTACATATTCTTTATTCAGTCAGGAAGGCAGGGAACTATTAAAGAAGATTTTTCTAAAACCTTTCTGGAATTCACAGACAATAACCCAAACCAGAACAGTGAACAGACATGGCAATTAGGTGTTAGAATGATTTCTGTTCCTCATTCTTGTAGATGTTGCAATCATTATTTTAATAACTGCCCTCCATTGCTTTATATTTTTTATTTATTATTCATTATTTATCCCATTTATTTCATTCTTGAAAAGCATTTTTACTGAACAGAAAACCTGCTTCCTGAAACCTTCTACTTTTCCAACACTGTAACCATTCAGCAAGAGTAATTAAAGCCAACAACTTTCATTTCTTCAAACAACCTGAAAGAACCCCCCAGGTGAGACAGCAGTGACACACAAGGAGTCTGGTTTAAGTACCTCAGATATGAGTCTCTGATCCTACTTTAATATTAGTCACATCTTAAAATGAAAGAGGAAATTGAAACAGGTTTTGTTTCCATAATTGTTTTTTAAAGCTAGCATATTAAATCTTGGTGAATTATTTAGTAGGAAGGATGACTCTGCACCTTTGATTTGTAAGTTGAATTTTTATTCTTAGCTGCTTTTTCCTGGCAGGATTAAATGCCAGGTTCTCAGCTCTCTGTGGAATTAATAAAACCCTGTGATACATACTATAGGAAATTAAAAGACAGTGGAGAGAAGACAATTGTTGGAAAAGTGACAGATTTGTTTTCACAGGATTCCTTGGTAGATGTTTCTATTATGCATTTATCCAATTTAAAAAAAAAATTTCTCTTTCTTCACCGATCTCAGAAAAAGATTGAAACATTGGAAAGGCTTAGGCTGGTCAGTGAAACTACTCTGATTTATATCTGCTGCAGTCGTGCTGCAGGATTTGTTGTTGAGTGTGTGCTGCTAAGGCAGGTTGCTGGGAAAAGGAAAATGCCATTTTCTGGTAAAGGATTTGCCACCTTGTGGTTGAATGAATTCAGTGGAGGAGCCCACTGCTGAGGATGGACAGAACAGGGAGATACCTTTGCTAAACCTGGAACAGTAATTTAGGTAGGAGTTTAGGAGCCACCATGGACAAAGTGGAGCTTCTGAAAGGGATATAGCCAGGAGAGGTTCAGGTTGGGTATTAGGAAAAATTTCTTCACTGAGAGTGACTAAACATTGGAACAGGCTGGCCAGAGCAGTGGTGGAGTCACCATCCCTTCAAGTGCTTGGAAAATGAGTAGGCATTGCACTTCATGTCATGGTGTACTGGGGATGGTGATACTTGGTCAAAGGTGAGACTTGATCATCTTGGAGATCTTTTTCATTCTTAATGATTCTATGATTTAGTTTAGAAACCAAAACCAAAGTAGCATGAAAAAACCTTTATCATGTCTCCCTCCACTGCCTATAGGCATAGCCTAAATGGTTAAGACTTACAGATACATAAACTTATGGAGATGGCTGAAATGGGGTTCATGAATACTGTCCTCTTTGTCTGTGTTTTCTTCTAGGAAAAAAAAAAATGAGGCAAGGAATAGTCTTTTCCTCCATATGTGATTCACAAATTTTTCTCATGTACCAAAATTTCTGATTTCCAGGGCATTTCTACAGAGCCGAGCCCATCTTTTTGCCTTGGGTTTCACTTTTCAGTCTGTGGCCTGAGAGCAAGAGGCATCATGTCAGGCAACACCTTTAAGGTGGTCTTTCTTCTTTCCTCCTTCCCCTACTTCACATGTTCATCCTCAATGCTTTCTCATCATGCAGTAGTTTTATTAAGAAACCAGGGGCCAAGAGTAAGTTTGGAAAGGTAAAAAAAAAAAAAAAAGAAAAAAAAGGATATATTAAACTTAAAAAGTACAAATGCTGAGGGGAGGAAAAAAGTTTGCCTATTTGCCCACCACTGGTGTGGGGGGGCAGGGATTAGAACAAAATTAATGGGTCAGGCCCATTCTGTTGAACTTGATTTTTGGGGGGGCACTTTCTGCTCTCAGAAGGGGCAAAGAGCAGCAGAGGAAATAATTATGATATTTTTCTCCTTACTGCAACTGGGCATGAGTTAATGCAGACTTCTAAGCTGACTTACTAATAATGTGCATTCCAAAGGGTCTGTGCATGTTTCCAATTTAAAGCTGTAAATTAGATTTTATCCTCAACTTGGCATCCATGAAAGACATTCATGGAATACACCTGCATAAAGGTCCTTATTCATCTCTCTCATCCCTATTTAGCGTTGCTTTTAGGCACTATAATGGAGCGCAGAACCAGACTTTACCTGTGAAATCCAGTGCCTTGAAGAGTGAAGAGAGTAATAATACTTTTTATTTATTACTATCTTCCAACTTTGGATTCCTTTGCCAGTTTAACAGGAATTCAAACATACCATCAAGAAATGAGGATGCTTTCATCATTTAATGTATCTGGTAGGAGTATCTGTGTTTAATGTTTTTAGACTTTGAAAGGTGACAGGATGGTTTTGATACAAAGGATTGAATCGACCCTTCTTGGGATTGAAGAATATGTTACTTATACTCTTATACCACTCCCATATCTTATACCACCATGGTGTCAGAATGCCTTAAAACATGTTTCTCTGTAGTTTCTCTGCCATGTCTGGTTTCTCCAATGCTGTTGTTATGAAAATTCTTACAACCGTGGCCTTTGATAAGAGTAACTCCATCTCGCTCTATCTGCTGGAAAAAACATATTCAAATGTCAGTCAGCAGCATCAGGCTCTTTTTTCACTGGCAGAGGA
Organism: Lophotriccus pileatus; assembly: GCA_035583135.1. NCBI lineage: Eukaryota > Metazoa > Chordata > Aves > Passeriformes > Tyrannidae > Lophotriccus > Lophotriccus pileatus. The sequence goes on along the minus strand of JAWWES010000018.1, from coordinate 4,374,314 downwards.
GCATCGCTGTCATACAGGCTCTGAGCAGGGTGGCCCCTGTGTGGCCACAGTGATCTGACTGAACTCATTCTTCCAGGCAGGCTTGTAGTGTCTCCCTCTTCAAAGCAGTTATCCCAGTCCATCGCTGGGGTTTTTATCCCGCTGTGCCTGTTTCTGGTGTAGCTGTCTGCTCCTGGATGCGGTTGCAGGCTCACTGCATCCCTGGGGCAGCGCGGCATCATCAGCTCATTACTCTGAGCTGTGCCCATCAGATACAATCCATCTTCAGAGGAGCGTTTTTTTGGCTCAGGGGGTGAATTTTCTGAGATCTGTGTGTGGGTTTCAGCCACATGGCTCCTATTGACTTTAATGGGAGTCATGCTGCTAGAAGCCCATGCGCTCCCCTTGGGGTTACGCTCTCCCCTGATGTGTGTGGACTGCTCCACGCATTAGCTCTAAGGGGGAGAGTACACCTCTGCCCTGCCTTGTCAAGAAGAAACCAGCCCCCTCTCCACCCTTACCCCCACCCCTTTGGCCTTGTGTATTTATGGATGAGCAACAATGGAGACTCATTTCTATGGTAAGTTAGCAAGATTTATACTATAAATATTACATTACAGGGTTCCGACACGGTGCTATTTTCGAACACATCCACACTTTGCTGCAGAGCAGTGTGTCACTGAAATATTTCCTTTGAAGAATACGTTTTTGAAACACATCATAAAAATTCTAGCATTGAGGTTTCTCCATTTGCGCCATCATGGTGTGTGTCAAAATGACTTTATTAAAATACGATATTAGAAAGTTATAAATCTGACTATTTCTTTTCTTTCTTATTTTGGGGAGGGGAGGATTCTATAAGAGATTCAGAAAACAGGCAGCATAGCTTTAATTGAAGGAGACAATGTTGTCAGTATATGTGTTCCTACAGTTATAAAGCCCAGCAGTATAGTATTCATCAAGTCTGATTCCACCTGACACTTGACTGAAAGCATTTTGCACTAATTTGCTTTGTGCTTGTCTAGTAAATCTAAAAAGAATGAGTGAAGGGGTGATAGGTGGCCATTAAACAGAATAAACAGCCTCTGGCAAGTGAATGAGTTTTACAGACTTGTTGCTTTTGCGAGGGGGAGGGTGGAAGGGGAGAAGATTATAGGTCTTTGAATCAGCATGTGGCTGCCTCTATCACTCTGTAATCACAACTGTTTTCTTTGGCCCGGAGACCCATGTGCACCTCCAGAGAGGCTACTACGGTGAAGAAGGAAGCTCTGCCCCCGAACCTCTGCAGGAGAGCCCTCCAGACATATGATTCATATTCCAAGTGTGATAGAGGCCTAAATGGCAATTATTTTATCATATAAACACCAGTAAGATAGATTTCAGTCTGGAGCTGATTGCTTTCCTCAGATAATCCTTTTCAAATTTTCCCCTACATAAAATATAACAGCTTTAGGGTGTTTTGAGGTCCCCACTTATGGTTCAACTTATGGTAAAAACCTTGGGCTTGTTGTCATCTTTGTCTGACTTTGCTGATAGCAGGCAGGAAATAGCTGTGTAAAGGCAGGAGGGGGTAAATAGCTGACTCTGTGGTCTGTAATTGGTTCATAGTTTTGGCCTGTGAAGAATAGAAAAGAAGGCAGAGGAGGGCTGGAAGACAGCCTAACAAGGAACACATGGGCATCTGAAAACTAAACACAGCTGGACCAAGAAGTACATTTGACCGCCCGTTCCCTGCTCTCAGACTTCTTAGCATTGTTGTTGTTAGTGGTGAAGAATATATAGCACCGGATTTCGAGGGGGTGGATGGGAACTTCACTGCGATAAAAGGCGAAATATCATGACTAACAAGAAATCAAAACAAAAACTTCCTTTCTCCGTGATCTTATTTATTTAGTTGCTTGCCTCGCTTGGGGTTCTCTTGGCAACCTCATTGCTGCAGTTTTGCTGGACACAATTTCAGTTGCTGGACACAATTTCAGGGGTTTGCTCCCCGGAAAAGGATGTTAAACTTCAGGAGGGTTCCTTTGGCTTTCCCTTTTCCTTGTCGTCCTCTCCCTTGTTGCCTTCAAAACACAAGTGTGGTTAGAAACTCGTGGGCTGAGAGAAGACATAATGAGCCTGAAAAAAGAGGATAGCATGATGAAAAACTCTACCTGTCGATACATCAAAGAGAGGAAGTTTTAATCCTCCCCCTCCAATGTCCCTTTGGAAGGTGGGAAAAGGGACCACACCAACCCCAGGTCTTTCACTAAAGCTGGGCAGAGGCTCTCTGAGAATTTAGAACAATTCTGTATCTGGGATAAGTCATCTTTGTTTTGGCTGCTTCTAGGACAGAGGGAAAAACTTTTCCTCTCAGTATCCCTGAATTAAGGCCTCTCATTACTTGACCCTCATTAAAATAATCTCTCATCTGTACTTGTGCCACGAGGAAATGGCTGATCCCTCCCCATTCCTCTCCCCTGCTATCTGCACAAACGTACTTTTCCAAATTAAAAAATATCTCGCTGCCGCTACGCTCTGACTGTTTACATTCTTTAAAGAGAAAAAAAAAAAAAAAAACTAAACCAAAAAAGGGAATCAGCCCTGAACCCCCTGACTGCAGAACTGCCATTAGCGTTGATTGTGTCCAGCAATGCACAGTCCACTTCAAGAAAGGCAACATCCTCTATTTTTTAAGCCAAATGTTGTGCACCGCAGCAAGAACAAACAAGAGTGACTTTCATCCTTCAAACACTGAAGCAGCTTTGCAAAGCCTGACATGAAAGGGCCTCCCTTGCTCTCTTGTCCATGTAGGCCTGGAAATGGAGCTGAAATGGCTAACAACATTGGTAATAATAGGGGCCTGCCTGGCATCAAGAGGTGAGCCGAAAGACTTCAAAAGCTGGCTCGAGCATGGCTGCAGGAGCATTTGCTCTGGGATTCAGGCTCCAACTTTTATTCTCTCCCTTTGAAGAGCTTACAATTGGGTGGAGGGTGGAAACCAAGCATTTTTGACATGAACTCTGCCATGGAAAATTATGAGAAAGACGGAGATGAAAAGGAATCTGTCCTGATTGTGCTGGCTATTTTTTTTATTTTATTTTATTTTTAAAAGTCTGCAAAACAAGGGGCTAGCAGTACTATAATCATTGATCCTGAAAAGGTTCTTCAGAGATTAGTGCTATCAGTGCAATGTGAACCTCAAGGCTGAGAGGCAGAGTGGAGGAGAGAGACCCTTTTGCACTAAAATAACACAAGCTTTTAAAGGAATAGTGTATTACTCTGCTGGGGAAAAAAAAAAAAAAAAGGAAGAGAAAAGAATATAATAGAAAAAACACAACACCTGTGCTTGAAAAGAAACAAACAAAACAAAAAATAAACAGCAAGCTTGGCTTACCTCCAAATTTCACAATCACCTGAGGGTCCCAATTGTTTGAGTGTAGATCCCTCAGCGCACACAGACTCCTGTTTGTTTTGTAAGCTCAGATCAATCTTCAGGACTCTGGTGTTGGTTTTACTGCCTATAAACACAGAATAATTTTACTAAACCTGGAGAAGCTATTGGGGATTTATTTTAGTATGGGCAGCTATGTGGATATCTATGGGATTTCTAAATATTTAAACAAAGTAATCTTATTGTTTCATCCATTTATTTTTGGCAAAGCTTCATTAGTATCAGATATGCAACAGGCAGGTGGGCAGCTCTGCTAAAGGTCACCTGTCATTTCGATTGCACCACTCTTTTCTGTTGTGTCAACTCTGCTAATCTTTAATCATTGGGGCAATAGATAAGGAAAGGAGGTAAACAAGGTGGAAGTTAGTAGGAAAATGGAAGGAAAAGCAGGGGACAAGGTGAACACTCTCAGAAGCTGACCCAGGAGACCAGACCTGGAGCAAGACTTGGAGAGCAGAGTAGGGAAGTAAGATATAAACAGCAGGCAGGAATGGGAGAAGGATGGCTTGGAAGGAAGGAGAGTCAACTGATGGGGACAGCCATCGTTTTTAAGCCACCTACACCTGGTGGTTTTCCTCTGAGTGCAGAGTGGGAGCAGAGGTTTGTGCCTGCCATCACTGCTGCAGCTCTCAGTAGAGATCTGCTCACCAATTTGTGTCCCCTTTGCTGCCCTACAGAGAGGGTACAGCATCCTACTGCTGACCCTTACTTCCAAACTCAGGTAGCAATACATCTGCAGGGGTGGTGGGTGATGGGGAAGGTGTCCTGCACCAGTATACAGATGGAGAATCATGATATGGATAGAGGAACACTGCCCAGAGGCCACTGAAATGAACGGGAAGAGCTGGTTGGACATTCAAGCCCTTGAGAGCTGAACGAACAATTCCCACCCCCTAAGCCACCCCCAGATGTTGTCACTCTAAGCCTGTATCAATTTGACATTTTAAGATGAATATTCTGTATTCAGTGGCTCTCACTCCATGCTTTTGGCACTTTCTAGTGGTCCTGAGAGCTCCTTCTGAGCACAACTTGTTTTCCTTCCCTCATTTTGTAACCACACCATAAGGGAACTGTGTATACACAGTACACTTACCTATTTTTCTCTGAGTGGGGAGTTGTGGAGTGGCTGCTGTACATGATTGCCTGTCAGGCACCAATTAGCAATCCATTCAGAATCCCTGAAGCTGTGATCCACAGCCAGGAGAGAGTTTGAGAACACTTGTTTTGAATTATTCTGCACAAATCTTGTGCCACAGATCTACAGCAAAATGAGATCATATCCCCATGTCTTTTAAATATCAAGACATCCAGGTATGCCTGTTTTTGAACAAATGAAAACAAATTTAAAGTGAAGCTTTCCATGTAAAGCAGTTTCTTTGACAGTATGTCTTATAAATTAATATAACTCCATCTGAAATACGATTTGCTTTTATGTTTCAAACTACAATGACATGAGTCTTTCAGCTGTTAAAATATAGAAGCTAAACTGCTGGATGCTGAGTTCTTAAATGCATTACTGACATGAGTCTTTCAGTTGCTTTTTCCAACCTCTTTTCTTAAAAGCAAAGAGAAGCTGCTTAGCATTTCTAAAGCCCAACTTGTCAGTCTATTGCTGTTGCTGAGTTTTATATGTTATGTCTTTGAATCAGTACTGAGTTCTTAACTAACCAGTTCTCTAACTTTAGGAGGGAGCAGAAGAAGAAAACAAAGTCCCTGTACTACAGGGACTACAGGTAGAAAGGGAGGCTATATAGGGCTGCTAGTGTTCTCTGAAGGATGAGTGCTTAAAGCAATCAAAGATGGGGAGAGTCTAAAATAATATCTTCAATAACAATCTGTTAATTCACAAGGACAAGGAAAAGAGCAGCCTTTGGTTGTATTGCTAAGTTTAAGAAATCTGCAAAGCACCAAAGCAAGAGGGAATCCGGCAGCAGTTCCCAGGGCTCCCGGCTCACTCACTGGCTGACTTGATGAGCCTCTTTGATCTGATATTGACATCATATCAGATCTCCTGCACTGTTTTGCCCACTTGCCAAAGCCAACTTCCCAGAAGCGAAAATGTGCGTTCCTTTCCTTGGGGTAATTTTAAACATTGACATGAAACAGACCTCTCGCTCTTCCTCTGCTGTGGTCTGCCTTTCGAGTAGTTCCTTCACTAGTGTCTTCTTAAAAACACTTGGAGGTCAATGCCAGGTTGGAATTGCAGTGTTCTCATCTACTGTGAGTCATGCAGTGATTGTGTATGAATACCAAAAAGAGAAAAGAGAGAATATATAAGTTGGTTTGGGAGCCTGGGATTCACAGACATCCAGGGTTTTTTAGATGCCTTGTATAATGAACATAGGCTTAATTAATCATTTTTGGCTACTCACAGAGTACTGTAGTACACAGGATAGTCACTGTTTTTTCAGTGATACGTGCAGTTTTCATGGCAAGAAAGAAATGGTAAGTTTCCAGTACAGTGTAACAGATGGAAAGAAGCCAATGTAAAAACTTTCCTCTTCTCTACGCAAAGGAATTTTTGACATTGGAAATAGAAGTATAATCTAAGTTAATGGCTAGCTCAAGTACCATGTCTACTCAAGTGCCAAAACAGCATGGCAATTATGCTGCTCTGTTCCCAACTGGTCATTCCAGATCTACTTGTTAAAGAGCATCCCAGGCCCTCTTATGTTGCCTGTAATGTTGGCCCTGTATTTACTTGATTCAGCAGTATTAGGCATATTTAGATCCCAGATTTCCCCCACATGTTACTGGTTGCCATAGCCCCTTCATGGGGATACTGTAATAAACCCTCACATTAATTATGAGTGCCCAAAACTGAGCTACCCCATGTAATTGTGCACAAAGAGACATCTATTTTGGGTAGGAAGTGTGGCAAATAGGAGTACTTCAGAAGTTTGGGGACAGTGGTTGGATTTATTTTACTATACTGTCTGCCTTTTGGAAGTCAGTTGGCCAAGATTTTTCTCTCTCATTTAGTCAGCACTACTAGAGAGGAAATATGACTGGAAAAATACTATGACAGTGCTTTAAAAAGTTACAGTGGCAAAACTGCCCTTAATCAAGTGGCTAGTCATTAATCTTAAACACAAGTGGATTGAGTATCAGGAGGAAAAAACCTCTTTGTTGGGGGTCAGGAGTAAAGGCATCCAGGTTATTTGTAAAATATTAAAAGCTAGAGTTCACTGAGCATCTGTCTCGTGCATTTTAATTTTATCTCCATGAACCTGAACTGCAGGGCCCTCAGCGAGCCCTGCCCAGTTGTGCTGGCTCACAGTGTTCAAAGCTAGGTTGTAAGTCGTTTTTATTTAGCACCTACTGACAGAAAGTACTGAAGGTGGAGAAACATTAAGTACCACTTAAATCTGTTCCTGTACATCTTGTTAGAAATATACTGGAGCGATACTCTGGCTCTGAATTCACTGAGATTCATTAGGAAGTCCCCCTTGGCCTGACTGTGTCATTGGAGAATCCTCAGCTCCCATCCAGCACTCAACAGTGACTGCTCGAATCCAAAATCAACACAACACGAAGTCAATAGTACCAACTATTGATTTGGAAAACCTCGGTGTTCTTAACTGTGTCAAGGCAGAAACTGGGGTTGACACTGGTTTGGAAAGAGAAAATGTGTCGGAAAGGAGCTGCTGAAGTTGCACGTAGCTGTTTTCTGAGAGCACATCTCAACTAAATTGAAGTGCTAAAGGTGCCAGGGTTGGAATGTGTGGAGAAGACCCTCCGTCAGGACTCACTTCCTTTTTCAAAGGCAACATGAGTTTTATCTTTGCCTTCCCTGGGAAATTTGTGCAAAACATTAGGAAACAAAATAAAATACCAAAGGTGGGTTTTTCTTGGGTGAGCCTGTCCCTAGAGAGAGAAAGCAATCGCTTTGATCTGAGCACTTGCCCCAGCCTGCTGAAGTCCATTTCAGCTCGCTGAGAGAGGCTTGGTGCACTGTTAATGCAGTGAAATGTAGCACAAGTATTTGTTATTGCAGTGAGTATCAAAGGAGGCAGTACAGCTTTGCCACTTACTATAAAGTGTTTCCATGAAAATGGAAATGAATGCTACAGGGGTCTGTTCCCTCTGAATGCACAGGGGAGCGAGGCGCTGAAGGGTTGCTTTCATTATACCATTAACAGGGCAAGTTACTTACTTTCTTTTTTCCTCCATCCCTCTTCAGAAGCACAGGGGCTTGAGGCTCGTTCCTTGGGTCAGCCAGGCAAAGCTGTGTGTTCCCTGCCAGCCAGGGTAGTAAATCCCACTGTTGTTCCCAGATGCCGTCCCTGGGCCCAGCAGAAATCCATCCCTTGTCGTCATTCCAGCTGCACTTTCTCTGCGGGGAGACGGCAGTCACCCATTTGGCGAGGAGGGGCAAGCTGTAATGTCTGGCCAGAACCATCTACCATAAACCATCGCTTCCTGTTATGACACTCATGTGTCTAAACTTATGAATTTATTTAGGTTGAACTGTCTAACCTGCTCCAGTAAGAGTGAACTCAGCAGGTACTAAGTCATGCAACAATAGGAAGCACCAAAATACAACTTGCAGTATTAGATCTTGGAATGAATTTCAGTTTAGTTTTGTTCTTTGAAAACTCTCACACATGTTATCCAGAAATGTCTTTCCCATTTCCATTTTTTCTTCCATTTTAAAAGTTATTATTAGTATTCTTATCATCTGGCCATAGCTTTTTCATTTATGTATTTCCCTGATTAGCAGAATAGAAATTTTAGAAATTTCAAATCTAGAACTTGGGCCACCAAGGATAAAAGAGAGAGTATTCTGTTTTGATTTATATATCTGTCTTGATTAGGGAATTCTTTCTTTGTCTGGAAGCAATGTGATCTGGTTGTTAGAAAAGAGGAGACAGACCTTGGGGACACTTGAGTTCTTTCCTGGCTCTGTCACTCAGTCAGATTCTTTACACCTAAATCTACCCTTTGGGTTTATTAGTGGGTATAAGAACACCTAACCGTCATACCTGTGTGTTGTGAAACTTAATTTATATTTCTGAAGCTCTTTCAATTTATCACAGTGGAGAGCTCATATAATGTAATTACTTATTTTTAAAGGTGTAAGGTAGTTTCCCCTCTTATGAACATTAATTTACGTTGATCACATTTTGAGTACAATCATGCAATATTTCTTTCCAGAAAACACTGAATTTAGAGATCCATTGTAATTTACATCTTTACACCTGTAAATAATAATATCTTGAATGTGTGAGCATGTATGCGTGTGGCCATATATGCTTGTATATATTTATATGTGCCTGTTTATACACACACAAGCAGGAGAAGAGATTGTCTTTCCAAATAGTCTGGAAAATCTCTGGGACTACACAGCTGGCAGTGCATTTCTTTTATTTAAAGAAAACTTGCTCAAAAAGCTTGTGTGCAGTCAGAAACTTCCTCGGCTCTAATTAATTAATACAAAGTGTAAACAGATCATGAAATATTTTTTTTAGTGCTTAATACATAGAAATGTCCTGTGTTGATGCTAATGAAAAAGTAATGCCTGGAATATTTCCCGTTGAGGGGCCTGGGGACACAGATCCACGGAGAAGCAATTCATACCAAACTGCTTTACAAGTGCAGAAATTCTGGTAGCCTAAAGCTACAGCGCTGTGTAATTGTGCAGGGTGGGTGGTGGGGAGGAAAGGGCAGAAAAACCCCAGCCCTCCTCTGCCCTGTGTTTGCAGCACAGTCATTTATTTCAAGCCCCGGTAATGGGTCATTCTCTCAAAAAAAGATGACACCAATATTTCAGCAGAAAGGATTTTTAATCTGCCATATTCTCGGTGTATCTCCTTGCCTCACTGAATAGTCTGTCATTCCAGCTGATTCTTGAGATCTGATCATTGCCAGGGAAGTTAAGGAAATATCTGAAGACCGTGAAAACCCAACCCTCTGCCCTGGAGAATAGTCTCTTAATTGTAATAGCCCATTTTAATCATTGTAATTGTTTAAAATATTATGAACAGAGGGAAATAGGGAAGATAATTGTGCTTCAGCAGTCACAATCTTTTGTTATCACCTAAGCTTATTGGAGATTTAGCTGTGTATAGTCCCAGTACTTCCTTCACATACCAAGTGGCCTTAATTATGTGGGCAGCTAGAATTTCTCTTGAGAGAGAGGCTTGGATAGCAAAACAGCAGGTAAGAAATGCCTCTTCCTTACTTCTTTGTTTCTTCCCAGTCCCCTGTAGCTAAGGCTGCATATGTGGCTGTCTCTGCCTTTGTGACACTTTAAATGTGAAACAAGTAATTTAGTTGAAAATTTTCTGTTATTTTTTTTACATGCTTCATATGCTGGGTTAAAATCCATTAGCATATAACAAAAATCGGAGCAGATGTAGTGCAACAGATTCCTTAAGGGAGTCCATATTTTTACATATTTTGTAATAAGGAAACTGTCACTCCCAGATGGTATCTAGCTAATACTGGTGGTTTGCTTGCTGATAACATACTAAAAAATAAAATTAATTGTATTCTATTTGATGACAATGAAGCCATTATCATATATAATTCACCCTTAAAGGAAACGTCCAAATGATGGTCTCTTGCAATAACTAAGCTTTCCCAGTCCCTGTGCCTGTCCCTTCTCCTCTGCGTCAAAAATTCTTTCACATTTTGTTGCAGCAGAAACCTCCAGCTGCAAAGTGTAACAGCCGTTCATTAGCAAAGCTGGAAACCAGTGTTAATTTGTACTGGGAGTCTGGGCCAGCAGTACCTCAATACACTCACCACAAGCTTCATCCTTTACCAGTGGTTCTCCAGCTACTCTGGTTTTGATGTCACTGTTATACGTTGCAGCAAAAGGAAACAGTCAACCTTTTCATCGATGCCACTGGACCTATTTGGTAATGGGTTTGAGTAGTGCAGGAAGTATCCAGAGCTGGCACTTGGTGTGAAAATGAAAATCATTATCCAGGGTTTTACATAAAACACACAACACTGATCTGTAGAATATGTTCAGCATAAAGTTAAAATGCCCCAAATATTTAAAACAAACAAACAATCAAACAAACTGGAAAAAAAAGGAATTTTTTCTAGTTAAAAACTTCTCAATTCCTCTTTTGGATGAAAACTTCAAGACTGTTACACACTGGTCAGTTACTACATGGTGAGAGGAATATTGCTGAGTTCACAGGGTTTAAGGTTTTTGGTGAGGTTTGTCAACACCAGACACCAGAACAAGCAGCTCAGAACTTTCCTCTTTCTGTCCTACCACAAAAATACACAGTTTTTAGGAAGCCTGTGCCTGCCCTTGAAGTTGAGGGATTGTGGTAAAGAGCAATAAGGGAAGAGAGATTTTTTCCTTTTTAAAGCTGACATTGGGCAGGCATTGTTGACTTTCCTGACACTTTCTTGGGACAACAACAATGGTTCTCCAGGCCACAGAGAATGTCTAGGTGTTGATACCAGTCTGCAAATGGGAAAACTGGAAGAGAGGAGTGAAGTGACTTTTACCAAGTCACAATATCCCGTGTTGCTAACACAGTGATGGAACGCATGTGTCTGAATTCCCAGTTCGTTGGCCTGTCCATTGGGTGCTGCCTTAGCACAAGGACAGAGTCAAGAAAAGGAGAGATTTCTTCCCGTGGTGTTGGGTGTGGAAACAAAAAACTAGTTAGCTGTGCAAAAGAGAGAATTTGGCAGGACTGACTAGTTTCAATAACTATTCAAGGAAACATCTAACACGATAATAATGATTTCCTCATCTCCGTCTGAGTGTAGAGTGATAGGGTGAGGAATACAGTCTGGAGGGTGTAAAATGTGTATGGCTGTGTTCATTCTAGGTTATTTATGCTTTCTGTTTAATTTCCTTTCTGGTATAAGCCCAAAGTGATATGAGGAGGAACAGATGAGTGCTGCACCGAGGCCATTGCCTCAACTTGGGAACTCACAGCCAGCACAGACCAACATAAAACTACCTGAAGCTATTGGCAGACATTGCAGAAGAAACAGATCTCTTAATATACATGTAATTTTAGTAAAACATTATTTTATTTTAAAAAAATCACAGATCAATTTTTGGAAACCACTGTGTAAATCTTAGCAATCTGTAGTCCTCCATACTCAGAAGATTCTTAGTAATCCGTAAGAATTATTTTACTTCATTTTTCTTATTTTATTTTGCTTTCTTTTGTTCTATTTTAGAAGTGAAACAGCACTGTGAAAATAACAAGAAAGTAGTGAAGTTTCAGTCCCTCAGTAGAATTTGTCCCATGCTTTCACCTTTCATTTCAATTCAAAAAGGGAAGACCTTTCTTCCCAGGTCTTCCTCTGCCTCATATCTCACAAAACCTATTCTTGTAAGGTTGCAGACCCAAATGGCAGAATCTCGTGAAATAGCTATTCCTATCATATTTCAGTTATCTGGTGACTAAAGTGCTTTAGAGACTGTCCATAGTCATCAAGAATTTGGGGATTTGGTTAACAGATTTTCTCAAACAGATTTTACCCAGCTCCAAATGCCCCGAACTCACTTTGTAATCCTTGTCTTCCCAAGTATCAGGCACTCTCTCTCTGCCCTTTTTCTAATGCATTGAGTGCTAGACAACTGTAATATTTTATTTAGCATTAGTTGAATTTGAACTTCAAATATTCCTTGAATAATAGAATATTTACCTCTTTGAACTTTAATTCTGTATGTTAGCTGACATTATAAGAAGATCTACCTACAGAAGACACATGCCAGAAAAAGCATCATTGCTTTATGTTTGTGGACCTTAACTCTCTCTCAGCCTTCCTCATTAAGACATCACAGCTGATGTGTTTTCTCCTCTGTGTTTTAATGCCTGAGCAGAAGAGGTATTTTATTCATGATTTGGTTGGGAATGTGTCTGGTGGGAAGGAATTTGGACACCATTAAAGCAACCTGAAATTCCACCATGGACGCTGGGAGGGAGCTCTTTTTTCTTAGCCACATAAAGCATCTGCTTAAATTCTCAAGTGTGGAACGTGCAGACTTGTTAGGCAAGATTTTAACAGACTGCTTGGCACTGAGTGCAATTTTCCCAAAGACCTGGCAGTGGAAATAGTTTAAATAATGGTTTGTCAAATACTCATCAAGAGAAATGCTAATTGATGCCTCATCTGAATCGAGCGCCACATGATACCGGAAAGGGAATGGGCATTTCCTGTTTCTTTCCTATTCTAGGAAAAGAGATGCTTCCCAAGAGACTGATAGTGTTAGATTAGATTTATCCCACCTATAGGACTATTCTGTAATGTAGATTAGTTTGTGGCATGCTTTATTTATTGAGTATTTTACTGAGTGATGTGTGGCTTCACAAGCCTGTAGTATAATCTTAGTGCCAGTGTTGCTAGATGCCCTTCTACCAAATGCCATTTTGAACTCCACATCAACATTTGTGTTCTGGTGTCTTTCTTTCCTTTGTTCCTTGAAGTTTCTGGGTTCAGTTTAGCTCTTCAAGCCAGCATGGGGACATGAGGATAAAGCACAGCTGTGGCTGTGGGACTGGAGTGCCAGCTGGCCACAGCGCTGCAGCAGCACCGCGGGGCCGTTGGGTGAAGCCAATCTGAACTTTTGCAATAAATATTAAAGAGACCAAGACTTTGAATGGATTTGGAGTCTGAAACCAGAAACCAAATCTAAATGTCAGAGCGGGTCCCTATCTGCAGACTAAGCTGAACTGAATGTTCAGACCCCAGCTTTGGCAAAGAAATCAAAGCCATAAATCCAAATCTGCTTTTTGTATTTCAGACCCTCTTGTGACGCTAATAATACTTTGCCCTTTCACAATCTCCAATATTTTAGAAACTTTGAAATGATTTATCAAATGAGTCAGACTTCCCAGCCAGGCTTACATGAACTAGTGTGCTGGAAATACCACCCGAAACTAAGGGCAGGATTGGGCTGTGGCTGAATTTTTGCTCTTTTTGTAGCTGTGTGTGGATACCAAGACTGTAAGATTTTATCTATATCTCTGTAACTCTTCCAGTGCAATCCCTGTGTCAGAAGCCTAACCTCCATGTGTCTTGGATTCCCATAATTTCCAAGATGCAGGTGTGTTACATCTTCACATTGAGTTCTTCCTCTGTTTCTGCCAAAAGGCTTTGATAGAGAAGAGGACAAAGTGGTGGATGCTCTTGGTGTAAAAAAGTCAAGCTTTGCTTTGTCACTGAATGCCTGCCCCAATATTAGGAATGTTAAAAGATCCACCCGAGGCTGTGAGGGGAGTGCGTGGCAGAGCTGAGACTAAAACACAGGACTGCTGAATCCACGTGTTCCTCAGAGCCTTTATGTTCAGAGAGAATAGGATTATTTAGCATCAAAGGTACCAGTAGCAGATACAGGGCATCTTCATTCATCATGAATAATGCTGTTAGTGAGAAATAATAGTATTCCTTAGTATTGATGATAATATATTGAGCGTTAGCAGAGCCTTCTGCTAAGAGAGTTATCTAGTGAAGTGAATTATGGAATTTTACTACCTGAGTACAAGGACTGATATAAATGATCATCTCTGTGGCAATGAATTGGTTTAAAAAGGCTTCATAAGAACTTGCCTAATGCTCATAAATTAACATTAAATATGAGATGGGTTATCTAATCACATGCTTTCAGGCAAATTCCTTTTTAATATGTATGTACCCTGCTGCTGGAAATACAGAAGATATATCAGAGGAGATATTTCATGCCATAAATGGTTACGTTTGATAACTCTGTATTATTTTCATAGTTTTTGTCAGTTACAGAATTTCTTTCTTTACCATCAAAATTTCTACACAAAATCCATGTTAAAATAACATTTAGAGACAACTTTAACCCTATATATGCCTGTGGTTTCAGACTAAGGCTGGAATTTCACTGATCCTTTGATATGAAATATTGGAACAGTGGGTTCATTTGTGTCATGTAAAAGTGAGGTTGAATCAGTGAGGTCCTGCACGTCTTCTGCAAACTGCTGAGGCTCAGGAGCATCCCAGGGTGTGTCCATCTGGTATATTTGGTAAGCCATACTCCTGATTGCCACCCCCTCAGAAACATTGGTGGGAAGACTTGGTGAAATATACCAAAAGCTGTTCTGAACTATCCTTATGCTGGGGCAGGTTAATCTATTGGATTTAATAAAAGAAGAGTAGAATGACCAAAACATAATAAATTCTTTTCCCTGGATTAGCTGGGTAAGAGAACGTTGGTGCACCAGGTTAAATAGGATTTTTTTCCTGCTCCATACACCACTGCCTTCTGATGAGAAACACCAGCTCAGTCCTGTGTGTTGAACTCTAAACAGGGACATTTACTGTCCTTTGTGCTGTTTGTGATTCAGACAATTCCCTTCTCAACCTGACAGAGGAGATCTGCAGTAGAAAACTGCTTCCACCTGTTGGAGTGACTGGAATTTTAAGCTGGGTTAACTATGGAGCCCCATTTGGAAATAGTTTGTAAAATGCTTGAATCCTCAGGGGGTGGTTGTATTATACACCTTGTAGTTGCTGAACATTTCAGGACGTAAACTTTATCTCCAAGTCAATCACCTGGGGATCAAGCTACAGGACTGGATAACGGTTTTACTAATCAAAACAATTTTCTGAATATTGTTGAGTTCCAAGGAGTTTTCCCTGCCATCTGAAAACACAGTGAGAGGACGCCAAGAACAGAATTATAAAACAAACTCTTTAAATCATGTTGTACTTGGAGTTTGATTTCCTAGACTTTAGAGTGAGCAATAATAAACTAATTATGATTAAACTGATAAGGAGGACTCTAAGAGTCAGCCAGGAAAGTCTTTCATAAATAAACAAGAAGGAATGCTTGGTCTCACAGTTGACATGCATCAGAAAAGCTTCTTTTTGCCTTTTCAGAGTCAGCTCTTAAAAAAAAATAATCCAAAAAACCACCAAAAATGCTCAAACAAAAACAACTCGAAAACAGTGGAATAAAATATGTATTGTTAGTATTAAATAAGTCCCATTTTATCTTAAATCCCATGACATCCCTCTGACCCCAAGGAACTGGCTCTCAGTCATGTTGAAACAGCATTATTACTGTTGCTGTTATTTAGCAAAATTCAGATCTAGACTTAAGACTTCCTAAGAGAGGAAATAGTTTGTATCTGGGTTTCTGTCTTTGGCCTGTTTTGAATAGCATTTGGCTTTCTCAGTTATAACTGGCAAGAATTTATTCGTCTTAATGCATGAACATTTCTTCCCAATAGGTTAGGTCAGCTGTGAGGTTTAATCAGTGTTCGGATTTCTGACATGCTGCTCAAGGGCATATCATCTGAGCAAATAAACAACCAAGGAAAGGCCTGTATACCACAGGGATGATGTAGGATTGCAGGGGATCAGTTCCACTCAGGTGTTTATGGTGGTAGTGTCTTTTCATGGCAGATAAGAGATGACATTCCGCATTACACCCTGTATAGCACCAATATGGATAAAACAAACAGTTATTGTTGTTTCCCCTTTGGAGCACTGTTGTCTAAAGGACTGAACTGAATATGTGTGCTCCCCTTTGAAGCATGCTGCTCCTTCCCACTAACATTGCAAATGTTTGGCATCTTTTGTGAAAGGAGCATATTTTCAGTGTTTTCCTTCACTTTAATTTTCATACTGAACCTGCCTCTGGGTAGTCATAGTCCTATTATAGTTCTTTTTCCTACAGTTACAGCTCTAAATTAAGGCCTTTGATTTCCAAGACAAGAATGAAAACAGTAGTGGGGACCAGAATCTTCTTTTTGCCTTGCTGTCCTATCCATAAGTGACAGTACTTTGGAGAAGAAGGGGCACTCAGCCAAGGAATGAAACTTTGAGGCAACCATATCAGCCTCAAAGATTTATTTATTTAATTAAGTCATCATCCCGATGGAAAAACACTCTCAGTTGCCAGAGAGTTGCCTGTTCCAAGCTCAGAGAGGGTCAAAGTGCATGCTTGCAAGTTATATGTTACCAGGACTTGAACAAGAAGCTTCACAAAACATTGCCCTTTGGTCTAGAGTGAACCATTTCTGCTGTGGGTGCTTTGGTGAGCAAGGAGGAGAGGGAGAAGGGGTGGGAAATGCACTGGTTGGCTTTCACACTGGAGTAATCCTGCCTTAGAACTCACTTGGCAGCTGTTTTAAGTGTCGAGTGGCATAACTGGACATACACAGCAAGCCTGAAAAATATTGGAGGATGAGTGAATGAGACCACTTCAGACAGTGAGAGCAGCCTCCTGCTGTAGGAGAGAGCTACATGATCCATATAATGTCCTTCAGAAACAGCTCAGTTCCCTCCATACAACTTGCCTCTATTGCCAAGGCAGTGATGAGGGGCTCTGAGAATTAAAAACCCTGGCTTTCTCATACAGCTGGAGAAATTTCCATCCCTGAGCCACTAATGGTCCAAAAAAACTCCCAAATCCCTTTATCAGCAAAGTTCCTCGAGGGCTGGGGTGGGAGCTTTGCAGTCAGTGCAGCAAGAGGCACAGCCCTGTACCAGCAGGTATCTCTGTGCCTTGGCTCTTCATCTGGTACAAATTGGCCTCGTTCTTCTGGTCTGGCTCTGCACTAAACTTGCTGGAGAATGTTTACTGTCATTTTAAATAGCACTGAACATTTTTAAGAAAGATTTGGGAAGTATGTATTGCCTCAGATGACTTCTAGTAAATAGCTCATATTTGTTGATCTTCCCCACTGGGAATGCTTCTGAACTTTAGAGACAAAAACTCCTCTGGCAGGAGCAATTTAGTAAATCCAGGGTGTATTTTAGTGAGGCCTCTCAACTTTCCAGTCAGTTTGGTTGTTGATTTTTAAATAAGTCTTCCAAGCATCACTCTCAGCTTTTTCATGCTCCTCTTATTGGCTTCATTTGTCTCTCTGAGGGGTGTGTTGGTGCAATATTTTCCTGTTCCAGGGTTGCACCAATTTCTCATGCAAATTAACCTTGCTAATCATCTCTCAGGACAGCCATGATGTCCTTTAGCTAAGTTCTCTTTGCTCAATGCACATCAAATGCACTCAAAACATATATGAGTTTTTCAATAATCAATTCAGACATATTTGGCCCCACTAGCAAAGAAGCTGTGCTGTGATTCTTCATTTTTCTTCATTTTGCTTCCTCAAAATTTGCTTCCTCAAAAGTTAATCCTCCTGCAAGTCTGTTCTTATGGGTTACTCTTTGTGATGATTCGAAGTCTCAGCAACAACCACACTGAGGGCAGCAAGTATGGTTTTATTTTGGATGATACCACGTATGAATGTCGGTTAGCTGTGGCACATGAAAATCTATCTGAAAAGATACTCTTGGCTTCTTCCAGGATGCACAAATAGTTAATTGAAATTGCCTATGAATTATCAGCGATGTACACTGTTGTCTTGTTTGAAAACCAGAAGAATTGGCTTCAAAACTTGCTATTTTCACCCAGCTCCAGTTCTGGTGATCTTCCCAGACAATGACCTTTTTTTTTTTTTTCCAAAAAAATATTGCTTTATATTCTCTCTGGCCTTAGCCAGAGTCATTACTTTCCTCTTTGTCATACTGAGACTCAATAGCATTGTAATTATTTCTGACATATGGTATCATCTATCCACCTCTCCTTCCAATATGTCCAAATAAAAGAGGAATACCACTGTGGCCACTAGACCATAGTTTCCATCAGTTAATACAACTTCACGGCTCTCCATTCATGGGGGAGCATGGACCTAAACTTCATGAGCAGGGTGATGTACTGTGCCTGGAGTCCTGGAATTTTGGTGTCTTATTTCAGCTCCCTCAGAACTGGAAATTACAGCTCCAGTTTACTTCTCCAGTTTTGTGGCAGAAGGCCAATGATTCTATCTGAGAGCTTTTTCTTTACCTTCATTAACCCCCAAATGTTGCTGTATTCAAAACATCCATAGAGAGGGTATTTATCATTCATTTTCTGTTCATGTTGATGTGGGAAAACACGTGCAATCAATATTGAATCTCTTTCAAAACAACTTAAAATGGGGATACATATTGCTCTAATCTAAAAGTAATCATGATGATAAATGATGAAAAATATGCCAAAAAGTGAAAATCCTGGTTTTAGAAATTCTTTAGTTATGGGTATGTGTATGGGCCTACATCTATATCTATTGCTTACCAAGAAATTAAATGTCAAAACAAAACTCAATTGGAAAGGAAAAAGTTACTTTTAATATTTAATTATGTGCTCATGTCTAAACTTCACATGCCTAGTTTCATGCATCTGCCATCTACTTAAATGTAACCTGGTCATATATTTTATTTACCTATTATAAAAATGGCCTCAAGTTCATGTTAAAAATTACAAACATAGATTCAGCCATATTAATCTGTCTCCCACTGTTATTTCCTTATATAAAATAAAACTGTAAAGCAATATAAGCTGTGAAATATAACTGTCCTTCCTTATATTTATGGTTCTCCAACTTGTTTGCTGTCCTCTTTCAGACTGAAGGTAAAAGGCATTGCGTTATTAAAGAAGCTAAAGATAAATTTAGATTAAAGATAAATTAGACTATGGTTTGGTGAACATTTTAACCATATAAACCAAACCTGCTAGCAAAAGAAGTCTTGACACTCTTCATTGGATACTGACCTCCTACCAGCCCTGGCAGAATTAGATCAAGGAGTAGATCCACCAGAAAACCAACCTGGCACACAGAGATATTTATTTTTCATTACTTTTCTGTCAGAGGACAAACAAGTGGCCAAGGACTAGAGAAGGAGGGGACTGTATTGCCATTTAAAACCATCTGACCAGTTCTCAGGAGTTCTGGGACCTCCAGGAATTCACTGGGAAGAAACAGTAGTTTCCAATGTGCCTGCGCAGTAAAAAATACTTCTAGGCACTGCAGCAAATTGAATGGTTTGGGCCATGAATACCTTCCACTGAAATGTGGCATTTGAGGGAAGAAGTAAATCGATTGAAATTTCAGGTTTGATTCTCACAGAGAAAAGGACCTCTTCACTTCTACATTTTAAAATGTATCAGAAAGGTAATCCCTATAAAAAGTAAATTTACTCATAAGTATTTTTGAAGCAGGAAATAACATTTTTTGTCCCAAGTTAAGAAGAAAAATCATGAGAGCAGCTAAAACATGAGGTGGTTCCATTCTGTGTGTTTTGGAAGAGTAGCTTCAACATTTGACTTAAGTCTGGCTTCTCACAGCGAAGTTAAGCAGCAAGACCATGGTTTTGCCTCATTAGGTCAGCAATGCTAACCACCAAGGCAGTGCAGCTGGTTCTGTGGTACTAGTAAAGAAATTATAAATACATGCACACATGCTTGTAGCATCAGCCCCCAGATGAAGACACAAGGTCACAGAATTGTTCGGGGGGTAGAATCAGTAACACGGATTATAGTAAAAACATAGCAAGTCAATTTAGGGCTATAAATACTCTGGTTTTCTGTTATGGTTTTAATCTTTATTAAATTGGATGATTCTTATTTATTTTTATTCACATATGCCTACGTTCCAGTATGTAGTTTGTTTCTGCATACATAGGCCTATAAGACTATGACAGTATTTTGCAGAAGACATAAATGCTGTTACTCCAAATCCTTATCTGAGAAACCACACAGACACCAACACGCACTCAGCCTTTAGTATTTCCCTGTGTATTTTTACAAACAATGACAAACCATTTGTGGGTTTTTTATTTTTATTTTTTAAAAAACCATGCAATATTTTTTGCATCTCTGAAGAAGAATTTAAAACATCTTTTTGCTTTCTATACTTCTTTTAATGGCTTTGCATATTACTTTTCATCTAAAGTCAGTATTTGAACATGCACTTATCAGGCGCCTGTTTTCTTTGTTGCTTGTAATTACTGAATAAGTCGGAATCATAGCCAGGGAAGTCTGTGTGGGATTACATCTGGAGTAGTGTGCCGTAGCAACAGAGTTTCTACTCTCATAGATTTGATCTTAATGATGGGCTACACTTTCATCTTTAAAAAAAAATCATTTTCCGCAACTCACTGCTTTTTATACCTCAGCTAGAAAATGCTGTTTATTGTTCAGTTTCCCTTGCATACAGTGTTTGTAACTATAATTGAAACTTAAACCCTACGAGCTTGAATAATTCAATCAGAAAGCATATTGTTTTTACTGTTCTCAGTATGAATTCAAACGATCACATTATTGTGATGTTGTAATATCAGAATGTATTTATTTTTACTTGCGCAGTCATAGAAGGGAGTGTTTCCTTCAAGAAAAAAAATTAAAAAAAAAAAAAACACAGCGAAAAGAAGGGAGAAAAAAATAATAATACATAAAAAAATAGCTGAGCTTTATCCATGGTGGGGTCCTCTGGTCTAACTTAAGCAAATGAGATATCTTGTCCCCTCCAGCGAGCGCCTGGGCTGTCGCTAAGACTCTTTCTATCAGTGCTGCTGCTTGCACTGAAAGTGCCCCCGAGGCTGAGTGTGATCATGTCGGGTAGGACACGCGTAACCTCCTCCTCTGAAGGCACCTCCGTTACCGAGTGTGTCACTGATACCACGCTCGTGGCTCTCAGATGTCAGCTCGGGAAGGCGCAGAGAGAAAAGCGTCCCTGCTTCCTGCGCTACAGAACGCCTTGTGGAGTCACAGGGAGGGAGAACAGCTCCACGCCAGCTTCCGTTGATGTCTCTGGACACCTTTTCACCCCAGAATTAGCTGGTTTGCTGTAGAACAAATTCGAGGTTCATATGTTTTGTGTTTAGTGCAGGGTTTGTTTTTTTTCTATGGATGTAAAAGACAACTGAAGAAAAATCCCAGTGTTTTAATTAAATTATCAGCTATCATATTCTCTGGGTCAAGGCAAGCATTGAAAATGGAATGGATAAAACTGTGGTGTCTAATGCAAGCGCCGTGTATTTTATCTCAACTCCACAGCAATTTTTTGAACTGATAAAGCATCACATGTGACTTTTGGCTTAACATGGTTGAGGCAGTTGGTAAGAATTACCAGTAATATGGAAAGGATTCATTTTTTCCTTTATTGCTATGTTTGGATAAATCATTATATATAATCATCTACTGTTAGGCAGTGCTGTGGCTGTACCTGTGGAATTAGGCCCAGGAAGAAAAACTGTCCTCACTCCCAGAACCATGAATCTGAAATGTTCTTATTTATATAGATTTTCATTATGTCCTTAGCATAATTTCAGCACAAACAGAGGGCTTAGCCAGACTCCCATGGTGTGTCCTCCGTGTAAGGAACAGCTTAGCATCTTTTTCTCTGCTTCCCAAGCTTAACACCTATAAATCAGCCACTCCATTTTGCAGTAACTCCCCTTATTCTTAATTCAAAATAACAAAGTTAACAGCAGAGTTCAGGTAATGAGAAACTATACTGTTTTGGCCTGTATCCTCATCCAGTGTCTTCTTTCCATTTGGAAGGGGGGGCAAGGGGAAGTGAAAACCCCTTTTATTTGCAAATTCATCCATACCGCTTTATAAGACAAAATATTAGGAAATAGCATGATTTATTGAACTGAGGCATTTCAGTAAGGCTAAATGACATAGTCTGCTAAGAAATCTATTTTTTCATGATGAAAGCTGGTGATGGGGGTAAGACCAGGAGCCCCCTGCCAAGAGGACACACAGTAATAAACTTGCAGAAAGCTTTCACTAACACCTATCAGTGATGATGGTTCCCCCTTTCCTTACCTCAAACATTGCCCAAATGGGGATGTACAAGAATCTCCCAACTGACTGTCTTGTGAGGTAAAATGAAGAAAGCCTTAAACTTCACAATTGCCAATAATGAGCAATCATTACTCAAATTACACCAAGCACTGATTAGGTTTAAAGTAATGAAGAAAACAACACGATCAATCATCATCAACCCAAAAGAAGTCAATCTGTGCTAGAGATACAGCAAGATCTTAGTGGAGGGCTCCATCTACAGGGTTTGGGAGATGAGAGAGAAAAATCTTCACATCATAGTATCTGAACAAGATTCCCCCTGCTCCCTACTCTGCTGTTTTTCTTACCAATATCCAAAAGCCACACACATCAGGGATTTTTTTTCCCCCTTTCTTTAGCTGCACAAAAAGAGGGCTTTGTCAAAAAATTAAGCTGGGGAAACTTTTTTGGAAGGACATTTCACTGCTATTGAACTGGAATGTCTGTTTAAAAACAGAAATGACAGGAATTAAATACCTAACATTTATCAAATAGTAAAATTATACTGAAAGCTCTGACTGTGTGAACAGCATCGATAGAAGGTGAGGTTTTTTAATGCAATTTGTATTAATAGGTTCTAGCCACAGAAATAACATTGGAAAAGCACAAATTGCATGGAAAATTCCCATTTGACAATTTTCATTGGCTGCTAAATAGAAAATTACAGATTAACATGAAGCTTATTTTGAAAAATCCAGAGGAAATTAACCCAACCCCACATTTCTAGGCACAGAATAAGATTTTGATACCAGCCACAGACTGGCTCAAGTTAAAAAAAGAACATTGTACTTTAAAAGTAGGGAAAATAAAAAAGGGTGAGAGTAGTTTTGTTGCTATTCTATGCACACATATATGTAAAATTTAAACTGTGCTATTGAGTAAAGTTAATATATGCATTTTATAAAAAAAGTATTATTCCTTGGGAATAATTTCAATTGAAATATGTCTCCTGTCCATGTGCTGGAGGCATTACAAAAAAATCATTTTAAAAGAAAATTATTTAAAATGTAAGCGTAGGAAAATACAAAATTAACATTTCAATCACAGACTGCTGAACATAACAGAAGTTTCTCTACTGACGTAAGTCACTTTTGCATTGGGGATAATCGTTAGAAATAATGAGATACAAATGAAATCCTAGTAAAAAAAAAGGCATGACCGAAGGGAAATAAAAAATAATATGCAGCTATTCTAGTGCAGGTTTACATTATAAAGTCCCTCATAAAAATTTAAGGGAAAATTCCTAATTTTTCATACTTTTCCTTTGAACTGTTCAGTACTACGGGTTAGAAGATGGTTTGTCTCTGAGTTCTCTAAGTGGTCTGAGATAATCTGTGAGAATAATGTCATCACCACTAAAACTTAAACTTGGTTGGACTAATTTTTATTAAAACAGTATTTCAACATCTTATAGCAGCAGTAAATTTAATGTAGTTTATATAACATGCTTAATATTTGGGACAGTAAGGAAATTATCAACAAGTCAAGGAATTTTTATACTGAAACCTATTTTTTGTTAAGGACAAACTTAAAGATGAGGATGTGGTTGTCTGAGCTACAGATTAATTTGAGTACTTGCCTAAATAAAGCACTGTGAGGAGTCCTGTAAAGATAAAAAGTGGTTTGGGAGTTAAGGTATTTGTAGAATTTGTTTGGAAATAGTTGAGTATTTTGAGATTCTTATGTCTTTACTCCTGGAAACACATAGTCTTCATGGAGGTAATTGGGCTGTGCCCTTACAGAACTGTCGTGTGGCTCTATAAATATTAAATGGCAGTAAAGTCCTTTTCAAGAAAAAAAAAATAATGGTTTGTTTATTAAAACTTTGATTTACTTCAATGAGCCTTGAATAATACTCATTACCTTTTCCTCTTTCTGCCTTGCAATAAAGAAAAAAAGTCATTTATACCAACATGCTTAAAAGTTCATCTGCGTTATTCCGAAGTTTTATCTTTTTATCAAGTTTCTCTGTTTCTAAGTGTGCTAAAATAATAATCTCTCCATTGCTGGGGAGGGTCTTTTTACAAGGGTGTACAGTGATAGGACAAGGGGGAATGACATTAATCTGGAAGAGGGAAGGTTTAGGTTAGATATTGGGCAGAAATTCTTCCCTGTGAGGGTGGTGAGGCCCTGGCACAGGTTGCCCAGAGAAGCTGTGGCTGCCCCATCCCTTGAAGT